>JANAVB010032220.1:4115376-4577876 GCA_029216955.1 Iris pallida | reverse complement strand
CTACTGGCACTCTTGCATACCTAAGAAGTGGTCCATTCTGATGTGGAGAGTCATCAGGCAGAAACTACCCACCGACGAGATTCTGAAGACCATAGGGTTTAGCTTAGCATCAGCCTGCAACTGCGCTGACCGCCAGATGGAGACTATCGACCACATCTTCTATCTCGGGGATCTGCCAGGTCACATTTGGAGGATTCTCAACCAACTGTGTAGCATTGCGCCAGGCAGTGGGCGCTTCCACGATCTGGCATACTCATGGGATTTTGCCTCCCACGGATACCAGATCGTCGCAGCGGCCGCCACGTGGGTCATTTGGAAGAATCGTAACAAAGCAAGATATGAGGGACTCCACTACACGGCCATTCAGCTCATCCGGGAAGTCTTCCGCCAATGTCGTAAAAGGAGCACCCGGTGCGCTCACAGCTCGAGGGCTTTCTGGGCCTCTATCCTCCCCTAGATCTCGTTCGTTGTCGGACCCCCCATCCTCCTTCCTCTTTTTGGTGGTATACTTGTATAGGCTTCGGCATTTTGCGCCTTGTATACTTTTTCCGGCTTCGGTCTTCGAGCCTTGATTAATAAAATGGGGGGTTTTCCAAAAAAATAAAATAAAATAAAATATATATATATATATATATATATATATATATATATATATATATATATATATATATATATATATATATATATACACACACTCTCAACACCACTACCACTATTCTCATGACACCAATACCATCACCACCACTCTCTACACACACTCAAATACATATAAATATATATACACATATATATACATATATACTCCTCTCTAAAGGAAAACCCCCAATTAAATCCTTAAACTAGATTTCTAGGAGAAACCTACAAATTCTATGGGCAAAATGTAGAGGGTGGTCTCCTCCTCATTTATGGTGAAGGAAATAAATGCAAAAGAAAATTAATGAAGGTTTTAAAAGCATACCTAATTGATTTTTTGAGAGGGAAGAAGCTTGGAAAGAAATGAAATGAAGAGAGAAAGATTGCTTTGGAGTGAAGCAAAGGAGAGGGGGTGCTCCACACATGGCCGACCATATTTTAGAGGGTTGGGGGCATTTGGAAATTTACCAAAATGCCCTCCAAGTCAAAGAAATGAGTGGTTTGAGTTGGGGTCAAAATGGTAACTTGAGAACTCTTAATTTCAAGTTCTAAATCTAATTCTAATCCCTAATCCCACTAAAATCAAATGGGATTAGTCAAATATAAATATCTGGATTTGGTCATGACAAGTTGGTCGGTTCCAGTTGGGTCCCGATCAGAGTCTAAGCTACCCCGGGTCCCCGATACAAGTCGGAATGAGCTGAAATTCGAACCCGACTCAAATAACCCCAAAACAATATCATAAATAATAAAATAAATTTCAAAAATATTCAAAAGTACAAAATGACAAAAATACCCATGTTCCTAAAAACTGGGGGTGACACTGGAGAATGCAAGGACTCCATTACATCCTGGTTGTGAGGATCATTCACCGTTGGAGGTGGTTACAAGATTGTTGAGCATCAAGTCCGATTTTAACATGTCACAAGATTGCTACAACCGTCTTATGGAGTTGCTTATAGAAATATTGCCTGAGGGTGCGAAGTTGCCTAAAGACTTCTACCTGTCACGACCCGTACCCGCTTTTCCGGATACGAGATGTGTCCAAGCCAGCCTACGCCGCAGAGTCGACGGTAGAACGCTGTCAAGCCCACAAGAAATAAATGCTCAAATAAAATATTTGCTGCTCATTCACATTTTTAAGTTTATTACAACATTTACAACATTTATATTTAAAGGAAAATACAAAGTTCTCACAATTAATGAAAATGACAACTAGTTCCACTATCTAGGTCGGCCTCAGCATACCCATGTCTTCCCAGTGCTAAGAGTGATCACGGCTAAACCTAAAAAATATTGGTTTCCAGTCAGGAATGGAACAAGCACACAAACCGACGACAATGCGAAAACAAATAGAATTAACAAGACATAAAAATAACATATGAGGTATGAAAACTGGAAAGTACTGATGACATGGCACGGTAGAGAAGAAAAGAAAAAATAAATAAAAGACATCTAACTAGGTGGTGTGAAATATCCGTTTCGATATGTGAACGGCTAGGGGGTAAATCCGGCACCCTGCACGTGTCGTGTGCAGCTGCTATCATTCACGAAAGACACGGAGGATAGTTCTGGGTAGTCCACATGTCTACTAAGATATTTTCCCTCCCGACTACTCCGTGTGACGAGCGTGTCAACAAGCAGCAAGATATATGTATAAACATGAAATGAAAAGACTACTATGAATCGAAAAGTAATCAGAAAGTGCACTTGCCTGAGGTCCTTAGCTGCAGAAACCAATAATACTATACCACTCAATGAGCCACAATCAATCAACACATGCAGAAGTCTCCAGATGCTGAAATAAACAGTACCAACATTCTCAGAATAGTCAAATTAGCTAGGATTGCCTGTCCTTAAGTCCAATTCTGGACACAGGGGCAAAACGGTAATTTTGGGCAAAAACGATGTCCGTCGTTGGACCTACTTTGCACCGAAAAGCGTGCCAGAGTCAATGGTCTCTAAAGTTGTCAAACTACATGTCTATGGATCGGGTTTTCCGATACGAACCCAACCGTATGTCCAGAGTTGGATTCCGGCGGGCCGTGCACAAAATCGCCCGTTGAGTGGAACCGTGGGGCCCGCAAAACGGTGTTCCGATTCGACCGTCTCAGAATCGGACCAAACTTGGCATGCAGGACCAGAAAAATGATACGGTCTTGATGGCACAAGTTTCTTCTCGATCTGACGAGCGTGCACAAAGTAATTGAGAAATTTGTACAGAGGCCGATACGGTGAATTTCGACGGATACGCATCAAATTCGTCGCGCACACGCGATCAATTTGAATTCCGTCAAAGCCCACACGACAATGAAGCCGTTACGCACCTTTCAATGCTTTCGGTTCGCGACCACGTCGCCCGGATTGGTGGGACGCACGTCGTGTGGATGAATTTTTTTAGTTTTCTAAACTGTTTTAAACGGGTTTTTATTGATTTTTAAACCAGTATTTCTTGATGTATACTCGATGAAATTAAAATTCGTAAACAGCGTTTTGAAGCTGTATGGGTTGACTAAAAACCTATTCAATTAGATTCCTAGATTTCACTCTGGCTTGACCAAGAACAGCCTTCCAATATGGTGTTTGAGGACAGTCAAAAATTCTGTTTGTGATGGGTTTCTCGGGATTTTTGCGATGATCTTCTGATCGATATAGTTCAGTAGAATTAATTCTACATGAACAGGATTGAAGGGGGTCAACTAGGCTCTCTAACGTAATTTACGAAATCAAAAATGATCAATTGCTGATAGAGAAAACATACCGCAAAAGTAGGACCTGCTCCGCCGCTGTTGTTGTTCTAACACGCGCGCCCGCACGTGCGTGGCCGGCCTCCGGCCAGCGCGGTGGTGGCGCCGGCGGCGGGTGGGTCACCGGACCACGGGGGTCATGGTGGCATCGGTGGCGGCGGTCATTAGGATTAGGGTTTGAGGAATACTCTGCTCAATATCTCCTCCTCTTCTCTCTATATACCTACTATTGCCGAATAGGGGTTTAAGCCTGGGCTCTGTTTGAGCAGGCTCTGCTCGAACTCAAGGAGCTCGGGTTTCTTGAGTTCTCGATTTTGGAATTGCCCCATGGTGGGCTGGGCTCTAGCTGGCTGGGCCAAGCCCGGGTTGGTGGCTTGGTTTGAGCAGTTCGGGATTGCTACTGCTTTGTTATTCCTTGGCTCCTCTTCCTTTTCCTATTTCTTTTTCTAATTCTTTTCTATTTTCTATTTCTATTTCTATTAGCAATTTTTTATATATATGTATATAGGCTCATGTACATATATACTTATACATGTATATTTACACACATATACACATATACATTTTTACACACAAATACATATTTATATACTATATTTATGTATACATACAAATACACATGTTCGCACATATATTTATATATACATACGCATACACGCATATATATATATTTATATCTATATATCTAAAACTATATATCTATCTATTCATATATACGTATATTTTATATATGCACATATACATATATTATATATATATTCACACACACAAATATACCTATGTATATACGTATACATATATATATATATATATATATATATATATATATATATATATATATATATATATATATATATATATATATATATATATATATATATATGTCAATGTATTTGTATATATATATATATATATATATATATATATATATATGTCAATGTATTTGTATATATATATATATATATATATATATATATATATATATATATATATATATATATATATATATATATATATATATATATATATATATATATATATATATATATATATGTCAATGTATTTGTATATATATATATATATATATATATATATGTCAATGTATTTGTATATATATATATATATATGTGTGTGTGTGTGTGTGTGTGTGTGTGTGTGTGTGTGTGTGTATACATACACATAAAATATATATATATATATATATATATATATATATATATATATATATATATATATATATATATATATATATATATATATATATATATATATATATATATGTGTGTGTGTGTGTGTGTGTATACATACACATACACAATACACCATATTTATTTATATAATCATACACATATATAATATATTTTTATATATATACACGTATACACCTATATATATTTATATATTTATATATAGATTTACATATACACCTATATCTTTTGATAAAGAATAAAATGATGATAACTAATAATAATAAATAATTTATATTTAATAACCAGAATAATAATATTAATATTATATAACCTCAATAAAATAATAATAATAATAACGAAATTCAATAAGCCAATAATTAAGTATTTATAAAATCTAAAAATTACCATTTAAATAAAATAAATAATAATAACATATTTCAAGCAATCCAAAGTCTTAACAAGCAAATTTACACAAGTAGCTAAGAATATTAGTAATTTCTAATAAGCATGACCTTCGTCGCTCCGAAATAAAGGATAGAAGGGTAAGGAGGAATAATCGAGGGCAATTATGAAGCTCCCAAAGCGGTAGAGGGTACCCAATGATGCAAATAGAAAGAGTGTTTATAAACCTATAGTCTTATTCGCTAGATTGGGCTACTCTAGTCTAGTTAATGGCTAAATCTAAGATTCGTTCGTTATTTAAGAGAGCTTGCAACCTGTGCAATACAGAAGTTCCATTCTCGAACTTCTAAACAAGGTTCCAAAAAGGGAATGGAATTTGAGAAATCTAGATTGTGATCTTTCTGTGGTTATTTAAATACACGAGCAAGGGTATAAATGTAATACAAGATCGTATCTCGACTTCCAAGTAGATGGAATAAAGGTTACGAACGACTTCACATTCTAAGAGGTGGAGACTATGTAGCAGGTATAGGGGCCTATTTCAAACAGTTCGGTTTTATAGACCAACTATGGGGGTTTGTCTGGAGGGGCTTTACTGGGCCTTAATGGGTTCTCTATTTGGACTCTCTATTTGGACATCAGTCGTTGGTTGGATGAACATTGGGTTTCAATCTATATGGATTGGACAAGATCCCAATGATAAAACTATTCCTACTAGATTAGGGTATTCTATAATAGGTTTCTATCCAAGGGTTGAGCTAGTTGCCAGTCAAATTGGTTAGCTAGGTTCCTAAAGTCCAGAATGCGCCTTCAGTGACTTTTATGTTTAAGTAGCACATGAGGTCTCAATTGGGTGGCACACTAGTGGCATGTGCGTAGTGGGCTTCGAGTAGACCACAACCATATATTGGGTCGAAGGAATTGAGTCAAGGTTGAGGCTCTAATGGAAGTCTGGAAGTATACCGGGTAGGTACTATGGTAAGGGTTATAGCTAGTCCTTTTAACCTGAAAGTCGTAGCCCAAAAATAGAGTACAAGGGGACGGATTTGAGTGGGACATGATATACCTAGATGAAGGTAGACTCGTCTAGATCTTGCATGTGAAATTCGTTGGAAGGTAACAGCTGGTCTCGTGCTCCGAATATTAATGACACGGCCGGGGACACAAAATAATCTAAATAAAAAGTGGGAGTCCATGGGAGCACTAATTATCATCCTAATGGGAATTACTCTAATCAATCGGTAATCCTTGTACACCCTAAAATTTTGGGAGGCTCACAACAATCGGTCTCTTGAGAATAGGTAGTCTCCTAGGTTGGCATTTGATCAAGAAAAAGATCCTAATCATTCTCGGACTCCAATGACCAGAAGATCATGATAGTAGGTTTAGGGTCGCAGAGAGGACGAGTAACTTAAGGCAAGGTTTCAGTCACAGGGCTGGCTAATGGTAGCTACACTTGCGTATACCACTATCATAGCCATGGGGATACTCTATATCTATCTATCAATTACGAGCTTTCGTCTTTCCAATCAGTGAAGATGAAAACAATAAAGAGTTCAAGAGAGTTGTCACTGAACACAATTATATGATTCAAGGGCGAATGTTTAATTCAAGAGGAATTGTCAAAGCAGTCGTGGATGAGACCCTAGAGACATTTATATCTCAATCCACGTAGGATAATTAAATGAAAAGCGAACCAAATGCATCATGGTTGATCAGACCGTAATACAATGATTCTGATTAGACAATATATTAGCGGGCGTCCCCAATAAACATATGTCTCGAATCAAGCTCGATAAAAGAGTAAGCTTGCAAAAACTAGGCTGTAATAGCAGCATGGGTCAAGATAGTCAAAATATAAGTAGACGAGATTTTTGGAAAGGAGGCATAAGTAATTTGAGTTTTGAGAAAATCAAAATCGAACTCGAGATTCGTACACGAATAACAGAATCAGAAATTATAAACTAACTCCTTACAGCAAAAGAGAATTTAAAATAGACAATTATAACTTATGATATAAGATTTATGTCTAATAAAGCAAAAGGAAAATTGAACAGTTTATCAAAATTAACGCCTTAATTCTAGGCAAGCCTAACATACCAAGCGAATAGTATATCCACACTGGATCACATTGTCATATCAAAAATAATAGTGTACCTATAGGGATCTAGCAAGCTATCTAAATTGCATGGCCTATCTAATAACCTTAACTACCCAACGGTCAATTTGAACAAGGGACTCCTAGTCCTAGTCATTATCTTAAATCATTTTAATCCTAGTTTGTGAATGAGCATTTCCTAGTCGCAGGCTCGCAATAGTACGACTAACGTACCATCACGAGTTCGCAATATTTTGCAAAAACTGACCTGCATGGGCCACCACAAAAACTTGTCACGACCCGCACCCGCTTTTTCGGATACGAGACGTGTCCAAGCCAGCCTACACCGCAGAGTCGGCGGTAGAACGTTGTCAAGCCCGCAAGAAATAAATGCTCAAATAAAATATTTGCTACTCATTCACATTTTTAAGTTTATTACAACATTTACAACATTTATATTTAAAGGAAAATACAAAGTTCTCATAATTAATGAAAATGACAACTAGTTCCACTATCTAGGTCGGTCTCAGCATACCCATATCTTTCCAGTGCTAAGAGTGATCGCGGCTAAACCTGAAAAATATTGGTTTTCAGTCAGGAATAGAACAAGCACACAAACCGACGACAATGTGAAAACACAATAGAATTAACAAGACATGAAAATAACATATAAGATATGAAAACTGGAAAGTACTGATGACATGGCATGGTAGAGAATAAAAGGAAAAATAAATAAAAGACATCTAACTAGGTGGTGTGAAATATCCGTTTCGACATGTGAACGACTAGGGGGTAAATCCGACACCCTGTACGTGTCGTGTGCAGCTGCTATCATTCACGAAAGATACGGGGGATAGTTCTGGATAGTCCACATGTGTACTAAGATGTTTTTCCTCCCGACTACTCCGTATGACGAACGTGTCAACAAGCAGCAAGATATATATAGACATGAAATGAAAAGACTACTATGAATCGGAAAGCAATCAAAAAGTGCACTTGCCTGAGGTCCTTAGCTGGAAAAACCAATAATACTATACCACTCAATGAGCCACAATCAATCAACACATGCAGAAGTCTCCAGATGCTGAAATAAACAGTACCAACGTTCTCAGAATAGTCAAATTAGCTAGGATTGCCTGTCCTTAAGTCCAATTCTGGATACAGGGGTAAAACGGTAATTTTGGGCAAAAACGGTATCCGTCGTCGGACTCGCTTTGTACCGAAAAGCGTGTCAGAGTCAATGGTCTCTAAAGTTATCAAACTACATGTCTATAGATCCAGTTTTCTGATACGAACCCAACCGTATGTCCAGAGTTGGATTTCGGCGGGCCGTGCACAAAATCGCCCGTTGAGTGGAACCGTAGGGCCCGTAAAACGGCGTTCCGATTCGACCGTCTCAGAATCGGACCAAACTTGACATACAGGACCAGAAAAACGATACGGTCCTGTTGGCGCAAGTTTCGTCTCAATCTGACAAGCGTGCACAAAGTAATTGGAAAATTTGCACAGAGGTCGATATGGTAAATTTCGACGGATACGCATCAAATTTGTCGTGCACACGCGACTAATTTGAATTCCGTCAAAGCCCACACGACCACGAAACCGTTACGCACCTTTCGATGCTTTCGGTTCGCGACCACGTCGCCCGGATTGGCAGGACGCACGTCGTGTGGATGAATTTTTCTGGTTTTCTAAACTGTTTAAACGGGTTTTTATTGATTTTCAAACCGGTATTTCTTGATGTATACTCGATGAAATTAAAATCCGTAAACAACATTTTGAAGCTGTATGGGTTGACTAAAAACTAATCAATTAGATTCCTAGATTTCACTCTGGCTTGACCAAGAACAACCTTCCAATATGGTGTTTGAGGACAGTCAAAAATTCTGTTTTGGATGGGTTTCTCGGGATTTTGGCGATGGTCTTCTGATCGATATAGTTCAGTAGAATTAATTCTACATGAACAGGATTGAAGGGGGTCAACTAGGCTCTCTAACGCAATTTACGAAATCGAAAATGATCAATTGCTGATAGAGAAAACATACCGCGAAAGTAGGACCTGCTCCGCCGCTGTTGCTGTTCTAACACGCGCGCCTGCGCGCGCGTGGCCGGCCTCCGGCCAGCGCGGTGGTGGCGCCGGCGGCGGGTGGGTCGCCGGACCACGGGGGTCGTGGTGGCGTCGGTGGCGGCGGTCATTAGGATTAGGGTTTGAGGAATACTCTGCTCGATATCTTCTCCTCTGCTCTCTATATACCTACTATTGCCGAATAGGGGTTTAAGCCTGGGCTCTGTTTGAGAAGGCTCTGCTCGAACTCAAGGAGCTCGGGTTTCTTGAGTTCTCGGTTTTGGAATTGCCCCATGGTGGGCTGGGCTCTAGCTGGCTGGGCCAAGCTCGGGTTGATGGCTTGGTTTGAGCAGTTCGGGATTGCTACTGCTTTGTTATTCTTTGGCTCCTCTTCCTTTTCCTATTTCTTTTTCTAATTCTTTTCTATTTTCTATTTCTATTTCTATTAGCAATTTTTTATATATATGTATATAGGCTCATGTACATATATACTTATACATGTATATTTACACACATATACATTTTTACACACAAATACATATTTATATACTATATTTATGTATACATACAAATACACATGTTCGCACATATATTTATATATACATACGCATACACGCATATATATATATATATATATATATATATATATATATATATATATATATATATATATATATATATATATATATATATATATATATATATATATATATATATTTATATCTATATATCTAAAACTATATATCTATCTATTCATATATACGTATATTTTATATATGCACATATACATATATTATATATATATTCACACACACAAATATACCTATGTATATACGTATACATATACATAAATACCTATATATACATATATATATACAAATACATATATATATATATATATGTATTTGTATATATATATAAAAAAATATATATATATATATATATGTGTGTGTGTGTGTGTGTGTGTGTGTGTGTGTGTGTGTGTGTGTGTGTATACGTACACATACACAATACACCATATATATATATATATATATATATATATATATATATATATATATATATATATATATATATATATATATATATATATATATATATATATATATAGTGTGTGTGTGTGTGTGTGTGTGTATACGTACACATACACAATACACCATATTTATTTATATAATCATACACATATATAATATATTTTTATATATATACATGTATACACCTATATATATTTATATATTTATATATACATTTAAATATACACCTATATCTTTTGATAAAGAATAAAATAATGATAACTAATAATAATAAATAATTTATATTTAATAACCACAATAATAATATTAATATTATATAACCTCAATAAAATAATAATAATAATAATAACGAAATTCAATAAGCCAATAATTAAGTATTTATAAAATCTAAAAATTACCATTTAAATAAAATAAATAATAATAACATATTTCAAAATATTCGGGAAGGGGAGCTACACTATCGGTCTAAGAGGATGGTTAGATCGCTCTGGATGGGATACGAAAAAATCGATGCCTGTCGCAACGGGTGCATATTGTACTACAAAGACGACAAGAATGAAGACGCCTGCAGATTTTGTGGTGCCGATCGCTACAAGGCATGTGGTAGAGGAAAGTCTGTCGGTGCCAGGAAGCCTACCTCTTCGATGCACTACTTGCCGTTGACGCCGCGGTTGCAGCGGTTGTTTATGGTGAAGGAAACTGCAGAAAATATGAGTTGGCATAAGCGAAAACATACCGAAGGAGTGTTGGATCACCCATCTGATGGAGAAGCATGAAAGCACTTTGATCGAGAGTATCCAGATTTTGCTTTTGATCCGCGTAATGTCAGATTGGGTCTCTGATCCGACGGTTTTACCCCATTCGGACTTTCGGGATCCTAGTATTCGTGTCGGCCTGTGATCGTTACCCCGTACAATCTACCCCCTTGGATGTGCATGAAGACTCCGTATATGTTCCTCACCGTTATTATCCCAGGTCCGAACAATCCGAAAAGGAACATCGATGTGTATTTATAGCCATTGATTGATGAGTTGAATCATCTATGGGAAGTAGGTTCCAACACGTACGATGTATCTAGAAAACAAAATTTTCAGATGCGGGCAGCACTTATGTGGACCATCAACGACTTTTCGGCCTAAGGAATGTTATCTGGATGGAGTACGCATGGTCGTCTTTCATGTCCGTATTGCATGGACAGCACTAAGGCTTTCCGTTTGAAACACGGAGGCAAACCGTGCTTCTTCGATTGTCATCGACAATTCCTGCCGAAGGATCATCCGTACCGGAGGAACAGGAATGCTTTTCGTGCTGGCGTTGTAGAGAAGGCTAATCCCCCGCCAAGGTGGCCCGGATACACGATATGGAAAGAGGTAAAAGATTTACCAAGAGCTATTGAGCAGCCTGCTACGGGCTACAAGTGTGACGGATTTGGTCGCACTCATAACTGGACGAAGAGGAGTATATTCTGGGATCTTCCATATTGGAGCACCAATCTGATTAGACATAACCTTGATGTCATGCATATCGAGAAGAATGTGTTTGACAACATAATTAATACAGTAATGGACGTAAAGGGGAAGACGAAAGACAATCCAAAGGCTAGATTGGACTTGGAAGAAATATGTAGACGTCCTACATTGTATTTGATAGAGGACAGAAATGGAAAGTTGAAGCAGCCTAAGGCAATTTTCTCACTGGAGAAGGAGGATAAAGTGAGGCTTTGTAGGTGGATTCAAGGTCTGAAATTTTTAGATGGATATGTTTCGAACTTGAGAAGATGCGTCGACCTCAAGGAGAACAAACTGACAGGTATGAAGAGCCATGATTGTCACGTATTCATGGAGCGGTTAATTTCGATTGCATTTCGGGAATTCTTACCGCAGACAGTTTGGGATCCATTGACGGAGCTTAGCATATTCTTCAAGGACCTTTGTTCTAAGAAATTGCTCGTTGATCGTCTAAAAAAGTAAGAGAAGGACATTGCGGTAACACTGTGCAAGCTAGAGAGGGTGTTCCCTCCTGGATTCTTCGACTCTATGGAGCATTTGCCGATTCATCTTTTCTACGAGGCACGTGTTAGTGGACCCGTCGAATATCGATGGATGTACCCGTTCCAGCGACATTTGAATCACCTAAAAAGAAAGGTGAAAAATAAGGCTCGGGTCGAGGGTTCTATTTGTGAAGCCTATATTCTCGAAGAGATTACAAATTTTTGCTCCTCCTATTTCAAACCTCATGTTGCTACGAATAGAACGAGGGCTCCGAGAAACGACGACGGATATCAAGAATTTAATGATGGAATACTGAAAGTATTCAATGCGTCCGGAAAGCCTTCGGGGAAAATAAAGAAGAGATATTTGAATGACGAAAAGCTAAGGGCTGCTCAGTTGTATGTATTACTCAATTGCGACGAGGATGAAGTGGAGAAGCTAGAGGGGTAAGTAAGGAATGATGAGTTTATGTCATCTCAATATAATAGTATAAGCTAATATTATTGTACTAATCGGCGGTTGCTTCGTTGTTTTCCAGCACATATAATGATGAGTTGAGGCTGGTTAGACCCTACCTAACAGACGAAGCATTAGAACAAGAAATGAGATGTCATTTTCCTTCTTGATCGAGCGAATATGTAAGTAGCTCGGTAATTACTGGCATCTTCTAATGCAACTGCGTAATAAATAACTTATTATCTCTTCTTTGATATTCAGGTCGATCGTCTAATTTCATCCGAGATTGAATTAATTAGAACTCTTGCCAAGGGACCAATTACTTTTGTTAAAATATGGCCAAGTTACTGTGCCAATGGCTTTCGATTCAAGTCGACAAATGCTCCGATCAGAGACAGCTTCCTGGATCTTGATTCCACGAAAAATAGTTGTTTGTGTATCAAGTCTTCAAACTACAAAGACGTCGATCCAGGAAATGATTTCTTTGGCATCTTGCGAGAGATTGTGGAGTTGTCATATAATAATGGCAGAGAACCTGAAAAGATCGTGTTGTTCAAGTATGAATGGTTCGATCCGATTGAAAATCAAGGTTGAAAAATTGACAAGCATGGTCTTGTGGATATAAACTACAAGCGTAGATATCAAGGCTACGAACCGTTTGTCCTAGCAACTCAGGTTCAGCTCGTGTACTTCACAGCTTATCCGAGACGGAGAGCAACGAAGTCTGACTGGTGGACAGTATGCAAGACTAAAGCTAGAGATACTTTTGATGTTGACGAAAAAGCTTACCAGGAGGACGAGCTACCTCTTGTAACCAATATTGTCGATGTGGACTCCACGGAAGTTACGTATTATATGACACATAATGTAGAAGATGTAGAATTATTCGAAGAGGAAGACGAAGCCGACGAAGGCGAAGATGAAAGTGAAGTTGAGGAGAAAGAGGAAGATGAGGTCGAGGAAGACGAACAAGATGATTATTCTGAAGATGATTGAGAGAGATACTTATCTGAACTTAGATGTTTCTTCTAGAATATATTATCTGGACTTAGATGTTTATTGTAGAATGTATCATCATATGTTGTCTTGGTTATTATCTTGTCTTTGTTGTACTTTCATATTTCTAGTCTCTATTATTTGTTATATTATCATATGATGTTATCAGGTATGGCAGGTCGTCGCGGATCGTTCCGAAAAGGGGGACGACGAGGTCATGATCCTCCGGTACTTCCTACAGGTACTGCTAGAGGACGGAGTTTTCCTTCGGTACCTCCTACTGGTACCGGCTATGGATCCTCGTCGCTGATTACTCTGCCATATCGGACAGTAGCTGGGCCTGCTGGGACGATGTCACGTGGCATATCTCCTGGGACGAGTAGTTTCAGGCCTAATGAGAGTGCTCGCCCGTCTAGCATTTCTGCTGCTGATATGACGATGGAGACGGATGAGCAGATGGCGGAGGCTGCGCCGACGACCGAGGCGGCTGCGCCGACGGCCGACCAGCATCATGCAGATGATGCGTGTGCACCTCCGGAGGAGAGGAGGACGGAGATCTGGGCCGACGGTACAAAGTAGGTATTTTGGTTTATAATTTTTTTCTTCTGTTTTTATCATAAATTAACTTTTTTCATGAGTATAATATGTCTGTATAGATATCGTCCCCCAGAGGTACAGAGACGCCTATGCCACATGTTGAGGCATAATTATGGTGGTCCTTGGATTAACTACTCTGATGCTCCAGACGAAAGGAAGAACTACTGGTTTACGCACTTCAAGGTTAAGATAGATTTACTTTTAATATGAATCATATAATTAATTCATATTATATATAACTGATAAATATTTGGTTTGCGCTCTTCTAGGATATGTTTTTCTATCCACCGCACCGGGCCGAGCTTATCGAGGAGATGTTTCCTGCCGTCGCTACCAAGCTGATCCGCGATGCTATTAATGATCAGAAGGATCGTGATCGTGCCGGAAAGCCGATCCAAGGTTGGATCACCCCTGATCAGTGGAATGCGATGAAGGCTCGATTCGACGAGCCAAGATACAAGAAGAAGTCGGAGAAGGCCAAGGCGGCTAGGCAACATACCTCGAAGTGGTACGATGGGTCGATTCCGATGACGGAACATTTCCGTCGTCTGGTATGTCTTTCTCTTTTAGAAATATTATTTTAATACAAATCCGATAAATTATTACTAAGATAATATATTTAATTACCGGTAAGGAAGGTCGGTAACGTCGACATGGTGACCGTCTTCCTGGCCACCCATCGGAAGGGCGAAGGCCTTATTAACGAGAGGGCCAAGCAGACCTATGTAAGTATTACAATACGTTATCTTAATTTAATACTTCGTGTCAATTTTAATATAACTTAGTAAATATGATGCAAAAAAATATTCATGTAGTTAGTAATAATAAGTACATTAATTAAAAATTAGAAATTATAGAGTACTATCCATACTTTCTAGGCCGAGTATCAGAGGCTGCGGTAACAGGCGGCTGCTAGTGCACCTAATGCAGGAGAGGCCGATACTTCCTCGCAGCCCACTCAAGCTCCGTCGGTGGACGAGCTGTGGATGACCGCCGCTGGTGGACTCCATAGGGGTACGTACTACGGTACGGGATCCTATGACGCCCTAGTTGCGACCCAGTCCTCTAGGGCATCTCCTGCTAGTGTGCATGGTCCACACCGTCCCAGGAGTCTGCCCGAGTCTACCAGATGATGGAGTCTCTCCGTGACGACCTGCTACGATGGATCGAGGAGCAGTCTCAGCACCCTACGGACGATCCTGTGCTGCTAGCACGATTGGATGCGCTCGACCGCGGCATTATGGAGCTCATGGAGACGACTGAGAGGACAGAGCGCAGCGTTGGAGGGTTAGAGCGCACGGTGACGGAGCTGCAGACAGCACAGGTGACTATGACCTATAGGCTGAGATTGGTGACGGATTCGATGGTCCAGAGCAGTGATAAACTGTTATCTACCATGGATTCATACAACCAGCGACTTACAGCGTTGGAGCGTGCTGGTCCTCCGGGTGCGCCTTCATCGTCGTCGACTCCGCCGCCTCCACCGCGTTCTTCATCGACACCGACTCCACCGACGTCACTTCCTGCTCCATCGGTATCGATTTTACTTGAGGAGTATGAGTTGTTCTTATCCCTTTGTCGCGGCGGTGCCCCTCCTGCACCAGATCCCTAGTAGTCCTAGTTAGGACTGTTTGTTTGTGTTTGTTTGATCCTTTGTTTGTGACTTGGATATTTGTTGGTTGTGTAGACTTGGATGTTTGGATCCTATTTGTTGGATCATATTCTATTTGTAGGTTGTGTGTAGACTTTGGTTATTTGGTTGTAGACTTTGTTATTTGGTGTAGACTTCGTTATTTGGATACTTGTTGGTTGTGCATATTCTATTTGTTGGATCCTATTCTATTTGTTGGATCCCATTCTATTTGTTGTCTGCTACATTGTGTTATACTGTTGTTTATGTTATTATTCGTTTCAATTGGATGTTAATGTGCTTCTGTGGTTTACGTTTACCGGTGTTGAGTGTTCCACCGAAGGGGTCGGCGAACCCAGGGAGAAAAGGATATCTGTTATACTGTGTCTTTATGGTTATCTTTTTAAACTGCAGGGAAAAAAGGACATTCTGTATTTTATTTTTTTATTTTTTTTGCAGATTTACCGACGTTTATCGACGTTTACCGACGTCCACCGACGTACGTTTGCGTCGGTAAACGTCGGTAAATCTGTAAAATTTTCCAGGATACCGATGTTTACCGACATCCTTATACGTCGGAGACCGTCGGTAAAAGTCGGTGAACGTCGGTAATAATCCCAGGAATTACCGACATTTAGTGACATAATAGTCGTCGCCAATCCACCGACGTAAAAGTCGGTGAACGTCGGTAATAATCCCAGGATTTTACCGACGTGTAGCGACTTTCAACACGTCGCTAATCCACCGACGAAACGACGGTAGACGTCGGTAATATCCCAGGATATACCGACGTAATCATACGTCGGTGAACGTCGGTATTTGCGACGTTCGGCGACGTTTTAAAGATCAGCGACTTACGTTTCCGCGACAAGTCCAAAACGTCGGTAATTGCGTCGGTAAATATTTTTAGCAACGTAATTTGTCGTTTTAGCGACGTCTTTAGGCGTCGCTAAAACGACTTATTCTGGTAGTGAGGACAAGATACTCTACTTGCCATAGTAGAAGTGATCGGAGGGATGCATAGCAAAGGGGATCAGATATTCAAACAGATTAGGCTCCGGTTATTGTCGGTGATTTGGCACGTATGGCGGAAAATTCGGTCTAAGGGAAGGGTTTGCTTGGATTAAGGTGAAAAAATATGTAGAATTAATTGGGTTAAGTGAGGGGGAAGAGAGTTAATACATATAAATTGCGTGGATTGGAACTTGGAAGAAGATTTAAGTTTGATGTATTAAATACTCTTGCTTGGATTGGTGGTTTTGAGTGTAAGGAGAGTTAATAAAAATATAACAGTTACCAAAATACTCTTATTACATATGTTATAAAATTAAATTTGATTGTAATTTTAATTAGAATTTGTCAAAATACCATCACAAATGAGAAAGCTACGGAACAATGTGTTGAAAGTAGGAAGGAAAAAAATCATGATATTATAGGACAAATAAAATTTATTTATAATTTTTTAAATAAAAATTTTCAATTTCCTCGTTAATCCTTCGATTTTAAAATTTGAATAAATAGATAAAAGAGGGTAAATAAATTTGAATAAATAGATAAAAGAGGGAACGATTCCGAAAACTAATTACTCTTTCTTCACAAATATATATATATATATATATATATATATATATCAGGGCCGGTCCTGAGCTAATGAGGGCCCTTGGCAAAATTTTTAAAATGGGCCCTCCATACATGTAAAAAAATATATAACAAAAAATTGTTGTCACCAAGTTTTGAACCAATGACCTCTAAAGTAAAAGCCTTCATTATAACCACTACACTATATTTTTTTTTGGTTAAAAATGGCACTTGATACATACTAGTTCTATTGTAGATAGAACTATGATGGTGTCCCCTTTCGTCTGGAAGCCCTGGGCCGTCGCCCGACCTGTCCTAGGCCAGGGCCGCCCCTGATATATATATATATATATATATATATATATATATATATATATATATATATATATATATATATATAGAGAGAGAGAGAGAGAGAGAGAGAGAGAGAGACACCCCGCAAATGTATAGTAAATTATGAAGGTTGTCTTCTAGCCTTTGACTTCACTGCTACAACATGTCATCATAACCTGCTATCATTAATTTGTTAGTCTAAGGTGTGCACTGGAAAAATTAAAGTAAATGATGACCTACGATATAGAAAGTAACCAACAAGTAAAAAACAACAATATTAAATAATGTTCTCTTATAATAATTTTTTAGTCGGATAAAGTGCAAAAAACCCCTCGTTAAATATGTTACTTTTGCACTAAAAGACCCCATGCTCTTAAAATTCCCAAAAGTTTAAAATATGCTCATTTTGCCCCCAAGTGACAATTTTACCCCTCCCTCCCCCCCTCCTTCTTCGGCTGTGTTCGCCGGCGGCGACGGAGGCGGAGGGGGGGAAGGGGGGGTCGGGCGGGGGAGGGGGGGCGGGGGTGGGGGGTCGCTCGCCGGCGAGGGAGTCGAGGGTCGGGGCCGACGAGGGAGCGGGGGGGGTCGAGGCCGGCGAAGGAGGAGGAGGGGGTCGGGCGGCTGGGGGATCGCCGACGGCGGGGGGGAGGGGGGAGGGGGGGCGGGGGGATCGCCGTCGATGGGAGGGGGGTCGGGGGGGCTGGGGATCGCCGGCGGCGGGGGGCGAGGGGGTCGGGGGGGCGCCGGGAGGGGGGGGGTCGGGGGAGGGCGGGGGGATCGCCGGCGATGGGAGGGGGGTCGGGGGGGCGGGGGGATCGCCGGCGATGGGAGGGGGATCGGGGGGGCTGGGGGATCGCCGGCGGCGGGGGGAGGGGGGGGCGAGGGGGTCGGGGGGGCGGGGGGATCGCCGGCGTTGGGATTGGGGGGGGGGGGGTCGCCGGCGCCGCCGGAGGGTGGGGAGGCGTATTTTTGGTATAAATTTTTTAAAATTTGGCTGGAGGGGCCTAATCGAGCGGATATATAATCTAAGGAGAGGTAAACTGACAAAAATTCTAAAAGTTCTTTTAGTGCAAAAGTAACATATTTAACGAGGGGTTTTTTGCACTTTACCCTTTTTTAGTCATATTACAAAAAAAATCTTTTAATAATATCAATGGATCATAAATCAATGGTTAAAAGCATTATTTGTTTCAATATAAATTTTTTGAGTTTACGGGACAAGTTTACTGGATAGACCATTTTTTACGGAGAGAAGAAAACTAAAAAATATATGGCTTCATAAGTATGTTTGTTTTCTAAATTTCTTTCTCTTTAAAAATTTAAATCTCTCCTTTTAAAAACAAACATATTTCTATCTTAAAACATAAGCCTTATCTATCTATTTAATTTTTAAACAAGCAGAGATTTATCTCTTTTTAAAAATAGAGATAGATAAATTATTTTTTTTATTTTTTAAAATAGAGATAGATATTTTAAAAAAAAACAATATACGCCCAAGCTCTCTAGTCCAGTGGTATTAGAGCGGACACCAGGAGGGACCGGCA
The DNA here is from genome assembly GCA_029216955.1 of Iris pallida. Classification (NCBI taxonomy): domain Eukaryota; kingdom Viridiplantae; phylum Streptophyta; class Magnoliopsida; order Asparagales; family Iridaceae; genus Iris; species Iris pallida. Next base: position 4,558,582 of record JANAVB010032220.1, on the reverse strand, counting down.
AGGTTCGAGTCCCCCAATTGTGTGTGTGAGTGGGATTTAAAAAAAAAACTACCTTTAAAAATAAATATATCTTTAAAAATTGTATTTCAAATAATAATTTTAATGTTAATCTTATATATATATATATATATATATATATATATATATATATATATATATATATATAAAACATGATTTTATGCAATATAAAGTTTGCCCGGAGAGTGCCACGAACTTTTGGATTATATGGCTCCATGTATTTTTCGGGGTGTAGAAAAGGCTTCATGAACTCGAAGAATTCCCCGACCAGGGGTCAGGAAAATGATCATGCATCTCTGCCGACGGCTCGTGCCGACGAACGAGAGGAAGACGCCGACGAGATCGTGACAGGGATCGATATGAGCTCGTGCATGCACGGAATGGAAGGTCGTGGCGGCTCTCGGTGAGTCCGTCGGAGACGTATGCTGTAGATTTCGCGCTGAAGAATGTCATCGGCATGCAACCTGCCGGAGAGCCGCCTGAGATTGAGCAGTTCAGGCACGACTACCCAATCATTCAAGGTACATATACATTTTAGGAAAACGCTCGCGTCCACGTGACGGACAACCATTGTCCCCTGCTAACTTGGGCCCAACCAGATGGGGGGGGCAATGGACGCCTGCCACGTGGAAACGGACCAGCGCCCTCCGGGCGGTCAAAATAGCAGCATTGTACATTTTAACATGGACGTACCAAAATGTTAGTTGTGTCCAACAAACACACACACACTTGATAGTAGTTGATACGAACACTCCGAATGTTTCCGGCAGAGACTTCAACATGCAACTTGTTCATACTTTCTCTTATAAATGGATTGCTTTGGTACCATATAAAATTCTCCTCACTTGCATCATGCGGTGCCGGGGACTTTAACACAATCATACTCTAATTAGGAGCTCGCAAGGACAGACATCGCGGTCTTCCTTCATCATCTCGTGTTAAAATAAATAAATAGAAAATGGAGAGGTTTGCTAGGATTTTTTTTACTTGGTTTGGGAACTTTAGTCCCACACCACAAAGTGTGTATCTCAGTATATATAGCAATACTTTGTATTGACATATGCACATGTGGTCCAAAGAAGATGTAGTACTCCAAGAAGAGATGTCATCGGAAAGACGATGATTGAACTAGTACTCGCTAAGACGTGATCAAAGCGAGTAAGGAGGCCGAAGGAATTCGTGGATAATTTTGTCACTTATTATGTGGAATTGATTGCTACAGGTAGTGATGTTATCCTTGGGATAAAGATCACAGCTCACTACGTAGAGAAGATACTCAAAAGATGTGATACAAAGTTGAAGCCAAATCCATAGGAAAGCATCAGACAGTTGGAGTACTCGAGCGACATCGGGAGTTTGATGTATGCTACGATTGTCTCTAGGCCTGAATTAACTTTTGTTGTACGGATGCTGAGTCGGTTCACGAGCAATCCAAGTGTTGATTAGTAGATAGTTGTAAAGAGAGCTATGAGATATCTTAAGAGAACTCAAAGGTATGTAATGCACTACAACGGGTTCCACGACAACAGTGGAAGGATTCAGTGATGCAAGTTGGTGCTCAGAAGAAGAGAGCGAAAGGTCCACTATATCATGGAAGTCGAAGAAGCAGACATTGCTCTCATTCCTTAATGGAGTGCGAATGTTATGCACTGGTGGCTGCAGCGGATGAAGCAAAATGGCTTCGGGAGCTCATATATGATATTCCAATGGTTGGTGCGCAGATGCCATCTAAATTGGTATATTGCAAAAAACAGACGGCTTCAGTTGTGGCATCAAATGATCTCTTCAATTGTAAGAAGAGGACCGTACGACTTTGTCACACAACACTGAATGATCGCATGAAATAGGACATCATTACAGTCGTTGATGTTCGAAGCAAGGAGAATATGGCAGATCCGTTCACCAATACCTCAAACGCCAGCTAGTCGAGGACTCAGCAGGTCAATGGACTTGAAGGTATTTTAATATTATGTCTTTGCAATTCTAACATAACGTTTTATGTTATTAGTTCAAAGAGAAAATCTACTAGACACTTAGCTTTTCGTTCAAGAAAGAACCATTGATTAGGAAGCTACCAGGTACAGAGGTTAGTCCTTCGGGACATTGATAAGATTCGATCTTAGAACCGCTGTAGTCTACTATATGTTCTGTGTATAGAACAAGTCATGTGAGAGGATATCTTTAACGCCTGAATAAGTTCTCAGGCATGTTGAATGTCTGATGTGCTTTACATGAAGCACGAGTAGTTCAACACTACGAAAGGGCTAGTACGCCATGCTACAGTGGTGTGACACTACGATGAGGTAGAGCCTCGAATTCGAGCCATGTTACAACGATAGTATCCCCGCACATAGGTTGGTAGCCTAATGCTGAAAGATAGAGAGTAGTAGTACAACACTAATAAGAGGCTTATGGCCTCATGCTATAGTGGTATGATACCATAAGAGGTTGAGGACCTCGGCTTTGGGCCTTGTCATAGCGCAATAGCACTACAAGAAGGCGCAATGCTTAATGTTGAAAAGAGTACATCATACAAAGAGGTCGGTGACCTCATGCTACTGTGATATGATACCACAAGAAGTGGAGGCTTTGGGCCATGTTATAGTGGCGTAGCACCGCAAGAAAATGCAAGCCTTCATGCTGGATGTATTAAACTCTATGAAAAAGAACTCACCTTAGTATATGAATAGAGATGTAGACCGTCTCTTGAGGGTAAATTTGTAGACAATACATACACTGAAACCATGTCAGCACAGGACCTTTAATGTATGACCAGAGTCACAGTTGGTGTCATCGTGTGAGTGGGAATGATATAAGTTATGATACTAATTAATTAAAGGCATAGTCCTTTCTGTATCGTACTGTTGTTTGACCCGTGCGGGAAGATTTAAGTCGGAGGCGACATCTATCCTAATACATGATGGACAGTCACTATGGGAAACACTCAAACATATAATGTGATATGTGGAGGATTGTTGAGATTTTTTCACTTGGCTTTGGGAACTTTAGTCCCACATTGAAAAAACTACCAAGTGTATATCGCAATATATAGCTATGCTTTGTATTGACATATGCACATGTACTGTGGTGGCCTATGTGGGATGATTTTTCTAGAGGGTCTAAATTTAATCCTCAAAGGAACAATCTATGTTTTGTCACTCATTTTGGGAATTTTATAGGAGCTAAGCCCTGTAGCGGACTCAGACTTGGACAAAAAATGGTACTTTGATAGCACCGTACTTAAGATGGGTGCTGCCCTGAAATGTGCTTTTCTCTCTTCTTTTTTCCAACCACTTAACAAGGTAGGAGCAGACTCATATTTATAAGGGAGGTCTTCACCAATCCCTACAGCCAACCCCCATACCCCCAAATCTCACAAAATCCTGGGTAGGTCAACAAACCCATCAAAATTTTACTACTTTCAAAAGCAAAAACGAACCAATTTTTTTAAAACCGAATCTCTTATTCGGTCCGGTTCTCAGTCCAAAACCGAATAATACTCCCCAACATATATCTGGTTTATTTAAAATACAACTAAGATCAGATAACATTCCATGTATTTTCAGCCTTGTAAGAATTAACAAGCAGCAAGTTAACTTTAGTTCTATTTTGGCTTAAATGCTCACCAATTAAAAGAAAAAGGTTTTCTGATACAAAGTGAGACACGTACAAGAAAACAAATAACAGGGTGGTAACTTTTTATTACAGCACTGAATCATAGTTCATGACAGATTACACTGACATGAATAACAAATTTAAGTGAATTGCATATCTCATGCAAAAATAGAATTTTTGTTTACAAAGTTTCAGAGTAGGGGTGCCTATAAAACCGATTTGTCACCCCTTGTATTGAAAAAAACGTCTATAAGCAGTAAATCACTGACACTGCACTTTTTCTTCTTCGTCGAAGCTGTCTCGACTTCCCTTTTGAAAGACTCGCACCAAGAAAATTAGAATGATCGTTTACATATACCACAGCAGAACAGGTGCTGGGTTGAGCAAGATTGAAAATTCGTGCGTGAATCCATCGCACTTCCCGTGAGGCTATACAAACAAACACCAACACACCCGGTAAAATCTAACTGCAACCAAATCATCGATTGCTACCACCAGATTATTTAGCTAATGGATTTTGATCTGCTCAGTTCTCTCTGTCAAGACTGCAGTACCCTTCTTCCACACGCGGCTTCAGCTTCAAGCTCGTTTAGAACTTGGGAAACGACTGTTTGTATAGGCACGTGGAGAAGACGGCCATTACTTCCGTTTATTGATGCTTTGGAGAGAATACGAACCTCAGGCACCTCCAAATTTCCCTCGAGCAGCTGGGTCCAGTACTTGGTGTCCTCGTCGATATTTGACAGCCTCAGGAGCTCCAGGACTCTGCCCAGGTTAGCAACATTCCGACCAGCTCCAGTACCAGTGGCGGTTGCTGCTCCCACAGCGTTTGCAAGCGCTAATGTATTGACTCCAGGCATTTCATGTAGAAAACCGTAGGCTATGGCTGCAGTGAAACTGTCTCCACAACCAACAGTGTCAACAACATTCACCTGGTGAGAATAGAAAATTCCAGGCGAGTCGTGATTGATACCCAGAATAGGCGAGGAAACTCAGAGATGACTTGATAGTGTGTGAAGTGGTGGTACCTTAAATGCAGGTGCACACGAAACACCAGTCTTCGTGATTAGAATCGATCCTTTGGAACCCATTTTGATTATGACCCATTTTGTGTGGAGCCCCTTCCTGATCAAATCTTGTCCTGCTAGAATTGGGTTTCTGATTCCCGTTAACGACTCAGCCTGGTATGCCACTGTATCAGTAGTATGGAATGGAAAATATAAAAGCAAGAAAGGTTAAGTTTTAACAGCAACAGGGAATTGGGAAGAATCAATAAAATGACTATTCTTTTAAATTCTTGATAAGTATAGCATAGATTAAGTAATCAATGATGCTGAAGTATACATCTCTCCCCCTCTCACATGTGTGCACAAGAGACACACACACACACCAAACTTTATTGTGTCCTTGGTATGTCATCTACACACGTGTACACATGCTTTTTTATTCCCTAGATGCCTCTTCTCATGAGCGCAAGTGACACAGGATAATAACTAAAGGAAAACCCTATATTGAAACAATATTGATGATTGGGGGCGTTAATGGCTGAGTTATTCGTGAGCTGGTTCGAGTTTGACTATCTGAAAAGCTCGTGAGCCAAGCTTTTCGAGCTCAAGCTTAAGAATTGGCTCATTAGATAAACAAGCCCGAGAGCGAACCCGGACTTAGTGACATTTGGCTTGTAAGCTCGCGAGCCGGCTCTTTTTTATTTACATATTTATATAAAACTATGTTGTCACAGGCAACGCCTTGGCGCACCTAGGCGTCCAGAGGAAGTAAAAATAAACTCCGTGTCTGAATATGGGTTGACCAGAGGAAGTAAAAGGCGAAGAAAAGCCAGTTATGGGCTGCTCCGGCTGCTCGAGCCTCCCCCAGGTATTCTTCTTCCTCCACTTCTTCTTCTTCTTCGTTTTTTTTTCTTCTAATTTTTGCTGCGGTGCTGCTGTTTCTTTTCTTTGTTGCTGCTGCTCATTTTTTTGGGTCGATGTTGCTGCCTTTTATGCTTCTTATTCGTTCTTTTTTTTGTTGAAGTTTCTTTTCTTTGTTGCTGCTGCTCGTTCTTTTCTTCGTTTTTTTGGTTCTGTCTGCCTCTTCTTAAGCAGCTGCTGCTACTTTATATTGTCCATTGCTGATGCTGTTTTTTTTTTACTTGGGGAAGTGTACTGTCTGCACATAAATGCAGTTTTTTTTTTCACCTGGGCAGGCGCCTAGGCAAGGCGGGTAGGCTGTCGCCTCGCCTAGCGCCCAGTACAACATAGTATAAAACAAATATCCTACATTAATAGACATTTCTAATTTGTTAAGAAGTTTATATAAAAACTTCCAATTTGATATTAAGCTTACCTAGCTACTTTTTTTTTGTTTGGGCGGATCCAGGATTAAAATTATGGAGGGACCGTGCTACAACATATAGAAATCCTTAAAGTTGTCATATTAATTGGACCTCAATAGCAAAAAATATACTAAAACTCAAACAAGAATGAGCAAAAAAATAAAGCCAATATTTTCAAATTGTTACAAAAGAGGAAGCAAAACATTATACATAAAAGAATTTTAAATTATGTAAAATATTTAATTATGTGAGACGTGAGATTTGAACTTGTAACCTCTTAATTGGAAGCCCAAAGGACTACCACTTGAGCTATAGCTTATTCTCTTTACATTAGAGGGTCAAACTAATATATATTGTAAAGTTGTAAAAAAAAGTTCTATATAGTAATCAACATTTAAAAAAAAATTGGGTGGGCCGTGGCCCCCCTTGGACCCTATATAGATCCGCCAATGCCCATGAGCCATTAAATAAGCTCAATTTTAGACTTAAGCTTGTCTATAATTCAAGCTCATTAAGCTTTCTAATTTAAACAAACAACTCCCATGCCGATCTCGAGGTTGCGAATATTACAGAGACTGGAGCTAGAGCTCAATTTTAGGCTCGTCTTAAAGCTCAATCTCTATTTTACCTTAGAGAGCATAGCTTAAGCTCGAATTCTAGTTGAGCCCAAGCAAGCGGGTGCTTGCTCAAAACTCAGCTCCTTAACACCCCTACAAATGATCAATAAGCAAGCGGATGCAAGAACCCTAAACAAGGATGTTAGATGTATGAAACTGTGTATCGGACCAAAATTTAAGATGCAATTCTAATATGATGATATGACATGCAACGAAATCCTCTTGATTTAGCAATAATCGGTGAACACCAAGAATGTATAACCAAATAACGTAGAAAATCACAGAAACTACCTAGAAAGTCACAGAAACTGCAATTGAATGAATAGAGTTATACTGGACGACTGGCAGAGTATAATCCACACAATCAAAATGTACCCAAATCGACTCCAGGAAGATGGTTCCTAAATTGAAGCCTTCGTCCCCAACATCTGACAAACAATCGTGATGCGACTGGATGAGAACTTGTAGATAAAGGTGATGATTGGGCTTGATTGGTGGTGTAATAGATGAGAAAAAAGGGGAGTTAGTCTGTTGTGGTCAGCTATAGCAACAAACGAGGAGGAAGTTGAGTGCTGGTGGTTCACGAATCACGGGGGTAAGCTGTCGCAGAACCAGAGATCAAGCGGAGCTGTCATAGGTCCTGTCAGTTCGCAGGAAAGCAAGAGAAGCGATCGTGTCCCGTGGGTGTCCTATAAAACCGATTTATAGTTTTTCTTCAAACTGATGCTCTTTAGATATTAAAAAAAAAAAAAAAATAGCTTATCCCTTTGAGCATGTCAAAGCCAACAGCTCAGGAAAAAAGACCCTTTTCTTGAAATGATCTATAGATTTTCAAAACGTAGTCATTGCAAGCATAACTTCAATGTCTAACATAGCCTTGTTAAAGCAGGCATCCTCTAGTATATAATGCTCCTTGTCCTCCTTAACTTCTCTTATAATCTGATGTTTTAAGTCTTTCCCTTACTAGTCTTAACACTTCTAATCTTGATTTCTCAAACCTTGTTTATCTTGATAACTGTCGCCAGTCATCTCATCGCTTGGTTGGTTCGAGGTTGTCAGTGAGTTTGTCGATCAAGGAGGGGTCACCTTAGTACATCGTCGCTTGCTACAAGAGAGAAAGGGTAATACAAGCGAATTTGAGACAGAAATAGGGTCGGGTAGCCAGATATTATTAAGAAGGTGTATGGGCCTGGATCTAAATTAGATCTTTTAAACCCCAAGTCATTTAACCCATTAGTTGTCAAGTAATAGTAAATCAGACCACATAATAGTTCAGTGGGCCAACTAACCAGCCCATCCAGTTAATCGTCCCACCTTCCCTGTTCTCTACTTAGCCTTGGACTGATTTTGATTCGATTATTTACAGCTTAATCAATTGCTCCCTATCTCTTATTTATCATCGCCGAGTTAGTTATTTATATATAAAGAACTTTATTACCTTGCTGGTGACTTGGTCTTCAAAACAAGGTAATTGGTATCTTCATCATAACGTCTAAAGATACTCAAATAGCTAAGTAAGCTGCCACCTGACATAACATATTATGAACTGGAGATCTACCTAGAAATCATGGGTTATTTACACTGACACCCCCTATTTTTTGTGATTATTCCGCGGACCTCCCCTAGTTTAAAAATAAATACACTAACACTCCCTATGTTTTGTGTTAAACACACGGACCACCCCTAAGTTTTATAATTTATGTAGAGAATTTTACACTGACCACCCCTACGTTAAAAAAATATATAAAGGGCAGGGGTGTCTGTGTATTTATTTTTAAACTAGGGGAGGTCCGTTTAGTAAACACAAAACATAGGGGGTGTTAGTGTAAATAACCCAGAAATCATAGTAGAATATTTCCCAAAAAAAAAAAGACTCGAGCACCTAGTAATCTGACAGACTCACAAATATGTGAAAGACATAGGATCTTGACGAGATAAAGTATATACTAATTTGAAGTGGATCCAGTAGTCTTGTAGTATATGGATAGTATCACTCTGCATTGCCTTCACCAATCTAATATTGTTGTTTCAAATGTTATTGTCCCATAAATGACAAATAACTGATACTTGAAATTATATATTACTCAAAGACGCATTTGAAATGAGTATTTAAACATCCAAAATCAACATGGTTAGATGCTGTTTGTCAAACCAAAGATTCAGTCACACTTCGGATATGAGATGAGAGTTTGAATGGTTTATATTTGAGTCCATGGGAGTTGGGTCTCATGTGTACATCCGGGCTAACCATTTTGGCAAGTTAGCCAAGTGGTGTACACATCAAGGCCCATGCATGGGTCATGTCCTAGCAAGCCTGTGGTTGGGGTGTGAAAGATGATACCAGAGCTACCTAGTGAATTCGTGTTCAACTAAAGTGTAATTGGGCCATTGCACGGGCTGTGACAAGGACATCACATCTTTGAGTGTTGTGGAACCCTAAGATTTAGTCCCATAACAGATGTGGGATGAGAATGAGTGGTTTATACTTCAGTCCTTGGGTTTCATGTGTACATCTGCGTTAACCATTTTGGCAAGTTAGCCACGCTGCGTGCATATTAAGGCCCATATCTGGGTCATGTCCTGGCATGCCCGTGAGTTGGGACGTGACATTGTTGGTCAGCTAAACTACTATAAAAATATCTTTGATTGTCGAAATCCCAATAAAAGCACTATAAAATTACAGGCCATAATCCTCACTGGACTGAAACGATTAAACAATTGGTACTTTCATTTCCAAAACAATATAAAAATAAGGTTAACCATGGCATAAGAAATAGAGGTAGCTACAAAGAAGGATCTTATGACCATTAGTTTGATGTCACCTCAACTAATCAAAACCAATTTCCCATAAAGGTTCATTTACGCAGTAAAGGTTCTTGCATAAGACCACAAAGGGCAGAGGGTAGTTTCAAAGATGGATGACCTATTCAATGATTAAATAAAACATAATTATATTGTGCGAACAAGGGCGATTCCAAAAAACACTACCAAACTACGTGGACAGAGTGTAGACCAGGTTTACTCTGAGGATTTGCATGCATCTGTGAGGCAAAATATGAGCCAAAGAACCTTTTTTTTTAAAAGAGAAATGCATTTTTGCTATATGCCATGTACATATCTATCTTGCCTATGTTCTTCCTCAACGTTACTATCTACTGTTTCACATGTTAACTTCAACCTTTCAACAACTAAATATACCGTTCCTGCTATCACTTCTATAAAAAACACGTCCCCTTGTGGAGTGAAGTGGGTTGCTAAAGGTACAAAGGAAAAGTGAACGGTAGGATCTCGTCTTACCCCTTAACCAGGAACTCAAGCTCAAGTAGAACAAAGAAACATATAAAATTATAACATAGAAGAATTTACTCAAAACACAAATATGAAATACAATCCTAATTGTCATGGAAATGAATGTCAGGTTGAGAGTTTACATCAAAATTTCAGAATGCAATAGTGACAAGATAGAGAATAACCGAGTTTAACATTTTAGAAAAACATTAGAGTTCCAATAACCAATAATAAGTAACTAAATAAAAGTCGAACCTCATCTGATGTTAGAAGAAGTACATCGCTAAGCCTCAGAAACAATTCCAATGCCCTTTGCTGGTCCTTGGTCCCATTAAAAAGAGTTCTACCCCGAGGACCAGGATCAAAAAACACTGCTGTTCCAGCATCAATAGCACAATGAAGTGCAGAGCTGATCAAATCAGGCGAAAGTTCATCAAAAGCGTACCCGTTACAGAAAAGAACCTTCGACTCTTGGATAGCCACTTTAACTGATTCTGATAATCTTGTCATCCAACTGAATGCAGGCTCATGGCTAAAATCAGCACGGCTGACATCACAGTGAACACTTGTAAGCAACATTCACACTTTTAAAAATAAATTATCACTAGAAAGGGGTCTAAAAACTAAAAAGTGATGTAGTGCATGCACTCTTTTTAATAATAACATAATATGCATCACCGATAGCCCTTTACCTGCAAAATCCATGCTTCTGAAATGGGTCTACTAAAACCCAGCAAAGAAGTGTTTCATAGGATGCACCAAAATTAGCAGCTTCAGAGCTCTCACTCATTCCAACCATTTCAATGCCCTCGTCTTGGAGGACATCAAGAAGGAAATGCCCATAGATCTCCTTTCCTACATGACCAAGGGTGATAACATGGAGACCCAACCTCGACGCAGCGATGACCAAGTTGCAATTACCACCAGCTTCCCAAAATTTCTGCACATGAAAGATAAATTGATTATTAAGTAGTTCAACAGTGACAACATATGAAAAGAGTCAAAAGACCATGAAGCTCTTCTTATTTCAAACTCCAAATATGAAATGGTTGCACTAGGAAGATATGATTTTTGCAGCTGAAACACTAGAAAAACTTTTCATCTCTCTAAGAATTTGCAACCAAAAACAAAAAACTCTACTTTTAGAGTGAAGGAATTGGTTGACAAAATTACATTTGTTCTCTTACACTGTTACGGGCCTTCAAACACATGTATTAACCCATGGCAAGGTAACAAATGGAAGAAAGGAAAATACAAAGCAAAAAGGAGATACAGACATCACTTATAATCTACGAGTCATTTTAGATCATAGTTTGTACTATTTGCTGATACCGATAGGTACAACCATCCTCCATATCTCAGTTTTGGAATGTGTGATCCAACCGTCCTCCTATTGATACTGGCTGATACCAACATTGGCGTCTCTCTTTCACGGTCAATTTGGCTGAGAAATTAAAAGAAAAAGAGAGAAGTGTGGAAAAATAACTGTCATTGTCAACACAATGATTCGGTAGTGCCGAACATCAGCATGCTACGGTATGTTGATAAAATTCTTTATTAGCATAATGCAACTATTATCATTTGTTGAACTTGTATATCTATAAAGAATAAATTTATAACATTCGTCCATCTTAATATTATTCCATTTGAAATTATATATTGGCAAAATATTGAATATCATTCCATTGAAAAGTAACAAGAGGAAAACAAATAATACATAAAAATTATGCCTATATGTAATGTAGCATGGATTCCAATTCCGGATCTTTTTAGGATTTTTTTTTTCTTTTTCTTTATCATTTTCATAGAGTTGATAAGAATCATATTTCTTTTAAGACTCTTATTTTGACTCTATCATTTACTAGGATAGGTTTTATCTTTATTTGATTAGGATTATATTGTAATAAAAGTCCTATAAATAGGCACCTTCTGTATGCAATTGGAGAACCTTGTAATCAATAAAATTCTTTTTTAAGTTCTGAGATTTGTTTCTTCTTTTCTTGGTCGTGGACTCGACTGTTCCGTGGATTCGGAAGCCCCTCGCTTGAGGTTTTCAAGCAACCTTCGTGCGGACCTCTCACCAGGCCATCCGTCGGAGTTTTCACGACACCGCTTCGCTCTCACCAAACAACGATGGTCCAGTTATCGTCACCACCGATTAACTTGGCCATTACCAAGCACGAAGGTCAAGCCCGTTCCGCTATCATGCCGCGTCAAGTGGTATCAGAGAAACATAGATCCAGGATTCCAAAACCTTTGAAAATTATTCTTTTTTAAAACAACAATGGGGAAGTCCGTCATGCGCAAGAAGTTTAATGTTCTATCAAGCAACGTTAAAATCTTGTCAAGCAAAGTTGATATTCTTTCAGATAACGTTGACATCTTGTTAAATAAATTTGATGATATGTCTGACAATTGGACATAGTACTAGATATTTTTGGTATCAAATATAACATTACGGTTGATTTCACGAGGATACCACACACAGAGACAAGAGGCACAAACGCTCGTCCTACTACCACCCGCCCACAAAAGGGACTCAAGCGTGTCCATAACAACTGTCCACTCAGAGCACCAATGGTCATTGTTGACTCTGAAGACGACGAAATTGAGAAGAGCATATCAAAGTCGGATTAACCCATTGCAGATGCTGAGCTGAAATCTTCAACCCCTCAAGAAGAGATGAAATTGCTGGATTCTAATCAAGAAACATAATTAATTGAAGAAAATGACATGGAAATCTTCGGTGAAACCATTGTGGCTGCTATGGAGATGAATTCTTCGGCCCCTCAAGAAGAACACCCAAGAGAAGACGAGGTCCTTTCCGAAGAAGACAGTCAAGCACATGGTGCAAGGTCTCCACAGATAATTTTGAAAAGAAATATCAACAAAAGTTTACACGACAATCAGAAATTTTCAATGGAGTCAACCAGCCCATTCGTGCACCTCAAGAATTATGTCTTGAAGCCATTGATAAGAAAGTTCGTAGTCATCTACTTTGACAATATTCTGGTTTATAGGAAGAGTCAAGCTGATTATCTGAAGCACCTCAGGAAAGTTCTCAATTTTTTGAATTAAGAATTGTAGCTTACTTACTAACCAACTCATCTTCTTGGGATTTGTGATAGCGGCGATGGACTCAGTGTTGATGAAGAGAAGATTCGAGCAATTCGCGACTGGCCTACTCCAAAGACAATAACTAAAGTTCAAAGCTTCTATGGTCTCGCCAACTTCTAGCAACGATTCATCCACAAATTCAGTGCTATCATAACGCCAGTGACAGAATGCACATGCAGATCTCCTCAACCTTCAATATCACCAATCTTTACGAATATTTTTCACCTGGCGAACCGCTTTACTCTAAGAAGAACTCGGGAACGAGTTCTTTTGAATAGGGGAGACTGATGTAGCGTGGATTCCAATTTCCAATCTTTTTAGGATTTCTTTTTCTTTTTCTTTTTTATTGAGTTGATAAGAATCATATTTCTTTTAGGACTCTTATTTTGACTCTATCTTTTATTAGGATAGGTTTTATCTTTATTTGATTAAGATTAGGTTGTCCTAAAACTTCTATAAATAAGCACATTCCGAATGCAATTGGAGAACAACTTTTTAATCAATAAAATTTTTCTTTAAGTTCTGAGATTTGTTCTCTTCTTTTCTTGGTCGTGGACTCGACTGTTCCGTAGATTCGGAAGCCCCTCGCTTGAGGTTGTCAAGAACCTTCATGCAGACCCCTCACCAGGCCATCCGTCGGAGTTTTCGCGGCACCGCTTCGCTCTCACCAAGCAACGGTAGTCCAGTTATCGTCACCACCGATCGACTTGGCCATTGTCAAGCACGAAGGTAAACCCGTTCCGCTATCACGTTGCGTCAATATGTATCAAAGATGTTCCTTTCTTGTTTTTCTTTTAATGATGTTTACTCTTTTTTTTTTGGCTTTCCAAAACGCACAAATTTGAAACTCCAATCTGAAGCTGTCAAAGCCACCAATACCAATACTGCGAACCTTGCTTTAGATTTTAGCGAGTATAAAAGATGAAATTGGTTAAACTAATAAAACCTGACACTTTCAGAGCCGCAGAAGAAACATCAAATACATTTCATCTGTCAAGGAATCATGATCGCCATCATCAACAAAGCATATTTTCCATCAACAGGTCCAGCTATTGAGCATAACTCTAAATTGAGATGGCCCTGCAAGAACAGTGCTTGTGACCAGCTGCCAACTAGATACTAATCTTCTCTATTGGTGCTAAAATTAACACGAGGGAAACTACAGAGATGGGATCATGTTGTAGACCAAGAAGGTCAATCAGTGAGTAGGAAACGTCCTTTATCTCATGAAACCAAGGAGCAGAATCTCTCTCAAAATGAAAGATTAGACATGGAAACGGTCATGGGGATTCATCTGACCCAGGCTCCTGGAATAGACATCAAGTACTTAGAGCATCTCCAACCCTATTGTGAGTTTGAAAAAAATGGTTGCCACATAGGAATGACAACTATTTTTTTCCAAAAGTACTTCTCCAATGCAAATGTGAAATAAAGTGTGGTGTTGACATGGCAATGACATGGCAAAGACAATGTGAAGTTGGTTGTCTAGATCTAGACAATGCACTTCACAATGTCTTTATGTCCACATCATCATTTGTGAATAAAAATATTTATAAAAAAAGTAGAAGAGTAAAAGTTGTCTTGGAAGTGTAAAAAATTACTTTGTATTATCTTCTCAACACTTTTGCATTGGAGATGACTTTTTAAACTCATTGTCATTTGTGAATATAATCTTGCCACCTATACAAGATATTGTCTTGTGTCTCATGCCACATAGGATTCACAACACAAAACAAGACAATAGGGTTGGAGATGCTCTTATAATCCTTTCAAACATAATAACCTGGGTGTGCTTCGTGTACCACGTTGACACACATTATGTGGTCCAGTCTATACTTGATGAAGATATGGAATATAAACCATTATGGACAAGGGAGCAAGAAGTGAAGGTTAATGAAGAGGAAGATGGAAGATAGTCAATTTGGGTTTTTGCATTCACTAGAAAGGAAAAAAGGTACCCCACGGAGCGGTATAGGAAGGGCCTCTTACAGGAACACTGGGGAACAACCTATATAAAGGATGCTTACTGACGCGTACCCACGAGAAGGCACTGGGGGGATGTCTTGAAGATTTGGCTCCTTCAAAGAACATCCGGTGAACTATGTCGAAAGTCAAATTGGTGTTTCTAGCTTGGTTAACATGGAACCTATCCTGGGACCTGCAAGTTTGGGGTCGGCCGTTACACGTTAAGCACAGCCGTGAGTTCCACATAACCGGGAACAAAGGTAGAAAGGAAAAACCATTTGTGTTTTCTGCTCGAGCACTGTCACGCCCCGCTCCCGTAGGAGCGATCGTCCTCGCTAAGGCGTGATGCCGTACGAGCCTAGATTTGCGCTCGTGCAAGGCAGTTTCATAACGGCCGATTACATCGGCGGCGACGGGGTCGTCGCACAGAAGTCCCAAGCAGAAATATTGAACATGCAGCGGAAATTTAAAGGCAAAACACAAGTTAATCAAAAGAACTCTTTATTGATATTGAACAATCAGATTACAATAGGCGCAAGGCCATGATTACAAGTCTCTCGTGCTCACTTTTCTCTCATTTTACAAGTCACTCTGCTCTCTCTCTCATCTCTCGATACAATGCTTGAGCCAGCGGAAGCTTCGGAAGGCGATGTTCATACATTATGTCCCGTATAAGTCTTAACTTCACGCGGCCGCACGCTTCGAGTCGCCAAGGAACTCTGTGCCTCGACGCATCCAAGCGAGCTCCGTGCCACGAGCTTCTACCTGTACCTGCACATGAAGACTGTGTGGGTGTCAGTACTCAACTGTACTGGTGGAGTGAGCTCCTCGCCCACCCATACATAACCGACACGTTCATTTACATTGTGCAGTTTAAATCTCTTTCGATTGTCTTGCTAGTCTTGCTTTAGGATCAGTTTTAAGACTACGACGTCTGACCAATCCGATGTGCCACGACATGGTCGTGCTATAATGCCAACGTGTGTTTCGATCGAGGCAATGCCTCATCGCTTATGTACTTGACCGAACTTCAACTCGGGACGGCGGGGTCGTGCCATACTCTATTCGTAACTTCAAACGTATGTTCGAGACAGTGCTTCGCCGAGGAGCAACTTATGCGAACTCGGCCGTGCCAAGACTTTTATCAAACTCAAGTGCCTCTACCAATTCTCGTGCCAACGATTCAAGTGCCAAAGTCGGCAAGGGGACGACTCGTGCTGGTCGTGCCGCTAGACTTGATTTGTGCCTTAAGACCTTGCTTAGACTTGTTCATGCTACCGCCTTGCGGCCTTCCTGTTTGACTCATTTGCTAACTTAGGCAAGACTTGTGAAACATAGTGTTAATTTCATGGACATCCCGACGCCAAGTATCGTGCCAAGCACGGTGCCTATGCTGCAGCCCAATCTTAGACCCAGACATTGTGTTACCGACTAGACCTGCATTTCAAGCTCTAGACCCAATCCAAAGGCATACACGCGGTGCGCCGCTATTCTGCCGACCCATCTACATGAGTGATCACTAGCAATGTCAAGCTATCTTGGACTCGGCTCGACGGGATATCGGACTGCCCTTCCATGGGTAGCTAGCCCCGGAAGCGCCGATACTCCCATGCGGTTATCCGGCATCCAGCTTTCAGCCGCCTCGCTTCCCCCGGGCCGACATGATCCCGGCGCCCCGGCGATCATTCGAGAAGACTACACCTTGTCGACAAGTTGTCCAATGACCATGCATACTCAACTCGATCTACCACGTCCTTCCTTAACATGACCATGCTTTCCAACTTCTATCGAGACTCCCAAGTAGCGGGACCGATCTCGCGTGCGGGACTTATCAAGACTTAGCGAGACTCCCAAGTAGCGGGACCGATCTCGCGTGCGGGACTTATCAAGACTCGGCGAGACTCCCAAGTAGCGGGACCGATCTCGCGTGATTCCTTATCCAGACTTGTCAAGACTTAACGAGACTCCCAAGTAGCGGGACCGATCTCGTGTGCGAGACTTAGCGAGACTCCCAAGTAGCGGGACCGATCTCGCGACAACCAGTCGCATGGACTTCCCTTGTCCGTGGCATACTCTTTACTAAATCCACTGTGGCTCGTGCCTTAGACAGGCCTGGTTCTCTAGGCAACGCTATCGCTCAAGTCGTATACCTTATACGACGAGCCTTGCTCTCGAGGGACTACGCGACTTGACAACCGCGGATAGAGCGGGACAGTGCTAGAAACGGCTTAGACCGACCGGCACAACTTTGCCTAACTTATTTGCGGAACGACTTGACGAGCAAAGGCTGCGCCAAACTTCGCATCGAGGGAACGTGCCGTGCACGCGTTCGACTTGAACAACCAAGTTTTCGGGTGCCTAGACTTAAGCCAAAGCCGTGCAAGACGACTTAACTCACGGGACGTGCAAAGGCTATGCCAAGCCTTGGACGACGGGACCGTGCATGCTTTATTAAGCATTCATGCGGGCGACGCCTATGACTTAGGCTAATTCGAGCGTTTGGGCAAAACGACGGGACCATGCATGCTTTATCAAGCATTCACGCAGGCGACGCCTATGACTTACACTATTTCGAGTGTTGAGGCAACTTAGGCCAACTTCCTTCTCCCAAGCCATGGGACGAAGGATCGAGTGTCATTTTGAAAGCACGTTGAGCCGACTTCTAAGCAGACCGTGGGACCATTTTTCATGTTCTAAGACATTCCGACCCGTCAGGATTATTCCCTTAGCTATGTGGATGCGTCTCTTTTATTATCAAGCCTAACTTGTGCAAGTTGAAAACATGCGAGTTATTAAGTGAAGGCTAAGATGAGGCGAGTTCACCGAAACTACCCCACCTGAGCGAGGAGTCGCCTCGACCGAGCGAGCCTTCGAGCAGCCGTTGCAAGGCTAAGTCCGAACGCCGTCAGCGTTTCGATTCCTCCGATTGACTTTACGGGACGGGGCACTACCAGCACTGGCCTTCCACTTCGTTCAATGCTCTCATTTTGAGATGGCATCTTCAATGCAAGGGGGTGAGAGGAGAAAGGGAAGAGGGGAAAAAACTGATAGCATACGGGGCTTAAAGCTATATAAAGAATGGTCTTCAGATAGGCTTCAGTCAAACAAAGGTAGTGTTTGGATACAGATCATGTGGAAAAAGAACTGAATATTAAATAAAAAATGATGTCGTAGGACATGATATACTTCATAGTTTCTTTCACTGAGCACATCTAATAAATGCTCAAATCTGCTGATACAGATAAGCCCAGTCTTCAGAAAGTACATGACATGTAGGATACGACGATTAAGCCTGGGTTTGGGATTGTTTATTGGAGGCTGCTTCTGCTTATTTTTTCTTGGAAAGCAATCCAAGGCTGTTTGGTAACAACTTATCAAAAAACTTTTGAAATGTCAGTTCACCTGAGCAGCTTTTGGCAGCAGGTGGGATCAGCTTTTGACAGCAGCCTCCCACATGCTGTCAAAAAGCTGCTTCTGCTGCCAGTTTTGAAAAGCACCAGCAATCGCAAACCAAGCCTAGGAAGGTTAGTGACGCAAGACAAAACCTGGCAGGCAATCTATATAGACTAATGCACGGCAGACAATCAAAGGTGCACAAAAAACAAATTGTAAACAATAACTAATAGTGATATAGGAGAAAATAATCTAGAAGATCTTGAAATAAACAACTGGATTGGAATTTACGGATCGAGTTCACTGGAGGAGTGCTAGTGGAACCACACAATTAGAACGAGGTATCTCATCACAAAAAGATGATGATCCACAATGTTGAGAGTTCTTTCTGGGGTCCAAAGATCAATTGTGATTCAACAGAGTCAAATGCTGAGCGCGGTTCTCCTTCTCCTTCATCACTTACTTCCCTTCTCCTTTTTCTTATGTGTCTCTTTTCATCTTTCTTCCTTCCTCCTATATCATTCTTGGTTTCTATCATACTTGGTGATCTTTACAGAGAACTTTGTTAAAACAATTGATAGTTGAGTTCTTCAATTATTGGAATTGTTTAAGGATATTTATCAGATTGACACTAATGTTTTGCTTCTTGTTATTCATGTCACATATGAAATACAGTATATAAACAAAATTATTATCCTATACCATAATGGGGTCATATCTTCCAATGTCTGGCAACCCCCACAAGCATGTATTTGATATCAGAAGCCTTGAGTAATGATGACGACGACATTCTTGTGGGGCTTTTTTAAACAATGACAGCTGTAGCAGCAGCCATTAAAAGAGGCAATAGGCAGCACCAATTAACAGAGAGACACTAGGCAGCAACAGATGAAAAACCAGACAGTAAGGGTAGGGGCAGAAATGGCAAGAAGGTAAGAGAGGTATAGAGTTTTAAGAAAAGAATAGGAAAATGAAGTTACTCTTAAGTTAGGGTTGAACCAAAAACTAATACAACTTTTCCATCTTCTATAACTAAAACTTCAATTTCTCTCTTTTATAGCCATACAAGACTTGATGGCTAAAAAACAAATTGTAACCAAATGCAAAGTAACCAGTCTCAATCTCCAAATAGATCTCATCCAACCAAACTCGAACCCGTTTAGTTCTCCATCAGTTATGATACTATTTATTGGCATGAAAGGAAGTTAGATAATGGATAGCCATCATTGTACAACAATGGTTTATTGCTTCTTGGTTGGTTGGTTGATTGATTGAACAAAAGCAATACACCACTATATTTCTTTGAGTCATCAAACCTGAAGCATATATATATATATATATATATATATATATATCAAAGCTCCTGGCTCTAGTGGTCAGCAGGTGGAGACATAACGCTCATCGCTGGATGGTTCGTAGTTCGAACACATGGGGAACCGGATTATTCTTTCCATTAATAAATGGTGGGACTCTCTCTCTCTCTCTCTCTCTCTCTCCCTATATATATATATATATATATATATATATATATATATATATATATATATATATATACTAAATTACAACTTGATACCCTCAATTATTTCACTTTTTCAACTTAATACCCTCAAATTTGATAGTTTTTTTTTGGGGCAAAATTGCCCCTCTCTTCCACCCACTCCAGTCGGCAAAATCTCCCCCCTCCCCTCCTGTCGGCGATCTCCCACACCATCCCTCCCGCCTCCCACCGGCGACCTCCCCGACCCACCGGCTCGCGCGTGCAACCTCCCCCCCCACCCCGCGTTGTGGGTCGGCCCGAAGCCGCGCTGAGTAGCGGGGTCTCCAGAGGGGGCAGCAGCATCATCCGGAGGCCGCACGGGACGGCGGGGCACGCTGCAGGAGGTAGGCACAGGGGCGGGGGCGGGGGCACAGCGAGGGCTGACTCGGAGCTGTGCGGGGCGGCATGATCACATGCGGGGGAAGCAGCTGCAGCCGGAGACGGAGGGTCACGGGACGACGGGGTCGGGGGTGTTCGCCGGGGGACGCGAGGGCAGGGGCTCGGGACGTCAAAGGTAGCGAGCGGGGGTGCGGGTTCGCTGAGGGGCGCGGGGGTGGGTGTGGGAGGCGGTCCCGGAGGGTAGGGCGGCCAGAGGGGTGTTGTGGGTTAGGGAGGGGTAGTTTTATGTTTTTTAAAATTTTGGATATCAACATAAATATATATCTCAGAAAGATTAATGCATTGATACTATAAAGTATATACTCACAACTCACGCCTAGGGAATTTTAAGCTAGGTTATTTCCAATTTGAGAGAATTTTCTTATTCCTTTCAGTTCTCCTAGTGTGTACTTTCACCTTTGAGCATAAAATTCTAAGCATTATATATACACGCATGGTGAGATTCTAGCAGTCAAAATACAGAAGTTACTAAATTTTTCAATGCTTTCGATGTGTTTGCATAGCATGACTCCGTGCATGAAAGAACTTATAGATCCAAAAGTGTGAAAATTGTCAATAGGACTTGCACACCCTTTTGCAAGGGTTGAACCTAAAATTGTTGGTGGCATCATATGCCTTTCTTGGATACAAACTATAAAGAAGGATATGATTTTTCACAGTGTACAGAGGAGATAACCCTAAACAAAGCTGAATGGAAGAAAATGATTCAAATAGCCAACCCCAAATTTTGGATAAAGCCTTTGTTGTTGATAGTTGTAAGTTGTAACCCTATGCGTTTTTGTTGGCGAATGAATCTGAGTACATGCTCACTCACTATCGTTTTATGACAAGGAATAAAATGGGGCGATATTTCGTTCATAACAAAAGAAAAATATCTTCACGAAAGAGAAAAAGATGTGGAATAGTGTTCAAGACCATTTCAATTGCTTTGAAGGTTCTGGTATCTGGCAAATTAGATGACGAGGTCCTAGTGTTTGGATGAAAGAAATAGGGCTAATTTGCAACTAAATATCTTGAACTTTCACGGATTTGCAAGTTGCCATCATAAACTATTAAAATTGACAACTTTTATCCTAAACTATTATAATTAGCAAAAAATGCCTTGAACTTGTCCAAATTTGCAAGTTGATATCACTATGACATTAACGATGGTACTGTTAGCCCAATGATTATATCATGTTTTTGAATATGGCTAATCAATTAAGTTTAACTAGTGATGTCACTAATATTCATGTAATCACTATCATGTTGCTACTTAAACTTAGCATTGTCCTATAAACTTAGCATTGTCCTAAATGGTCTATATCATATTGCTATGCTTGTATCATATTGCATCATATTATTTTGTTTCGTCTAACATGTACTTGCAGACAAGCAGTAAGCATGATTAAACCAGAACATATGCAACGAAAAATTATTGATGGGCCAAAAATGGCATCATACAAGAAGATTTTTCTAAACCGCCTAACGACCTATCCGGGACCTCGCATCGGGGGTTCCGCTGCCCGGTCAGCGGACGGGGGTCGAGGGGTCAGCGCCCCCCGTGGGGTTCGGGGGCAAAGCCCCTGAAAGGTATTCAGATTTCCAGATCTGTTTATCTTTGGACGATTGCCGTCAAGGAAAAATGAGTCTGCTCAAATGTTAGGAGAAACGCGTCAGCAAATGGGCTATTAGTTTTCATATTTATTCTATATTTTTCCTTTTATTGAGTATAGGAAAAATGTGAGATTGATCGGATCGGTACTGGCTTAGGTTTTTCTCAGTCCACAAACAAAAATAAGCCTACCTACTTATCCCAAAAATCCACAATTCCAAAAAGCCCAAAACCTATGCAAATTTGGTCCATTCCTTATTGTTCTGACCCAGCAGAACTCTGATCGAGTTCGGTCCGAGTTCGGCCCGAGTTCGATCGTGGTTATTTGAATTTTAGTTCCCACCAAATCTGCATCCAACGTTCGTATGCGAAATCCTAGCATCCGAACTCTGCCCGAGTTCGGTCCCCCAAAAACACTATAAATAGAGTTGAGATTACCATTCATTTCAATCATCCCATTTTCATCTTTTCTCTTCTCTTCTCTATCTAAAGTGTTCTGAGCTTTTTACTTTCATATCTAAGTCTTTACACTCTTAGCCAAGCCAGTTCAGGTTCTGTTTAATCTAGAGTTTGGTATTGAAGAGTTGTCTCGGAGGCTGTATTCAGAAAACGTTCTAGTTTTCCAATTGCATTCTGGAGTCGGTCGTGCGCTCGTCACCGAGCACGGTGTTGTGAAGTTGGTCGTGCACTTGTCGCCAAGCACGGTGTTGTAAGAGTTGCAAGCGTTCAGTTAAAGCTTGTGCCATAGTGGATTAACAGCGAGCAAGAGTACTCGCGACTGGACTAGTCCTCTCAGAGGAAAACCAGTATACATCGTGGTGTTCACTGAGTTTGAATTCTTGACTCTTACTTTACCACATTTTATTTACCGTCTTTTATCTTCCATAATATATAACTGCTTAATATTTTTAATTGGTGATTATTTTTCGCTGCACACGCACACACTATATTCACCTCCCCCCCCCCCCCTCTAGAGGTGCTCAACGGTCCTACAGGTACCCTTCATATTTTCATATTCTTAGCGGTAGCCTACCTTACTGGCATAGGGTAGCAAGTTGCAAATCAGTGAAAGTTCAAGGTATTTAGTTGCTAATTTTAATACTTCAGAATAACAAGTTGTCAACTTCAATAGTTTGGATAGCAACTTGCAAATCCGTAAAAGTTCAGGATATTTAATTGCAAATTAGCCAATAAATAATAACATTAATGTTGAATGCAAGATCATTGAAGTTAATGGCAACTAGGAAAACAATTTATGTTGTTTGGGATGGAATATCTCCTAATCTCTTGATTCGATAATCATTTTGTTCCTGAAAGGATTTGGTATCTCACTTTTGGATAGGTGACCGTTTGTTCGACTTATGAAATATGAGGTGCTAGTGGACAAGCTATAACTCCTTTTACGAAAAGAACGTGTTACTTGCCACTCTTCTGCTATTTATAGTGTATACATTACTTTTAATCTTGAATTACAAAGTTATAACTTTAGCTGCCAATTGTCATGCTTTACTTGATACAGCTGTTTCTCATTTAGCTTAAGAATATGAGTTAAAAAAAAAAATTGATTAGATATATTTAATGTTGTATTCAATATCAAAACAAATCCAGATAACGGAGGTTTCATTGGGTAGCTAGCAACCAACTTGGATGTGACATCAAATGGACAAGGGTAGCTAGGTATAAGAAGTCCAAAGGTAAGTAGATATTAGTGTAGTATAAGCAATGACTGGGAGAAAAGATTCTTTTGTTTGTTTACAGAAAGAAAATGGGTATATTCGAAGGTAAGAAAAGCAAACATGAAATTTTTTTGGTTAATGAAGAAAGAGAAACACACAATACTTGTACATAAAATATTAACTAAAACAGAATAGTCGTACGTAAAATATTAACTAAAACAGAATAAGAAAAAGCATATTGTTAATAAAGTTTGTATTATAGACAGGTGATTAGTTATTTTTGTTTGTACACACAAACCCAACCTAGATTACGTGAAAAACAAACAAAATATGAAATTTGGACACAGATGATGGCTTGATTCAAGGAGTACAACAAGAAAGTATATCACAGAGATCTAGATATTTATGTTGGAAAAATGGCTCTGTTCTAAAAGGCGGCCGCCTAGGTAGGGGTGAGCATTATTCGGTTTTGAACCGAAAACCGAACCGAACCGAACCGAATAAGAGATTCGGTTCGGTTTTTAAAAAAAAAATCGGTTCGGTTTTGGTTTTGAAAATACTAAATTTTCTTATTCGGTTTCGGTTTTGGGTTTCGGTTTCGGTCCAAAACCGAAAACCGAATAAGAAAATTTAGTTTATATATATATATATATATATATATATATATATATATATATATATATATACAATTTTATTTTATTTTATTTTATATATATAATATATATATATATATATATATATATATATATATATATATAGGTATTAATTATAGGTATATACTAAATATATATAGGTATATACTATAGGTATATATATAGAGAGAGGTATATACTATAGGTATATAATAAATATATCTAAGTATATTTAGTTATTATATATATTAACAAAAAAACACAAATAAACCCCAAAACCGAATAAACCGAAAACCGAACCAATTTAATTCGGTTCGGTTCGGTTATTGACCAATTCGGTTCGGTTTCGGTTTTGCTTATTCGGTTTCGGTCCAATTCGGTTTTCGGTTATTCGGTTCGGTTGGAACCGAATAAACCGAATACTCACCCCTACGCCTAGGCGGCGCCTAGGCACTAGGTGCCGGGTGCACACCCGATGCCCGCTTAGGTGCCAACCTAATCCCCCTGACGTCCGACTATGCATGTTTTGGGTTTTCTGGATTTTTTCTACAATTTTTAGTAGATTTGTTTGGATTATTTTTATTTTTTTGAACCGCCTAGATCTAGGCGGCCGCCTAGGCGGGCTAGACGCTAGGCGGAAGTGCCCGCCCGACTAGCGCCTAGCGCTTTTCACAACCTTGAAAAATGGTAAGTGATATAAGAGGATGCAAAGAAATATTATTGTGAAAATGGCTATCTAGGTCCTTCCAGACGATTTTGTCTAGGGGCCACATGTTTCTCATTGGCGGTCTGACCCATTCTCAGTATTAGCTTACTAGATGTCAATGGTAATTGATAAGCCGATATGATTATATATATACAGGGTTTGGATTTCAAAAGTAAGGCATATTTGTGACTAAATACCCAGCACTAACTTGCAAGTAGGTGGGGGTCTCATCTCAAGTACCACACTCGCCGGCCTAAAATCAAAGGTGCTCCTTCAGTTGAGTTACGAATTTTTAGTTTTACAGGGGCAAAATTATCCCAAAAAATGTCGAGATTCAGGATATTTAGATAAAGTGCAAAAGGCTTGAAAATTCAAGGTATTGCCAGTAAACAAAGTTCATGGTATTTAGTCACCAAGGCCTAAAATCGCCGGCCTATATGTATCCGACATGTATTAGACGCAATACTTCCTTGACACTCATGTTAGATATGACTTGCCCATGTCCAGGGTCCAAAGGACCCAAACATAGTTGTAGTGATTTTTGGCTTATTCTTCATTGTGCAAAACAAAATTGAGATGTGAGAACAATAATTTTTGTTTGTAGAATCCTTTCTATATATTCTGAACATATTACTATCCAAAACATGCTTATATATAGATATTATTAAATCTTATGCATAGAATATGCATATAATTATGTTCTCATGTGTACATATAACCATAGTTTTTTCTAAAATGTCATATTCCGAATCCGTATCGTATCCGTATTTGTATCCATGTCTATACAACTTGGTCCTTAATGGTTAGGATTTGAATATGACCTCATCTAAGCCAGGCATCCAATACCGAAAGGTCAAAACCAATTTAACTATAGCAAATATCAAGTTAATTGCGTACATTTGTAGTAAAAGTTGAACACTCTTAACAAATTTTCGAAACAAAAATCAACCTTTCATAAGTATATATCACGTGTGAAAACCATCTAGATTGTTCTTCACAAAGCAGATATCATCAAAACTTGTGTTGTTCCGGACGCTAGGCGAGGCGATAGGTCTCCCGCCTCACCTAGGTGCCGCCTAGGCGTCGCCCAAGATCTTGGGTACTTCATTGTTGCATATATATATATATATATATATATATATATATATATATATATATATATATACCCCTAGGCGACTGCCTAGTCATGCCCTAGGCAATCATTGCAACATCCATGGAAAAATTATCCATGTCTATGCGGTAGGTTTTTTACCTGCACGCCTAAGCCGCTTAGAGGTCGCCTGTAACAACATAGATCAAAACAAATTTCTAAATAAAAATTAAAAGTATTAAATTTAAGTATACTAGTACTTTCAAATATACAACTAAATAAAACCCGAAACCCAACCCGGATCCTACTAGAATACAACAATATGATCTGAAACTAGTTCCAAGTCCAAACAGCTTATAGGAGCCCGAGCTTGAATTTTAGATAACATTCGAACCAACCTGACCAATGTCAAAAGCCCCTAGCAACTTAGCGTACTTGAACCTTGCTTAGAACTAGAACTTAACACTATAAAAGCCTATAGGAGCCGGGTTCGAATTTTAGATAACATTCGAGCCAACCTGACCAATGTTGAAAGCCCCTAGCACCTTAGCGTACTTGAACCTTGCTTAGAACTAGAACTTAACACTATAAAAGCCTATAGGAGCCGGGCTCGAATTTTAGATAACATTCGAGCCAACATGACCAATGTCGAAAGCCCCTAGCACCTTAGCGTACTTGAACCTTGCTTAGAACTAGGGCTTAACACTATTCGGTTTTGGACCGGGAAGCAAACCGAATAAGGGATTTGGTTAGCTTTGGAAAATGTTTGATCCGGATTCGGTTCTTGAACTGCCCAAATTCGGTTCTCGATTTATGTTTCGGTATTGGGTTTCCGGTTCGGTCCAAGACCCCAAAAACGAACAATTATTATTAAATTACCTAAATACCCTCACACTTTAGTGTGTGTGTGTATATATATTAGATTTTATATAAATTTGTAACTTGTAACCTCTAGGACATAACCTGTAAGTTTGTAATTTGTAGCTTGTACAATTTATATGCCTTCTAAATTTTGTTTTTGATTGAAATGCAGCAATTCAGTGATGTATTTGCGATTACGAGATTATTGTAAATGATTGAAATGCAGAAATTCAGTGTATATTTATCAAATTTATAATTTTTTTGACATATTTTAACCACAAGTCCAACTTTAGGCCTGGCCCATTAAAAGGTACAAAAGGCCAACTGAACAAACCGAACCAATTACATCATTTGGTTCAGTTAGGGCTCCTTTTGGTTCGGGTTTGGTTTGCTTTTTTTTTTTTTTTTTGGTTAATTTGGTTTTGGGTATTTCGGTTCGGTTGATGAAATGGAATGGGTTCAGGTCGGTTTCATGTGGAGCCCATACCCGGCCCGAAATTATTCGGGTTTCCCATTAGTACCCGAACCCGACCCGAAATTCATTCAGATTTTGATTTTAACATCGGAACCCGATAAAGTCGTTTCATCGTCTACTGTCTAGGCTCCGCAGCGACGAACGGACTAACAAATACTGCTCGACAATAGTGAAAAATAATATGGCAATTTAGCGAAAAAGGACAAGAACAAATGAAGAACTTGCAACCTTATCCGGAGGCGAAGCTGCCAGCTTTTCCATATACTCCTTCCTCTCCTCTTTCTTGGCCGGCGGCAATGCCGGGACGTTCAGGACTATGTCCACGCACAGGTTCCCCAGCGTCGCCATGTCCACCTCCTTCCTCCTCCTCCTCCAAGGACCGCACCCGACGGCGGAGATCCTACCACGTGTGCATGCACGAATCTTGACGCCGACGGACGGCCGGGGGAGGGGCTGGAGAGGGCTCCGGAGGGCCATGAGGGGTTGTTTTCGTAATGAATGGAATTTGGAAGGGGGGGTGGGGGTTGAGCGTGTATAAAAGTCCAAATTTTAGGGTTTTTTAGGGAATTTTATTCGGTGGGAGGGTCCCTTTATTCGAAAGGGGAGGTGGGAATTTGGGCCAGGCCCATTATGGGGGAGTCAAAAGTGCACAAATAGTGATGGTTTGATATAGAATCTGATTCTAGATATTAATAAAGAGACAGTTGACTGCCTAATTAAGGAATAAAATTATCACACATTGCTATTTATTTATTTATTTATGTTTTGGATGTCTTTTTCAATAGAAGTCATTACCTTTGTGGGTTATGTTGTTGTTGGACTGTTTTTAGAGTATTTTTTGGTAGAAGACAATAGGGGTGAACATATTTCAATTTTGGACCGAAAATTGAACTTATCTGAATCAAATAAGAGATAAGGTTCGACTTGAAATAAAATTTGGTTCGGCTTCGGTTATAAAATTACTATAAAAAATTTATTTTTGATTCGGGTTTCGATTTATATTCAAAAACGAAAATCGAATAAGACTTATACAATTAGTAAATACCCTCAAGTTTATGCATATTTTGTGATTAAAAATATGTATATTTTGAAAAATAATAATTATATGTACATATTTTGATCCAACTTTGATAATTTAACAACTAGTCCAATTTTCGACGCAACTTTGAAATACAATAATTGCGTGTATCAATTTTTTATTTTTTAGTATAATTTAACCATGATCCAAACTTTGGACTCATCCCATTAAACAATAGAAATATTCAAATAGAACAAACCGAAAAACCGAATTGATTATTCGGTTCAATTCGGTTTTGGCTCATATCGGTTCTGTTTTGGTTTTGTATTTTTATAATTTTGGGTTTGACTATTTCAATCCGTTGAAACAGAATAACCGAACGCTCACTCTTAAAAGACAAGGTAAAGATGTTTACTGGGCCAGTTAACCAATAAGACGCATTGGTGGAACAATTAAGTCCAATAATATGGGGATGGAAATAAAAGGATCGAGCCTAATCATAATTTATATAATATATCCATGTTCGACTAGGTATTATGTGGATCCAAACCGACTTATTTTAACCCACGTGAATTTGAAAGAATATTTGTGTGTCCGCTTGTTATAATGTGATAGGACTATGACTAAGTTGGTCAATCAAACATGTGAAAAGGTGTCACGGTTGGGCCATGTCCGTCATGACTCCTTTCTAGTATAGGTCTAGATGAGACTAGGGCTGTGCATAATTTAGTCAAATCGACCAAATGGAACCAAGCCAAACCGAACCGATTGGTTTTAAACCGAACCGATATTGGTTCGGTTGGTTTGATTCGGCTGCAATTTTTTCAAAATCGACCAATTCGGTTCGGTTCATGGTTTGGTTATACAAAAAACCGTCTAAACGGAACCGAACCATATCATTGTTAAATAATTAGGGTTGGCTGGTTGGGTATGAGTTCATTGGGTTGTATTATATCGGTTTGGTTTATTTATTCACATCACAGTCATTTATCAAGTTGAAGTTGAAAGAGCTCTCTCTCTCTCTAGTCTTAAAGAGGAGTGCTGGCGGCTCCTAATTGCTCATGTGCACATGAAAGGGACTTTTGGTTGAATGTATATAATTTTTTATTATTATGTATAATTGGCATTTTTTTTCAACTGCAACGCGCAAGTTGAATTGAAACTGCTGAATTGTATTTACTGTTGCAAAGTGCAAGTTGACTGAGGTTTCACAACAAAAAAGTATACAGTCCATTTTTTATGTGATCAAAACCGACCAAGTCGAACCGATCCAAACCGAACCAAGTCGGTCGGTTTCAAAACCGAACCGACCATTTGGTTGGTTTGGTTCGGTTTTGTTTATTTTCAAACCGATTAACTTCGGTTCGACTTCGGTTGGGACCAAATAGGTCGACCACCGACCGATGCACACCCCTAGATGAGACCCACACCCAACTGGTTGGACCATAGTAGGTCCGGTCGTTGACCGATTGTGGACCTACTATACCTACAATGATAATGTACCTCTCTTCTTGTTTCACTCATTTTATAGTAGTAGAAAAAAAACCTAAAAAAAATTAAAATTAAAATAAATTAGAATTAAAATTAAAATTAAAAAGAAAAAAAAAATACAAGTACATTGTTAGATAGCCACCATCAAATCGTTTTGTAGTTTCCTTTCCTTTTCCTTTTCGTCCCCTTTGCTCCCCCCATTTCTTCGTTCCCTCCTCCGATCTTTCAGCTCTCTTCTGCGAAGAGAAAGGTGATGATCATACGCACACAGTTATCAAAAATTAAAAAATGTACTCTTTTGAAATTTGAATTCATCAGCATTTCCGTTAAAGTTCTCTAATCAATTATTCCCATGAATTATAGGAGAAGGGGCACGAAGAAAATTCCAATTCTCCCATCATTTTTTGATCAATTAAAGGTGATCGTTTTCTTCTATATTATTTTGATTGAAATTTTCCCAAAAAAATGTTATTTTTTATTTTGTTCATTTTTTTTGGGGTCAGATTGATCGGAATTTATTGTAAAGTTGGAATCTTTATTCCTCTTCCATGAGGAAAATGGCGCAAAGGAGCCGCATTGGGAGGAGGAAGGACCCTCGTCCTGAATTCTTCCCTTCTCTGTACTCGGCTTTCTTCGAGTTGCTCCTCCTCCTCCTCCTGTTCGTCGCCGGTCTGCTGCACTGCCTCGCGCAGAAGCTCGCCCGCCGCAGCAGGCTGCCGGCACCGTGTCTCCTGTGTTCCCGGCTCGAAGCGTTTCTCCGGGAGTCAAAGCCGGCGCCTTTGGGAGAAACGCTATGCGAGGGTCATAGGTCGGAGGTGTCCTCGCTGGCGTTCTGCTCCTCGCGCCGCAGGCTCGCCGGCGCCCACTACACGTGCGACCGGCGCCTCAGCTCTTTCGTCGACGTGATGCAGCTCGACGATGGGCTGAATGGCAATTTCCTGCCGAAGAAGTTATGTGGGGAGGACGCCGCGTCTCTGCCCCCGAGGCGCTGCAAGGCGAGCAGGCCGCTCGCCCGAAGGCTCATCCAGGGGCAGAAGCCTATCCCCGTCGCCACTGTCGAGCCGGCATTGCCTCTGTCCGGTTCGAATCTGTGCGGTGGAGTGGCAAAGGCGGTGGAGAGTACTCTGAGGGCTGGTGGTGATCATGGTTTCGATAGGTTGTCTCATGTTGGCTATAGCGAGCTGAAGATTACTTCCGACTCCGAGTCGGAAGTCCCCCTCTCGGACGATGACAAAGCCAGTACTCTGGCTCGTGTGACCGACAGTCTCAAGGACGAATTTGTGCCTGGGGGCGTACAGCCGACTCCTATGACCATGACACAGGCTATTTCAGATGATGTGGTCTCCGATAAGCTGGCACAGCCTTCTGCGCTTGTCCCTGAGGCTTCTTCTGCAACCGCAGAGAGGAAGCTTAAATTGGGTGCTTCGAATTCCAGTGTCAGCATTGGTCAAGGTTCGGAGGAAATAAACTGGGGCCAAGTTGAAGTCAGGCCGAATCCTCGTGTGCCATCCGAAACTACATTCGAACAAGTTGCTCCAGAAGGCCTGAGCATAATTTGTAAGTTCAGGAGCTGCTTAATCCATCCTTACAATGGATATGTTAGTTCTATATATAATGCAGTAATCCTCCATGAAAGTCCAGCTGATAAAATCACTCAAATAAGCGACTTCTTGATACAGCCTTGTAAGCAACATACCGGATTAGGAAATAACAGGCGCTATAACGTCCCACGATAGTGGGGGAGTGGCTGGTATAGCAACATAGCGGACGATATATCGCCATCTTACAAAATCCGTGGTCGAATTCTAAGTTTTATGTGCTGTAATGGTGGTTATTATTGATGTTATATTTCTAATTTGTATTCTTAACACAACTTTCATAATATGATTACATAGATATGTTTATTGAAAAGTTTATTTCTTCAACCCTAATCTAATTTCATTAGGAGCTTCTTTGAAAGATCAAATGTGGGCTGCCATACAGATCCTAATAGCAGTCTATAATGACTCCTAAGCCCTAATCAAGAAAGTAAAAGATAAATGTTAGAAACCACATGAATCAACCAAGAGCGATATGTATGAAATTCTAGATAATAGATTGTATGACATATGGGTATGATGCTTATTTCATTAGTATCATTTTTAAAAGTCATGATGCTATACATTTACAGGTACCTCAAAACCTACAGTATATCTTTGTTATTTATCATATTTCCCATACTTGGATTGAACTATAATCCGTATGCTATGTGTCTCTCCCCCAATATCATCCAAAATGTCTTCCGATATCCGCTATTTTCTATGGCAACACCAAACTGCTATGTTGCTGCTACCGGCTATCTGGAATCTTGTAAGAAATTAGATTAAGTGCCTTTTCTGCTTTTCGTCATACTTTTAAATGCTAACAGCAAGCAAATTATGTGGATCTTCCTCGTTTATGATTTTTACTTAAACGTTCGTTGGTATTACATGTTATTTCTCACTATATACTCTGAACTGGTAATTATGTGCTCTATTATCCACAAGTAACTAACAATGCTGCTTATACTTTTGCCTTATTTTTAATATAAATGCTTTACTAATACCTTTTCTACTATATATGACGCCATCTTAGCTTCCTTCTTTTTTTTTCAGCTCATGCTCTGGAAGCCGATGCCAATGGAGAAGCTACAAAGGTTATTAGTTCAACTGATATAATCTCTAAGATGAGCCAGATAATGAGTGAGCAGCTTAACCCTGGTATTA
The DNA here is from genome assembly GCA_029216955.1 of Iris pallida. Classification (NCBI taxonomy): domain Eukaryota; kingdom Viridiplantae; phylum Streptophyta; class Magnoliopsida; order Asparagales; family Iridaceae; genus Iris; species Iris pallida. The sequence continues at coordinate 4,526,014 of JANAVB010032220.1, read as the reverse complement.
AGGCCGCCCTGCCATATTCAGCCTCCACTGACTTAGTTACAGGGAGGGAGTCTTCTAGAGTGGCGGAAGAATTGAAAGTACGACTCTCTCAAATATCTTCTTCTCGTTGCTCTGAATTTCCCTGGAATGACACGAGTTCTAGCCCTCGAATAAATGGACAAGGGGATGAACCCAGGTTGTCTAATGCTTCTAGCTCTACTGGAATTATAAACTATATTAAAAGATACGAGTCAGGTTTGGACTCTTTTGATGGAAGCCTTCTCAGTGATGTTGAAGGTGAAAGTTCAGTTGATCGACTGAAGCGGCAGATTGAGATGGATAGAAGGTCTATGATTATTCTGTACAAAGAACTGGAAGAAGAAAGGAATGCATCAGCAATTGCAGCAAACCAAGCAATGGCCATGATTAACAGGTTGCAGGAGGAAAAGGCATCAATGCATATGGAGGCTTTGCAGTACCTACGGATGATGGAAGAGCAAGCCGAATATGATCTAGAAGCACTTCAGAAGTTAGATGATCTAATTGCTGATAGAGACAAGGAAATACAAGATCTTGAAGCAGAGGTTGATAACTACAGGAAGCAGTTTGGTTTTGAACCACTGACAAGCAGAGTTCTTGAACCATTGTTGGATACTGAGGAAAGGGAATATAGGGAATATACTCCTGTTAGCACACCACGTTTCATGAGATCTAGACGCAGGGAAATTGGATTGGATCTTGTGAAGAATACTGTAGGGGATTTTGAAGATGAGAAGGTTTACATCTCAGAATGCTTAAAGAGTTTGGAGAAAAAGCTCCAACTGTTTTCAAACGGTAGACTTTCTGCAGCTGGCTCTGGACTTGATGTACAGGAAAACGCCATTCCTGATAAAAGTTCACTGTTGGAGGAAAATGAGACTGGCAATGGTGAGTATGTCAAGAAGCCATTGGGAAACAATGATCAAGAATCCTCTCAGTGGGATAATGGGATTCTAGAAAATAGTCAAAAGTGGGAATTAATTATGTCGAAGGACTTGTCTCCATCTATAGAAGATTCATATACTATAAAGTGCTCTACCCCCTCAACTCAGGCTGTTCAATTTTCCATCAAAGAAGCTCTTAAGGGAAGGACACTGCAGTCTCTTTCCTATAACGAAAGGCAGTTTCGAATGGTAAGTAGAAGGAACGATATAACTGCTCTTGCAAATGAAATTTCTCAACTGAGCACAAGGTTGGAGGCCCTTGAAGCAGACAAAAGTTTCCTTGATCATGCAGTTGATTCACTTAGAAACGGAAGTGATGGGCTACAATTTATTCAGGAAATAGCTTGTCACCTACATGAACTACGGAAATTTGGGATTATTTGTCCACAGCAAACTGTTGCTTGAGTTCTCCTGGATGTATCTCAGAGGTAACTATTATAAGCTAGCTATTAGCATTTACATTTATGCATTTCCTTAAATTAGAAGGAAGCCTTTCAAATATAAACACTGGAAAACAAATTCCAAGATGTTTGAGGTTCTTTCTTGTGGGATGGAATCGACGAGTAAAATTTGGAAATATCCCCAGTCTTGATGCAAATATTAGTTCTTGGTGAATTTATAGATCTTGGAAGGTTTTTTCCAGAGAAACTCTGCAATTTTCATTGTACATCATGAATCTATGTCGACTGACCTTCAAGTTAGCTTCAATATTGGTTTCATCAATGAAATCCTATTTTGTTTGTTTTTCTTTGTGAATATGGGTAATAAAAGAAATGGTGATGGAAGGAAATTTATTTCCATACTATTTTATACCGAAAACACTTTGTATGTTATCTTCCACACTCCAATTATTAGAATTTGAATCTCCTTTGACAATAGTGGACCATCCGATATAGTTGTCTTTGAACCTGATGCTTGTTATATTCATTATAATCAGGAAACAGAGATGTAGGCATCCATCTAATAGACCTTAAAAGTTAAAACATGCTGCAGTATATTGGTGGACGACAGGCATACATAGCCCAAAAGTATTTCCTCTTTAGGCTTGTTTTATTAATTGACCTGATCACAAGAATGTATTTATTACAGAACACAAAACATGAAAACCACTTTGTATCCATTTCAATCTGCACAAAGGCATGGCTGCCCATGGCAGAGGAGCAAGATCTATAGGTTGCTAGTTTTAAATTCTTCCAGTTCCAAACCAGTTACATGATGAAACACAAACTAAGCAGTTAATTTCATTAAGTATAAGGAGTTGATCGAAATTAATCGAAACACACGACATTTGAACTTGAACTAACTAAAAGGAACCCCCTTACTAAGTCCATGACCAATCACATATATTTATGCCTCATTCTCCTACTAATTATTCCATGTTATCTCGATTTGTTCATAGAAGCCAAACCACAATGTTACCCAGTGCGAACTACACATCACGAGCTCTGCCTTGCACACCTTTGGAGCAATCCATACAATTCCTCAACTTTAAGTCTTGTAGCTGACCACCTTATGGAGATTTGTCCGCCTTACGTACAATCATTGACCATCCTCAGGAGACTTTGATCTGATCACACACATCACTGGCAATACAACCTGTCTTGAAGCAACTAGAGCGGTCAAACAATCAATAGAACTGCTAATCATGAATGTACAATAGTGACACTCCATGCTTAACCATCCATTGGGCTATAGAGTGAAAGATACGTTGGTGCAACAAGGCCGTCACAAAGTCTTTCTAAAAAATGCCAAAGTTGATGAAGGATGCGAAGCCAGAGTTGCGGGTTACTAGTATCATTAGACTGTATTTAGCGGAAACATACTATTATGGGCTTTGGGAGAAGGTGGAGAGGTTGTACCTTGCAGAGAGCTTTCTGGGGAAGCCTTTCTTTAAGGGGGAATTGTTCAACCTGAGCATGCAGGAAAATAAAAACCTATTGAAGCACTATAATGTGTTTAAAAGGATCTTGAACCAACTTAACACTGTTTCTGGACAAGATGGGGGGAAAAATGATAGGGTTCTTCTGTTGCTTGCCTCTCTTCCTCCATATGACGTCGATCTAGATGGCGTCACAGAGGCCCTATTGTTGCTGGTTAATAGCCCTGTGTTTTTGGTGGTGAACAACTAGTGGTCACATGGGAAGGTTTCCCCATTCAACACTTAAGACCATTGCCAGCAAAATCTTGTCTGCACCGCTTTGGAGCACAACCTCAAACTCGTTTTCCATGCTTCCCTTCCCAAATTTTAGCACATACCTTCCTCCATGATTTCTGTGGCATGAGGCTAGACTAGTGTAGGAAAGAGCTCGTCGTCAATATTAGAGGAAGCCTGATGAAACATTTAACTTTGGTCGAGCTATGCTGTGGCGGATGGAGGGTGGGTGGGGCTTGGTTGCTGATTACCCCATATATTTCTCGTTAACTTGAAGCATCTTTCTACATTCCTAGAATTTTGCAGAACCTTTCCAAGCAGTACATTTCCTGAGAACTAATTCCGAGCAAAATACAACTTTCCCTCCTTAACAGATTTTCTGACTGCCATGTCTTAATGGCGCTGGCATGGTTACATATTTAGAGTCGGTTCAGTCCCCCTGAAGCTTGATATTGTGTATTTGCTATACACAATACCCATTAGAATGATATGATCATAAGAGAGTAGTAATGTTCTTCACTTTTTGTATTAATTTAGCTTTAGCTGCCCAGGCATTTGCCTTTCATGTTCTTTCTGCTTGTAATAAGGTTTCACTTATCTGTTTTATATCCCGAAGAAAGATTTCTATGCATGAAACTTCTCATAACGAAGAACTAATTTCAGGTTTGGCAACTGTAACTCCAATGATGAGCTTCTCGACTGATCCTGGTATCTTGGGATAAGTTTCAGAAGACATCGTGAGAAGTCGCGAAAGTGCAAAGATATTCACAGTGCTGGCAGCAGTATTAAGATCCTTTTGTGCATACTAATGGGTTTTAATTGTCGGATTGGTGGTTTAACTTAGAGTTCTGACTGCAGAAGGGGTGAGATTTTCTTTTTTCTTCTTCTTTCTTCTTTGTAGGCTACATTTTGTAGAAGTTGGCCCCTCAGCATCTGACACTGAGTTTTGTATAATTTCCCTGAGAAGTATAAGCTTCATGATTTTTGATCTCTCTCTTGTAGCTCTCTTCGGTGGAGTGATTGTTGGATGCATTTGTACCAGTTGGAGATGATTCAATGTACTTTGTCCAATTATTTACCGGATAAATGCGGAGGAATTTTTAGACACCACGGGTAGCTTCCAAATAACGCCATGTGTTCATATTAAATAGGAGACGGGTGCACATAGGTGCACGTAGGATTTGATTATTAGTGGGACACATGACAATGTTTGAAACGTCGAGTCTAAAAATTTAACTGCAGGTGTATGAGATAACTATTCTTATTTGTCAGTCCCAGACTCAATAAACATCATATTGCTCATAACAATTATGATTTCTATTGCAAAGAAATCGGCCAAAGAGTACTAGTTGTTCCTCTTGTGCTTATCTACTCTTTTATAAGATTGTAAGTTTTTCTCTCATTGTAAGATTTTTTTTTTTTTTTTTTTTGCTTCGAGAACAGTTTCTTTTTTTCTTTTATATCTTGGTCAAGAGGAAGAAAACTCAGCCCTATGTTTTTTTTTAAATGTCCAGCGTACACGCTCGGGACTTGTATTACGCATGTTGCATTGCATGTCTATTGGACGCACTGTCCCCAACTTCCACCATTTATTAAATGGAAGGAATAATATGCTTCCACCATGGTTCTAGATGGGACGGATGTCTCACACCTCAACCACTTGGACTAGAGAGATGATCGACAAGTGTTCACTTGTCCTATATTTTGTGATTGCCATCTTCTCGTCGTCGAGGTTAAACGCGTACGCTACTTGGTCATTCATTCAAGTCCAACTTCTAACTACTTGGTCATTTCTTCAAGTGCAACTTCCAACGGAGAATGATGTTACTTCCGCCAAGCTATATGGTTCTACCGGCTAGGGCTAGTCACAATCTTGGTTGTACAGTATGAGGTTGAGAATGATTGCTTCCATTTGAATAGCAATATAATCCGAGATTCTGCATCCTGTCGTATTAGCTAGGCATGCAAACAATGTAATGGGTCTTCTCATATCGATCGAGGACGACCTTGCTTTTATTTGATTCACCAATATAGATCTTTGTCTTCGAAGAGAGAGAGAGAGAGAGAGAGAGAGAGAGAGAGAGAGAGAGAAAGAGAGTTGATTATGATCATTTAATTTAGCATGGTTGTCAATGTTGTCATTAGCATTTGAATACTTGTTCCTATTATTTGTAGCAATTGGATACCATTGATCAAAGTACATTACACAATGTACTCATGCTACGCAATACAATATATTGATCATTAGCGAATACACCGTCATATTTGGTTTGCAAAATCAGGATCTTGGTAAAGGAACGTTATTTATTTTTTGTGCTTGGATGCTAAAGGAAATGATCAGGAAAGAAAAATGGTTCACATACAAAAAATAGTATTAAAAAAAAATGGTTACCCCCATCAGCTCCAAGAATTCACTTTTCCTTCCAATTTTATGCATCTATTACAAAAAATTTGGACTGAACTATTCCTGCTCAAAGATGCATTATGATTATATTCCTGGCATTTCCAAACACCGAAATTTTTTATATATATAAATTACAATTTTCCATGTGCATGGAAAGAGCAAAGTACCTTTCCTTTCAGCGAAGAACCAAACGAGGCATAAGTTAAGATACCAAAACAAGATACCATAACAGCAGCAGGAAGATTCTGCATTCCCTTGCAAGTCAATCATACATATTTTTGTCCAAGCTCCCTAGCCCAAGTGGTTAGGAGGGGGGCTCACTTGGGGTAGGTCATGGCTGGGTGGTCGCAGGGCGGCCACGGTCCCAAGCTGGCGGCCTCAAGAAATGGACACCCAAAAAAAAAATTCATACATATTTCTTCCAAATCCGTCACAGCCATGAGGTTTCATCTTCTAGTAGTCCCACAGCCGGACAACTGAGCTAATAAAGCCTGTTGTCCGAACTTCCGTTCAGGAGACCTGAAACAAAAACAAGAGAAACACCATCTCTTCCTTTCCTTTTTGCGCCCCCTTGTCGCTCACAGATGGCAACATAGACAACTTGTTTCAACTTAGGATAATAAGCTCATGAGCTTGGTCTTCACCGTCGAGAAAAGAAAGACGGCTTCCATATCCATGTATAAGAATTAGCTGTCACTACTTTTTAGGTGTAACAACAGTCGATTGCATTAGATCCAGCACACCTATTCATTGCCAAATACAACATCAATTTCCATCATAAATGTGTACTTTCTTATTACATTTCGTCTTGTCCTTGTATTACGTTGAGGAGCTCTCCTCAATTCAGTACACTCTGCACAGAGTATACAAACTCCAAAGACAAATCACCAACAAAAATGGAGTTGATTTGATATCATTAGTACACAGTTAACATACAGTAAGTCAGAAAATTTTGGGGGAAGCCTAGTGTCGTGCCATCACCTGCCTCGACTTGGGCAGGCATTCGCAAAGTGGTATGGATCACCACAGACAAAGCATCTTGCCGATACTGGTTCACCTGTTACTGACACAAACGTTACTCCATCGTTCTGTCCTCTCTGTCCCCGGCCACCACGGCCTCTGCCAGAACCACCTCTCCTTCCAGAGGATGAAGGTTGCCTGCTGCTGCTGCTACTGCTACCCCGACGAGATGCTCCACGGCCTCGAGTTCCACCACTGTCCAAAGACTCCAAACTATCTTCCCACCTGCATTTAGAACCACAAGATAAACTCATACTGTGTTTTTCGTAGCAGGTTCGTCTTAGAAAATAAAACTAAATAAAATGAGCTCTAGGAGAGATTGCCTCAATCAAGTTTAGAGATTACTTAGCATCTAGAGGTAAAGTAAATAGCAATTCTGAAACTTTATTCCATTAAAAGTGATAACAAAGAAATAAAAATCTAGCCGTATCTCATTTTCCTAACTCCATCTTTTTACCCATTAGCAAAATTACAAATTCACTTTTCTAAGTAGTAAGTAGCAAGGCAAGTGACGGTATTAAGAATGAGAAAGAATAAAGATAATGAAAATAAAATAAAGAAAGAATTTTTCATGATTGCTTGAGCATGATACTCAAACATGACTTAAAAAAAAAGAAAAAAAAAAGAAAAGAAAAGAGAGGCAAAGAATGGAACTGCCCAAGTGTGATCTTGGGCTGAGCAAGGTCTCTCCCCCATCTTTCTCCAACTTTTAATCCGTTGGAAAAGAGAATATGACAGAGAAGGTTTTACTATTATTTTTCTTCAGCTTCTTTTTATATTATCTTAGTTCCAACCTTGCAACCAAACAGTGCAAGATCACATTCTCTTGTTTTCTTTCATTTCCTCACTTTTTTTAATATTAAATACAGTAAAGAGAGATCAGAAACATATTATTCTGTCAAAGAAACACAGAAATGAAATCTGATCACTTGGAGTGCAAGCCTAAATACTAAAGCAGAAGTAAAATATCCAGAGGTATATAACAACATAAATATGGGATCAGAAAAGGAATGCATTTACTGTTATGGGGAAATTGTTGGAGGAAAGATGGCAATGATTGACTACAGAACAATGAAGAAAAAGAAATGGCTGTGATGATAGAAGACCAGTGGACAGGCAAGAGATAGCAAGTGTTAAATATACTCTACTTCTCGATCTAATAATGATGAACAATCAGAATGATAATGTCAGTTAGTGTTCAAGCACATACACAAAGAAACCACACTCCTGAGATTGACAGCTGTAGAACTTCCTTCCTCTATTATTTTCTGTATTAGCAGTTCTTACAGGACATGGTGCTCCACATGACTCGCATGAAACTTGACCTGTGCAGTATTACAAGGTAAAAGAACAATTCGTAGTTAATAACTCATACTACATTATCAGTGAACAGGAAAATACTAAAAATAGATAGCAATGGATCACTATGTTTCACAATACTCAAGAAGAAAGTAAATTTGATTACCTGTACTACTTCTTGCATTTCTGGTGCTAGCTGATTGAGCACTCCGGGAACGAGATACTTGAGAAGGGCAGTCATTTGATGAATGCCCTGTCTGCCTGCAATGAGTACAAGGATCCTGCCTTGAATTTCCTCTCCTAGTGCTGTTTTGTGGTTCCGAAGGTCGCTGTGCTCTCGCTAAGGGCAGTAAGCATAATATCAAAAAGATGCTCGACCAAGTTGATTTGAGTGTGTGTGTGTATGTGTGTGCAAACCACCTGATTGGTGGGGACTTTTGGCCCTTTACGGAAAACAAAATGAAAAGCAAATGGGTGGGAGATAGCCCAAGCCCTACAACAAAGTTGGGTTTGTGCGATACAAAAGAATAGCATAAACCTCATCCAAATAATATCTAGAAACTTGATAGGTCTTGGTTTATTGACATGAATAATTACTGAATTAACTGTATACACTATTCAATTGTGGAGATTTCTCCATATCATACTCAATTTGTTTCACCAAGTATTCATCACAGAGATGCAACTAGAACAGAGCACAAGAAGAGATTTGTAGTAAGATGTAAAACAAAACCTATTATCTTACCGTATTGTTCAGAGAAAAACAGAATTTCTGTAACCCAAAAGCATTTGAAATTAACATTTGATAGAATTTTGCCTGATTCTAGTATCAACTTGTTAGTTGTTCGTCCAACCCATATGACGAAGTCCTTTTTCTTTTCTTTTTTTGTATAGAAACAATAACAATGTCTTGCAGGTTACACCAAATGACACAATGAATGGCTGTCATAAACATATCTGAAAAATATAAGTTTGTGGTACAAACACAACTCTGCTTCAAAAGTTAGTACATTATACTAGCTAGAAGGGTATTAGTGGAAACCGTTACTAAAGTAGCTGAATAGAAAGTTTAGCTATACTGGAAGTTTGTACATTATACTAGCTAGAAGAATATTCGTGGAAACCGTTACTAAAGTAGCTGAATAGAAAGTTTAGCCATACTGGATATTGTCAAATCATCTTAAGACAATTTGGTTAAATTGGATAAAAATTAAGAGTTCCGTTTAGGTAGGGTTGTATCATGCACAACCCACATTAGCCGCCGGTTACAAGTTCCAACCCAGTTATAATGTCAGTTCATATTCAAATATTTCTTGTATAAATTGACAAACCTGTTATGCCAGAAACAGCACGAGATCCTGTTCCGCAAATCTCTATTAACTCCTTCAGTATTACATCACAGCCGCCAATGCAACCTGGAAAGCAGAAACTTATGTCAATGCAAATCAGTAAAGTCAGATATCTCTATTAGCTCCTTCAAAATTACCTCACAGTCACCAATACGACCTGGAAAGCAAAAATGCCAATGAAGATCAGTAAAGTCGGATAATGTATTTTTACAGATTTGAGAAGAGAAAATTGATCACAGCATGTACGAGCAAGCTCTGCAGTATCGGCCGATACCAACACATATCAGCCTTACTGTATTGTTTTGGCATGTCCTTATACTGATTGCTGTTGATGTAGCGCCCCGCTCCTGGCGGTGGCATCGTGTTGCCTTGTGGCTTAGTATAACTCAGTCGGAACTGGGTTATGTGTTGGATTGGGACAAATGTATTGAGATCATATCCGATTCAGGCATTGGCTTCTGTTGGAATACGTCCAAAATTCAGTGAATCGTGCCTTGGAGAATGAACTCTATATAAGAGTCTCTTCCCATCCGTTTCATTGTTGTTTTCGTTGGACGTTTTCGATGCTTGGTTTTGATGCAGTTCGTTGATGTTTTTGAATGATCTCATTATTCGTTTTTGTTGATTTATGCATTTATTTTGGGATTATGCAAGAAAGAGAAAGGAAAGTTAGAATAAGTGTACTAAACCGACGTTGGTGCTATTGCAGGAGGATGCATAAGGGAACCTTGATCGTTGCGAAGTAGTTCTCCTTCTCTTGGCATTTCTCTGATCGGTGAGTGGCATCGATCCTTCTTTCCTTTATCTTCACGCCTTAATAAAAAACTATCTAGGTTTCCATTGCAAACGTCCGTACGATCGATGATGTCTTAGTAAAAGATAAATATAAAAGAAGCCACTTGTGTCATATTTTGGTTATTTATTGAAAATTTAGTTATTTATTGAAATACCGGAACTGTTAACTGTTGATGCACACTAATGCACAAGGATGAAATAGTAAGACTCTTAAATGTGTAATTTCACGGATGTTGTATTCTAAGCTTTCATGGAAAAGCATAGTGGAAATGGTCGGAACCTTTGAATCGCTAACAATATTTTGGGATCGATGGGTCATCAGTTGCGAGAAACCGGAAATGGAAAGATGTGTTACGAGCATTGGCTCGAGAAATGAGAACTATGAATAGAGAATTGACAGCATGTTTTCAGTTTCCATTACCATGCATAATATGTTTTATAGCTAAGTTGTATACGCATTTGTATGGTCATAGACAACATGTGCACAAGATTTGGCTTTCCTCGAATGGTATTCGGGACACAAGGACCATATCAACCTACAAGGAAATTATGTGAAACATACTTCAAACACAAGGTTTTGCGGGACATTCAGTGGGACTAGCTACCCGCACTGGAAGGGTGCGTCGTAATATCATGTATAGTCCTTGGTGTTGAAATCACCAATGACCGTAATGTAGACATGCTGCATTGCTTATGATTATTTTTGTAGGGACAATAAGTTCTAATCATTATTTTGCAAGGATAAACAAGTCGGTTGTAGGTTAGATATCATTGTACAAGTAATATGTTTATGCTTTATATTTTTGTTTATGAATTGTTAACGGACGCTAGCTAAGTAGAAAGATCGCTTTAACAAAATGTATGCTTCACATGATTACTGTTTGGTTTGGTTAAGTTGGGTTGATATTCACCAATGCATTCCTCAATGTATTGACTCCCTTCTCCACATATATTGGGAACAACGTGGACGTTCAAAGGCCTAAGTAATCTTGCAAAGAAATCAATGCACTTTTCTGAAGAAGTTCGAAGTATCCTTTCAAGTTTTAAGGTGTTTTATGTTTTCAATGTAATAAAAGGACATGATGTATGGAATGATATTATTTCATAGTTTGTCAAAAGAGGGATTATGTATTCAATTTCAAGTTATTGAATAAAGATAATTATTTGGGTAAAGTGCAAAAAATCCCTCGTTAGATTTTCGTTTTTTGCACTAAAAGATCCCATGCTCTTAAAATTTCTGAAAGTATGAAATCTGCTCATTTTACCCCCCTTTTCGTTAATTGATGTTAAGTAGGGTGTGTAATGACCATTTTACCCCTCCACTCTCTCCCCCCCCCCCCTCTCTGGTGGTGCGGGGAGGAGGAGGGGGGCGGGGCTGGCCGGGGCGGGAAGGAGGAGGAGGAGGGGGGCTGGGCTGGCCGGGGCGGGGAGGAGGGGGGGTACTCGTCGGAGTAACGAGGGGGGCTGAGGGGGGCGAGAAGGAGGGAGGAGGGGGGGCTGGGCTGGCCGGGGCGGGGAGGAGGGGGGGTGCTCGTCGGAGTAATGAGGGGGACGGGGAGGAGGGAGGAGGGGGGGGGGGGGGGGGGGGACTGCCCGGGGCGGGGAGGAGGAGGAGGGAGGCTGGGCTGGCCGGGGCGGGGAGGGGGGGTGCTCGCCAGAGTAAGGAGGGGGGCTGAGGGGGGCGGAGAGGAGGGGGGGTGGCTGGCCGGAGGGAGGAGGGAGGAGGGGAGAGGTTAGGGAAGGGGGGTAGTTTAGGTTTTTTTTTTTTTTAATAAAAAAAATGTCACTTAACGGTCAAAACTAACGGTTAACAGACGATAGGGGGCTGGCCGAGCAAGTCATAGATTGCGGGGGTCTTTATTTGCTAAATTTGACTAAAATATCTTTCTACTCAAAAGGTACACATTTAACGAGAGATTTTTTACAATTTACCTGAATTATTTTTCATATATTATGTGTTCAACTTTCTGCTTATATTATTGCTTCAACCTTATTTTCACTTGGTATATTACATGTGCACGTTCTTGCCTTGTACAAGTATAATTTAGATTTGTATGTCATGACGTCCGATGACGCCTTATCGATTCGGCAGAATCGGGGCATGACAATCAATACCGACGTAAGATCTCTTACACGGTCAATTCAACAACGAAAATACTACAAGAAAATAGGTTGTGTCGCCACAATCATTCGGCATGTTGAAGATCTACATGCTACGTGTCAACAAGGTTCCTTATCGACACACTGTAAAGATTCCACATTTGTCGAACTTGTATATTTATAGATTCACATCATCCATCAATCTTGATATTATTCTATTCAAAGCTAACAAGTAACAAATAGTATATAGAATTATGCTTAAATATATGAAATATTTTCAATTTTTCAATAATAATAATTATTATTATTATTAATTTGACTTTCTGAAGTAAAGAAGTCCCAAATTCCGATCCAAAACCTCAAACTAGGGAAACCACCGATACTAATAAGACAAGTCCAAAACAGATTCAGGTACGGATATTGCAAACCTTGTATATGCATTGCAAATGATAGATTTTATTTATGAATAAATGCCTTCTCTTTAGGCACAAGAAGCCAGATCTTAAGAAATACTACAGTAAAACTTTTCTATAGTCATAATGTTGGGACGAAACTAGTTTTATTACTATGAGGAGGTTATAATAGATGTAGTTACAAAAAAAATTATTTTGACTTAGTTATCCTTAGTGCAAGTGGTATAGAGGTAAAGTATGCACTACATTAATAATTAATTAATGGAGCATGTCAAACCCAAGGTATTGACATTGATAAAAGAGATATTTTCAAAAAAATACATGTATCTATGTAGCATTGGGAATATACAGATGATTATTACTATGTGGAGGCAAGTTCCTTAAGGCATGACCTAAAAAAATATAACTTTATACAATGTGGACTTTATTCTGATTTATAGCTGGCCAAGTTGGGACCATAATTGACTATATGGAGGTTATTACTATATAGAATATCACTCTAGAGAGGTTTTACTGTAAAATCAAATAGATGAATTCTCTTGTAGTGTCATCAACAAAAATGCAATGCTTTCTTTACTACAAAAGTAAAGCACATGTAGCCAACAACTTAATTTTAATGGAAACAGACTGAATTTTAGGTGCACACCTGCAACCAACAAAGACAGGACTAGAGTTCTTTCACAAGCCCCTTCAGAAGCCCCAAATCTTGAAATGGAAGAAAATCTTCATAAGCAGTCGACTGGCACTGACAGGTGTGAGCACATAGTTACCGGAATCTCTCATACCCCTGGAACCAACTTCCAGATCTTCCAATCCGGATCACAGTTCTTTCTGATCCAGAGACATGTGGCTCACAATTTGGATTGCTATATTTAGCAATCCAAAAAAAGGTGAAGTAGATCAATTCTAGATGTGTTGTATTAACTTAACATTTTGTTCTTTGTTAAGATTTTGCTTTTAGTTGAACATTTCTATCATTTTCATGTGTAATTAATCAATTCAAGATGTCTTCTAGTTGTGCTCTATGTTCTTGCCATGTTTCTGTGTGATCAGTCAAGGATTATATTGAATGGAAAAATTGAATTAATATCTTATGAAGTCATGTTCTTAATTACCAGTTTTTGCCTTAGAACTTTTTCACTTGAGTCAACAGTCAAAAATACTTGTTCATTTATGAAACATTATTAGTGAACCAAGTAAAACATCAAACATACCACAATCCGATATGACAATCCAACTAAAATTACCCCCATTGAACCATCGTATTACATGAGCAACATTTCCCATACCTGATCTCGTACGGCAAACCAAGACATACCGCGTTATTGGCAACTATGGCTGAACCACATACCACACCACCTCAATGAGCATAAAAGGATATTGAGACAATGAACACATGAAATTTGCAGAGTTCATGGCCAATGTTTTATCCAACATTCATCATTACATGTTATGTAGCAAATTGAGTATGTTGTTGATATGCTGCAAGAGAGTATAGGACAGAAATTCCTCATCACATAACGAGTATAAGAATGGCGCTATTATTCGCTAGGTCTATGTTGTGTGTGTGTGCTATTACCCAAGTACAATCAGGAAGAGATCGCATGGGTTTGGGTTTAAACCTTGAGCACTACACCAAATTCATGTATTGTTGTGGGGTTTGAATCCAGATTAGGCTTCCAACAGTTTAATGGTACCAATTCATGGTTGGGGCTGGATTAAGTTGAACCACGATACATGACCAAGGTGAACCAAAGACCTAAAGAACACTCTTATATTTTTATTGTGAAAAGACATGCTTATATATCTCCTAAATACTATACCATATGCTCATCAGTCATCATCATCATCCAAGCTTTGTCCCATCAGAATGGGGTCGGCTATGGAGTATAAAAAAGCTCCATACAAAATTTGACAAATTTTTATAACCGAATACGACATGAAGTCAACCCTCTATGTTTGTACCAAATTCCTAGCCAAAGTAGCTATTAGCATGAGAGGACCATGCCATAAAACCTAGCAGGTAGGTAGACCTACCTTTTGGATTGTAGTTTAAGCTCATGCAACCAAGGAGCACCCTCCAAGTACCTAGACTATAGAGAGTCCAGATGCAGAGGTAAGATAATATAATTTGCTATATGGAATTACATTTATTGGGAATTGCATTCATATCTATGACACATTATCCAGTGAGCGAAGAAATGACAATCCCATTACTATATTGTATGTTGTGATCTGAAAATTGTAAAGCTAGAATTGTAAATAAATTCAAGAGAAAAATGGTGGCAGTAAGTGCTTTTAAAAAGTCACAACTGCATATAAATAATCTTTTAGTTTTAATGTTATCTGTTTTTGATCCCCTGATGCCAAATACTAGACTAGCCATTGGCTAAGTTGGAGGCTATGTCAATGAGTTGTATGTGCCACCATAGTCCACATAATTTGTGAATTTTTCAAAAAAAAAGTGAATGGAAGACTTGCCGAATGAATATGGGATTAATTCGCTCCCTTAGCATAATTCGTAAACTTCACAAATTATTTGTGACTAAGAAGCAAACTTCACGAATTATTCGCCTGAAGCATCCTAAATCTCCTCTACATCCTTGGTCGCGACAGAACTATGTTCTATCATCCGCGAGTGCTCTGCTGAACCAACTCTGGATTCGTTACTGCTTCGTCACAGACCATATCATCATTCCGTCTCCTCGTGAAATTCATCGTAGGCGTGACTAAATCTCAAGCATCGAAGGCAGGCTGATTTTCGAACCCGAAAAATTTCGTTGTTGCACAATCATACTCTTTGGAATAAGATTTTTCGTTCTATATGCGCCGGTCAATGTCGTAACTCTTTGGCAAACCCGATCAATTATTCTAAATTCAATTATTAATTTCTATGACCTACCATTAGGTTATCAGTAATCTTTGTATGTTTACTTATTAGAGTTCTTTATATTTGCGTTCTTGAATTATTATAAATACGAATAAACTCTCCTATGGAGGATATGCTGGTTATTCCCCAAATGTTATTTCTCCACCAATTCAGGGTTAGTCACTATCCTTTCTCTTCCTCTATCTCCACTTCATACTGTCTTTTGAATCTCAACAATGACAGCATAGAAAACTTAAGTATACCTAACAAAAGATGGAGTTAAGAACATAGCTTGTTTAACATTAAACAATATTCATTTTGTTCTGTTCGCAAACTTGACTAAATTTGTAGCATAGCATGCTCATAGAAAAACATTATGGAAGATGCATAACTACGAAAAAAAACAGCTAGATTGAGTTATTGAGTTTTCTTTGATAATATCGGGCTGTTGCAGGTAAGAATGTAATGTTCACTTTAGAGATAATATAGGATGAAGATTTTTTTTTCATGTAAAAGATACATACAAGAAGCTTAGATTAGTACAACCTAGGTGTATAGAGAAGTAAAACACTAATGAATGGAAACTTTGAATAGTGAAAGAAGATTACAGAATAGTTCAGAATTTAGGGATGTAAAGCCAAGGTCACATTGTTAATAAAATGCATTCTTATGTGCATTAAATAAAAGTTTTAAGAGAGAGAAATAGAACAAATAAATGACAGCTTACATCACTTACCCAAATGGTCAACATCATAAGTCGGTGGTATTTCTAGTCGACGAAACTTGAACTGAATCATGAAAACTGGGCCTACGTACAACATAACTGTATTGTGGTAAAAATAACTAGAAGAATAGAATAAGAAACAAGGTTAAATTTAACAAATCCTGGTTGAGATCAAATGAGGTGGATGATAAGAGATGCATGACTAGCTAACCTGGAGCACAAGAGGGACAGACATTGGTTGTTACAGATGCTTCAGATATTGCTCCTGGAAGCCAAACCACATTCCTACACTGCGAGACATACAAATAAAACAGCTGATTGTGATATTAAATAATCTACTATAATACTTTCTTTCCGACACTAGCCGATTGATATAATTAAAGAATCTACTATAGTTATTTATTTGCAACGAGACACTTGAAAGTCATCATCATAATCCAAGCTGTCTCCCAGTAGAATGAGATTGGCTAAGTAGCACAAGAAAGTTCTGCAAAAAAACTAATGGAATTCCTGTCATCAGCAGTCAACCCTCTGTGATAGGTGCCAAATTTGGCAAATTCCTAGCCAAGGTAGCTATGAGCAAGCAAGGGACTTGTTGCTGTAAGACTTATAAGGCAAGTCGGAGCCTATATTTTTGGTCACGCAATTTTAGTTCGTCCAACCAAGGAACACCTTCCAAGTTACCCTAGACTTGAAAGAGATGAAGAGGTTAGATGATATGATTTGCTATAGAAAATCGCAGGCATCTTCACGACACACTAAGCCTACAAGCGCAAAAGAAATGACATGCCTAAAACAAGAAAATTAGACATCATAATGTAAAAGCTTGATAGAGCTTAAACTATCTTTAGTTAAAACTCTGATGACTCCCCATGAGCTGCTGCATAAGTCCTTTTTGCTGTGCATAGCTCCAAGGAAGTTAAGTTCCATTGCACTATAAAATAAATGATAGAATTATCTTGATAAACTTCTTGGCCTGCTTCTGACAAGGCTTTTAGCATAGAATGAAATTTTGCTGCATCAGGACCTTTCGCTAAAATTAGTTTCTATATGATCATTACTTCACAGCCAATAACTTGAGCTGTTGGGTTGAAGTAGTAATCTTGTTTCAATCCTTACCCTTGTTTCCCTTAGGTATGTTTCCCTTAGGTATATGTTGTTTATCAATAAGAAAGTAGGCTGTCTTTCCATGTGAAAAGTATGTTAAATAAATCAGTCAATTACCCTTTTGTTGTTTCATCAGCCATTTTCTATTTTGGATCCTCAAAAGTAGGCTCCAGATGCTTGAGAAAATAGTTGCACGCCTATTATGCATTTTCAAGATCATAGGCACAGTATGTGGGCTTCACAAATGTCTCTTTCCGCCCCAATGCAATATAACTAGGTAAATTCTCTATTCCTTTCTTTATCTAATAACAACCAAATCTCCTACCAAATCTATAATTCTAATAGGAGCCAAAGACTTCTTAAATATAATACAACCTAAATAATAACTAACTTGCCAAATTAATTTTTTATGAACCCAAGTAAAATAAAAAGTTGTTTGAGAACCAGATCAGTTACTTGATGATATATTTTCAATAGGTATACACGTTATTAGTTTCTGAAGGGTAAAGGATACAGGAACTCACAAGAGGAAAACGCGAGCACCCAACCATAAAATCACCACTCTGAGGAAATAAAAATTATAGGTTACGAATAAAGCTTATAAAGAATCATGACAATGATGTATAGCTCTTCAAAAGTATATGCTCACAACTCAGGCAGCAAAAGAACTATTACCGGCCTGCGTCTTAATACCATATTAGACTCATTGCAAGCATTACATGGCCGCACGACCTCTCTGACATTATCACCAGAAGATCTATTTGATCTGAAACATAAACAAGGAGTCAGTAAATTTACAAAATTGATACATCTGAAAAAAATATATATATGTTAGTACCTTTCAAAGAAAACCCCCATAGCTTCCAGGAGTTTCACTTTATTCACCCTTGCCTGTATGAACATCAAGCAATGTTGTTGTAATACCCTAAATTGTTATTCGTACTAGTGGTTTCATAATTAAATGTAATTAGTAATTCTTAACCCTTAAAAGGGTTGGAAGGGTAGGGTAGGGTGAGTTTGGAACATCAGAATGGCATGAAATTTTGTGTGAAATACTATGATTAATGTCATACTTAGTTATTATTTTTTCAGAATTTTAGTATTTTACTAATTACTTTTAGGAAAGGTTTTACCTTAGAGGATTTAGTAACTTCCAAACCCTCTACGCACAATTCTTGGCTCAATGTATGATTTTAATTACTGAAAATTAGGGATAATTGGTATTAATTACAAATAGTGTCCAAGTGAACTTTTACATTTTTCTGGGATTCATTAGTATTTATTGCGATTTTCTTGTATGTTATTGGTTCATTGGGTTGTTCACAGTTCGTAGTATCGGCCAATACCGATCCGATACGGTCGATACCGATACAATTTAGCATGTCCCGATCCGATACCCGATACTGACTGATACCGACATTGGGGGTCTCTTTTCCGGTAAATTCGGCAAAGAAAATTGAACGAAAAAGTCCACAATCAACAAGGGTGTAAAAGCATAGAAAGGTTATAAAAGCATGTAAAAGAAGAAAACTTATCTATCGTATATAAATCAATCAGTAAGGGTGACTACTATTTCATTCAATCTCAAAACAACTAAGAAACAACACTGAAAATATTAAAATTATACCTAAATGTATAAAATATATTTTCTAAAATGTTAATAATTTATTAATAATTATTTGCTTTCCGGTACCAAAAAATCCGATACTCCGATCCGAAACCTCCGATAATGCCGATACCGCCGATCCCAATAGTCACAGGAATGGTCCGATACCGACACTTCTAACCTTTGGGTTAGCAGGTTTATAAGAATTTTGGTCACTAGCACAGGAAAAAAACAGGACTTCATGATCCATTAATACTCAACCAGAACAATCCTGCAAGTATATGTTCCTTTGACCAAACAAAAGCTCGGTTGCCCTAGGAGATGTCCAGATTAGTTGGAGCTTTGATATACAGAACAAATGAGACAGGAGTAGTTTGTCATGACAAAAACGTCTCAGAAAAAGCGTCTTAAGCATTTATTAAATACTACTCTCTTGATCCTACAAGTGAATTACTAGCCAGAAGGTTAAGACAAATAAGAGCATAAAAGTTTGGCTGATTTGCAACTAAGTCCTTGAACTATTCCTAGTTTGCAAGTTGCTACGTAACTATTATATTAAGAAGTTCCCCTAAACTATTATAATTAACAACTAAATCCAGTAAACTTTCCCCAATTTGCCCCTGCACTGGTAATAATGATACCCTTTCTATACACATTTCCTAATGATACCCTATCTTACTAGTGTAGGATAGTAAGTTGTTGACATGGGAAACATCTAAGATAGTTTCAGGTAGCAACTTACATAACAGGGAATATTTGCACTTCACTACATAGAACAAAATCTATAATATTATTGTTGAGATTCATAAGACAGTAGACACAGTAGATGAAGAGAAGAGATTGTGGCTAACCCTAATTTGGTGGAGAGAAATAATATTAGGATAATAACCACCATCCTCTTCATAGGAGAGTTTCTTCTTTATGTATTATAACTCAAGAATAGAAATATTGGAAAGACTAATAAGTCAATAATACAAATATAGGCACAATATAGAAAGGCAAAAGTATTGACTCAATCTAAACATATAGACCAAATCTTTGACTAATATAATAAACACAAATAACATCCACCAATCCTAAAATACTCAAAATATTATCTTCTTCTACAATTACCAAGAATTTATAGTGAGAATCTGGCCTTGGATGCAAAATTTCAATGATGATAAAACAAATTGTGTGGTTCATGATGACCACTGTCATCTCCCATGTAATCTTTCATTTCAATTAAATTTGCAGATAAGGCATGTTAGTGCCATCGAAGATCAGTGAGGAGCAACATCAAAACCATAAACTAAGTTGGGTGTGACATTCAGTACAAAATAAAACAATACCATAATAGTAGCAACTGAGTGCACCAAGTGAAAAGTTAGAGATCGTAACATAGTAGAAAACAATCAATAAATATAACGAAACTCGAATTTCGTAGGAAAAAAAAACTGATGTTAGATTTGTATGAAGAAGAGAACTATAATTTTTTGCTTCCAATATATACCTACCAAAGCAACTCTTGAAAAGAAAACTTTTAAGAGATAGATACCATTGAAATATCCTACAAAATTAATTTCAGGAGATTTTTTTCAAAATATTAAAAATATATTTCTAAAGGAGGGAGAGGTTAGTATAAGACAGGTAAATCAGGGGATGCAACCTCCATTTGGTTCAAGATAATAGAAGGGCTAATTTACTTTTAAATACCCTTCACTATCTTACATTTGCTACCTTAAAGTATTTTTTATTAGCAAATTGCTACCGTCAACTATCAAAACTTTGCAATTTAACACCTTCCGTTAAGTTTTTCATCAGATTTAATGGTTACGAACCAATTTTTCCAAAACAAAAACTATTTTTTTTTTCTTATTTACATTACAAACATTTATATTATAAAAAACCTTCAGACATTTATATCCCGACCACAATCTTCTATGGTGGAATTTCCAAATCACAACCTTTTGTCAATAGTCACCTTTGAAAATGATATTGTTGTATGTTTATCACTTATTGTTGTCTTCATAGGAATTGGATCATCATATAAATGTTATGCTATGCCATTGCCAGTAACAAGATTTTGGCTTCAGCTAAAAGTATCGTTTTTTAAATAGAGTTAATCATTGACACGGGCAATAACTAAGTATAAAAGTAGTATACTTTCACAAGTACTTGAATGAAAAATATTGTACATAATAGATATTATGATTCAAAATATTTAGTTATTTATTGTAGAAACCTAACTTAAATAATTTCTTTTCATATGTAATGTAATTTGACAGCCAATCCCAAATATTTGGGATAAAGGTTTAACAAACTAATTGTTCCCATAAATGGTGATTTCAAAAATTACAGACTGAAATTACGGTGTTTTGCCTAAATCCACCATGATTGTGATTTTAAATGCACGGGCGCGCACTGTCTTCTAGTGTTCAATTAAAAAAAGTAGAAATTTTGAATTCCTTAGGAAATGATAGTTTTGAATACCTTTTCTTCCGAAAAAACAAACTTATTTTTCTTTGGAACCGAACAATACAAAATAAGTGGAAAATATAGCCAGGACATTACTAAAGTGCAATATCAATATATAACAAATATACCTTTTATTAAGACTATGATTGTAACCATTTACCTAACACGCATATTTTAATTTGTTGGCTTACATCTAAGAAACAAGCTTTCATCTGCTGCAAACAACTCTCTAAAACTTCAGATTTCCTCTTTGTACCAACACTAACTGCTTTCATGTCACATTCCATCATAGATCTAAGATATGGTTTCCAAAGTTCATACCTGTAACGAGTAGAGATATAGTGTTACAGAAGTAATGTTGGCCAATCATTATAAGAACAAAAAATGTGAAACATGAACCTGAAATTTATCAATTAACATTTAAACACACCATACATCAATTTATCGCCATGACACAAGCATATAATGCATAGGTGTAATAGAAGATGATGGTTTACCCTGAGCATCAAGAGCTTAATGGTATTAACCACAAAAGGGCCCCACCATATGATTTTGAAGTTATGAGCACCTATACAGTGTATTGACTCAAAATAGCCATATGTGAATACTAACCTAGAGTTTAACATCAACAGATTGAAAATTTCTGGTGAATCTTTGTCAAAAGCCATTAAACTGAGCATGAGGTAGCCAGGTAGGATATACAAGTATGTGGCCAAAACCAGAAGATCAAGTGACGATTAACTCTAGTACATTTTAGTAGCTTTAAAATAGTCTTTCATGAAAGAATAAGAGCTGTGAATGCAATTTGAAGCAACAAGGAGCTGTTAAATAGTATTCTCTATAGGTTTGTCCCTCACAACTTAATAAGGTAACATATAGGACACATACCTATGAAGTATAAATGCAAATAAATCAACTTAAATTCTCTCCTTCCCCCATTCATGTTACCAAGCTGTGGCAGTGTAACATATTTTACATAAGACAAGAAACAAACCATTGCAACAGTACATAAACTTGGCAGTATATCTTAAAAAAGAAGTCGTTGGAAGAGAGTGAGGAAGATAGGGAGATCCTTCTATAAGGGGATCAGCCAGGATTTGAAAGGATTGGTGGATTAGTATGGGAGGTTAGGGTAAGGAACTCCTCGTATAGTACCAGTTCAGTTCACTATTTAGATTTATGACAGGTTTGTAAGGTTCTTCAGGATTGTCACTCGTGACTTGCATTCTAAAGCTGACAGCTATAATGTATGTCCCCTGCAAAATAATGTCAACTGCACAATGGCCACTCTATTTCAGCTATGACTTTGTCCATTGAAGTAAGATACTTTAACCCCATGAAATGAACTATAATGTGAACTCAGTAGTGTTGCCAAAAAGAAGGGACAGGATTTATTTTGTTACTTTTGAAGCATTGAACTTCTGAAAGTTCCTTAGAGAAGAAGCATTGAACTTCTGAAAGTTCCTTAGAGAAGAGGTTGAAGCATTAAACTTCTGAAAGTTCCTTAGAGAAGAGCAACCCCACCCCCCACCAAAAAAAAGAACCTACTTTATGTAAATTCTCACATCCATTCATTTTTTTTCGCAATAAATTGACTTTAAAGAAGCAAAAGCTGTAAAGTTAACTATAAAATGATATAGTCTACTTGAATGACATAGAAGTATGATAATAAGATGACTTCATTATATAATGAAATTGACAAAAGGAGCAACTAAAAGTTATAGCATGTATATTTCACATGTCATGTTGTAATAGGTATATCAGCATAGAAAATTTTGGCCTCTGCAAGGAAGATTTCAAATGCTTAAATCATTCAGTTGTGAACCTTTTATAATCATGGTTTTGTGAGATTAATACATCAAGTTAAATGTAATGAATACTGATTAAGATTGGTAGCAAAAATATAATTTCCTGACCCATAATTAGAACTATCCATACGTAAGTCTCCATAAAATCAGGAAATACTTTTTTTCATCATAAGCAGTCGTATTTGTGCCAACATAAACAAAAATTACTGGAGTTATTAGATTGAAACTGAAGTTAGTAACAGTAAAACGGAACTGAACGGTTAATATCATTTGGTACAGGCATAAAGACATACCCCATCTCATCATAGCCCATCACTAATGCTTCTCCCTGTTAATAAACAATAATAATGATTCGTCAGAGAGACATATTGCGCAAGAAGATAAAGTATTTATGATTTCATCAAAAAATATGTCGGCCAAGCTAACAATCCACAGTTAATCATATGTTTTTATTTTTTTATTTTTTTTAATCATATATATATATATATATTTTTTTGGAATAAGGGTAAATTTTATTCCACGCAAATCACAGTAAAGGTATTACAATACACTATTCTCACATCTCCATCCCCAGTTAAGGGGCCATTACAGATACATCGAATTCTATATTATGAAGAATTCCGACTGGCGGAGTAGCCAGTCCCTCAAAGATACGCCTGTTGCGCTCCCTCCAGACATGCCAAACTGATGCATCAAGTCTAACTCTCGCCATCTTGGCCTAACCAGGGTTCATGCCTCGGCGGTCTTTGATCCAGCTGAGGATCCCCCGGATATCTCTGGCACTGCCAACTCCTCCCATCGATCGCATGCACTGCTCCTCCCATATGTGGGGCACTCAAAGAATAGGTGGCCCATAGACTCCGCGTCACCGGTACAGAGAACACACTTCGGATCTGGAATCTGCATCCCAAACCTAATAAGTCTGTCCCGAGTCATCAACCTGCCCAGAAGGAGTCTGTATGAACAAAGCTGCATTTTGCGAGCAATCCCCTTCGCCCAAATAAAGTCATACTCCGCAATCCTGTCGTGTGGGGTCCGAACCAGATTATAGCAACTTTTAAAACTGAATATCCCAGACCCACCAACCGAACCAGGATCAACCCAGCACCAGGAGTCCTCAGTCAGGCTAGTATCGATAGTGATTCGACGAATCTTCTCCCTAAACTGAGCTGTGTATGGATACTCCTCCGGCCTCCAGTTCCCATCCCTGATAATCCAACTACATTTCACTCCCCTGCTCGCCTCTCTGTCCATCTGAGCCCCCAAGATCTCCAGAAGTGAGCCATTTCCCATATACGGGTCCAGCCAGAGATCAGTATTCGTCCCATCTCTCATAATCCTGCAGATAGCGGACTGAAGGATCGGTCTGCACCTAAGAATAGCCTTAAATGAGACCGAAAAATTGTTATCAATCCTACAAGTCCAGAAATTCATTCGCCGCACATATCTGCTAGCCAGCCACTCTGCCCAAAGGAAACCTCTCTTGATGAATCGTCACGCCATCCGCACCCCCGATGCCTCACTAACCGTCCGAAGAGGTCGCAACCCCACTCCTCCTTCCTCCCGGGTCCGGCAGAGTTGTTCCCAAGCAATCGCATGCAGACCTCCCCTCCAGATGAAATTAGCACAAATGGACTCCACCTTCCTAATGGTAGCTACTGGGATCTGAATCGACTGCAACCAGAACATAGCAATGCCAGAGATAACAGACCTCACCAGCTCAATACGGCCACCAAAGGACAGACCAGCAGCCTGCCAACCTTCCACTCTCCTTTGGGCAAAATCCACCAGGCTGAGACGATCCTGATCCCTGGCATAATTGACCGTCAACGGAACCCCCAGATACTTCACTGGTAGCTCTCCTTTCTCCACTCCCAGGGCAAGAGCTCGTTCCTCCTTGAGTGTGCACATTGAGCTGAAATAGACCCTACTCTTCTCCCTATTCAGCTGCAGGCCGAACAACCGTCCAAACTCCTCTATAATATCTGAAAGCGCCCTCAACCCCCTCATAGATGGATGCAGGAATACCAAGAGGTCGTCAGCATATATCAAGTGAGACACTACCGGCTTGACCTGCCTAAAAAGGGGAACTATCTTCCTACTATGCACCGCCAGGTCCATCATACAAGTGAAGTACTCCATCACCAGAGTGAACAGGTACGGAGAGAGAGGATCCCCCTACCGCAGTCCCCTGTTGCTCGAGAAGCATCCATATGGAGTACCCTGAATGAGGATCGAAAATGTGGGAGAGCATATACACTCCCTCACCCTAGCCACCCATCTCTCATCAAAGCCCATAGCAAGCATAAGGTGGCAGAGGAAGTCCCTATTGACCGTGTCATAGGCTTTCCGCAAATCCAGTTTGACACATGCCTTCATCCCCCCTGGTGTGTTGAAATCCCTCACCATCTCATGAGCAAGAAGACTGTGCTCGGCAATCGAGCGCCCCTTGATGAAAGCCGCTTGATTCCGAGACACCAAGCCCTGCATAATCCCCTCCATACGCCGACACATGAGGTGCGTAATTATCTTGTATAGATAATTACAACACGCAATAGGCCTGAAGTCGGCGAGGGAGGTAGCACCCTCCTTCTTCGAAACCAAGGTCAAGAAGGTGTGATTCAGCTCCTTCAGCAACTTCCCTTCCAAGAAAAACTCCTGTACCGCCTCCAGAACTGGAAACTTTAGCACCCCCCAATGACGTCTAAAGAACCCAGAAGAGAAGCCATCAGGCCCCGGAGCCTTATTAGGATCTGCTTTCAGCACAATATCCTCCACCTTCTCCAATCTCACAAGGGCCAACAGCAAGCTATTCCCATGGTACGTCACCAGCCTCTTCGTGACAAGACCTGGAAACGTGGTGGGATAATCAGTTTGCTGATATAGGTCAGAATAGAACCTGACTGCCTCCTCCTGAATCTCCATCGGGTCACCAACAAGCCTGCCCTCGCCATTAAGCAGCCTGGGGATGCTGTTCCGGTGCTGTCTGGCCCGGATCACATCATAGAAGAACTTGGTGCACCGATCCCCATCCTTGAGCCAAGAACACTTGGCCCTCTGAGCCGCACTAATCTCTTGCTGAAGCCTCATGATGTTGACCTCCGCAATCAGGTCCCGCTCCCTAGCCGCCAACTCACCGCTCAGCATGTCAGCCTGCAAAGCATCCTGAACCTCTCGAAGCTCGGCCTCCTTATCCTCCAGGGAAGACCGCGGCATCCTCTTCACCCAATCCCGAATAGCTCTCTTGACCTGTTTGAGTTTGTGAGCCATGCGAAACTGAGCCGTGCCCTCCCGAGTATAGTGCAACCCTCCCATAACAACCTCCTCATATCCCCCAGAAAGGTATCAGCCATTGTTGTACCGGAATGGTCGGGTCTTCCAAGTGGGCCTCTCAGAGAGACCCACCCGGATAGGGGAGTGATCGCTGGTCCCTGCCGCTAGCCCTTCCGCCATGAAATTCGGGAAGTAGCGAAACCATTCACTATTTCCCAAAGCCCGATCCAGCTGACAGGCAATCCTGTTGTGGACCGCCTTGTTGTGCCAGGTCCAAATGTGTCCGGCTCTCTCCAGTCCCCTCAGCCCAGACAAGAGCAGACACCTCTGGAAGTCGTATAAGATCGAATCCGGCACTGGACGACCTCCCATCTTCTCTTGTCGATGTAGCATGGCATTGAAGTCTCCCATAAGCAGCAGGGGAAGTTGTAGGTGCTCCACCATACGACCTACTCGCACGATGTCCGCCCACAAGGTCTCCCTAAGCCGCCTGTCATTGTGCCCATAAACTGCTCCAAGAATGAAGTGGAAGCCTCCCTTGTTGGTAAAAGAAATGCCAATAAGCTGCTCTGTCATCAGGACCTGTTCCCCCTCCCAACTGTCTCTGTTCCACCGAACCCAGATCCGAGCCATATCACAAAGATCCAGGTTGTGGATATGAGCCCAGTTCGCAGGCGTCCTGCGAGATAACATAGTCTCCCCTCTAATCTTCGTCTCGAGAAGAATAGTAATGTCACTCTTCTCCTTCTTCAGGACTCCACTAATCTCCCTCCATCTCTCAATGCAACACCCACCACGAATATTCCAGGCAAGGACCGACATTAATTACTTAATGTGAGGACCCCCTGGACACCGTCTGGACTGACACCCGAGGGAAGTGTCTCGTCCGTCAGATCTATATCCTCCCCCATCCCCGTCCCCAAGGAAGGTGCAAGATGGACCTGAATCCTGACGAGAGTCAAGGTCCAATCTGGGTTGGCCACGGTCTGATCATCAAGCCCCCCGGCTGGTGCTCCTCTTCCCGAGGGGACGGGGCATGCCTTTTCCTGCTATAGACCTGTGCCACCATAGAAGTCTCCATCCCATCCTGTCTGCTATCCAGGGAACTCATACCCCTGGTTACCATACTCCTCTGGGGCCTAAACGGGACTATCGCGCCATGAGAACCCTCCTGTCTCTGCAGGGTGTCAGTCGTGGACCTCCTGGCCCCCTCCATCAGGGAAACCTCCTCCATCGGTATGACTGTCTCCGCCACTCCTATGATGGGACTGGGTGTCACCTCTGGCTCCACTACCTCCATATGCGCTACCGAGGACCTAGCTGTTTCCGTCCCTCGAGTCCGGCAAGCACTAGACGAGTGACCAAAGCACTCACAGAAGGAACACGTTGGGGGGACCCAATCGTACTCCACAGCCTGAGTCAGCACCTCCCCGGATGCCACCTGATACTCAAGAATCCTCGGAAGCTCCGTCCCGGCCTTTATCTCCACAAATACTCTGGCGTACATCAATCTGGTACGGAAAGCCGTAGCCTTATCCGCTTTGATCGGCTTACCGACCAAGCTAGCCAATCGCATAAGCAGAAGGATGCTCCAGTATTTCACCGGGAACTCAGGAAAGCGAATCCAGACGGAAATCGCGTTCAGCACTTCCTTCTCACATCTCAGCTCCGGTGTCCACTCCTTCAGGATAATAAGCCGCCCGTCAAAGGACCAGGGCCCTCCTTGAATAATTCTGGACACATCTTCCTCCAAGCCGAATTTCACGTAGTAAAATCCATTCTCTCGTGAGAAGAACTCCATACTCCCCTTGGGCCGCCACACCCTCTCAGCATAGCCCCGTATCTGTCCATAGAACGGTTTACTCCCCAACACATACATCACCGGCGTGTTCTTCCAGAAGTCCGTAACCTCCGCTATCTCTTCTGCCGGAAAATATGCCCGAAGTCCTCCTCCAACCTTCATCGGTGGCACATACTCCATCGACACCGGGCTCTTGTTCCCACCCGGCATACACACATCCTTCCAGGATTTGGGTCGAGGCCCGTCTGTGCCCGTCCGGGGAGGAGCAGACGGAGGCCTCTGACTCCCAACATCTCCAGCAATACTTTTTCCTTTCTCCGCCGTCGTCGCCTTTGGCCGCCATCCCGTCGTAGTGCGTCCCGGACCTCCTCCCTATCGTCGTGCGTTACCAAGGCCAATGGTAGACCTGCTCCCGCTCCTTCCAGGGCCCGTCCGGCTCATACCCTGAGTTTGAGCCCCTCTTCCCCCTCCCGGACGTCGTCTCACCACCGTCGTCCAACCTTCATCATCAATCTGGCCATCACTAGTCCCGGAGCCGGAACCGAATTCAAAAATAGGTGAATCCGACCCGGAACCCACCCCGCCGGAGACGGATGACCCCGGGCCGCCGCCGCCCTGTCCGCCGCCACCACCTGGGAAGGGTAGGCCGCCCCCCCTGGCCGTCGCCGGCCCCTCCCGCTGCTCCGCCTGCCTCGGGACAGGTCCGCCAGGTCCGCCAGGCCCCCCCCCCCCCCGCCGGGGGGGCCACCTCCGCCGCCCGCCGGGGGGGGGGGGGGGCCGCCAGCCCCCTCCCTTCCTCACCATCGTCCTCCTCCCCTCCGCGAGAGGGTCCGGCGGCCGGGGAGGAGGCGCCAGGATCAACCTAGGGTTCGCACGCGCAGCCGAATCGCCAGGCATCGAGAGATAATCATATATATATATATATATATATATATATAATCTACGCACACTAGAAGAGATCGAGCTGGCTCAGCGAGCCAAATGTAGCTGGTTGCGTGATGGTGACAAATGCTCCAAGTTCTTCTATGATATCATCTGGGCTCGCCAGCATTGTATTCACATTTCAAAACTATATGGAGTAGATGGCAAAGAGGTGGTCAACGCTATTGCATTACAGGAGGAAGCAGTCAGGTATTACACTGAGCTCTACAATCAAAATTTCTATTTATCTGACTTTTCGGAGATTGTATGCAAGTGACTAGTTACCCCACTGGGTAACAATGTACTGTTGGCACCAGTGACGATGGAGGAGATTGAAGCTATTGTGCGCCATGTGGACCCAAATAAATCTCCTGGCCCGGATCGTTTTGGGAGCCAGTTCTATAAAGTCCATTGGAATATTATGAAAGAGGAGGTTCTGGAGATTGTCAGCGACTTCTTCGACAACAGCAAGCTGCTTAAGGAGTTCAACCATACCTATCTGACTCTTATACCGAAGAAGGAAGGAGCGACGTCTCTTAGCGATTTTCGTCCTATCTCCTGCTACAATTTTCTATATAAAATTATCACTCACTTGATGTGCAGACGTATGGAGCGGATTATGCAGGATTTGGTGTCTAGTAATCAAGCGGCCTTTGTAAAGGGGCGGTCTATTGCTGATAACAGTCTGTTTGCCCATGAGCTGATCTGAAACTTCAACAAACCTGGAGGAGATGAAGTGTGCGTCAAGCTTGATCTGCGAAAAACATATGACTGTCAATAGGGAGTTCGTGTGCCATATTATGCTTGCTATGGGCTTTGATCGTACTTGGGCAGATAGGGTTCAGGTCTGCATTTCTACGCCCTCGTTTTCTGTTCTAGTCAGAGGCCAGCCGTATGGCTTCTTCAGTAGTTCTAGAGGGCTTCGGCAAGAGGACCCGCTATCGCCATACCTCTTCACCTTGGTCATGGAGTTTTTCACATCGCTCATGGATGTGGCGATCCATAGACGTCAGATTTGTCACGCCCCGCTCCCGTAGGAGCGATCGTCCACGCTAAGGCGTGATGCCGCACGAGCCTAAATTGCGCTCGTGCAAAGCGGGTTCCATAACGACCGATTGCAGCGGCTGCGACGGGGTCGTCGCACAGAAGTCCCAAGCAGAGACATTGAATAATAGCAGCGGAATTTGAAGCAAAACACAAGTTATTCAAAAGAAGCTCTTTATTGATATTAAAACAAAGGTTAGAATGGCGCAAGGCCAAGATTACAAGTCACTCAATCTCACTCTTCTCATATTACAAGTCACTCAGCTCTCTCTCATCTCTCAATACAAGTCTTGAGCCAGCGGATGCTTCGGAAGGTGACGTCCATACATTATGTCCCGTATAAGTCTTGACTCCACGCGGTCGCACGCTACGAATCGCCAAGGAACTCCGTGCCTCGACGCATCCAAGCGAGCTCCGCACCACGAGCTTCTACCTGTGCCTATGTAACGCCCCAGTCCCAAAATACGTAGGACTAGGAACGTAGACATGCCAGCTGTATTCATACGAAGTATACTCCAATATATGGAAGCCTCGTATAAATACATAAGCTGTAAAATGCAGTAGAACCATAACTAATCTCATCCACACAAAATAAATAAAAGATATATAATAAAAATGAATTTGTCTTGATACAATATGTTGGGCGGAGACAAATCCACTACCAACAAAATAAGGAAAAGTACATAGAAAATGAAATGAGTGGCGAGCGAAGCGAAGACGATCCAAGTGCAATCATCCTCGAAGAAATAGCGATGATCACGGCTAGAGCTAGAACACCTGCGAAAGACAATAGCACACACCTGGAGAGATAATCAGGTCCTCAGAGGGACGTAACAAGACACATAATATCATGCCATATAAACTGAATAAATATTGCTCAAATAAATAAGTAAATCGAATTATAACATGGTCCAATACGCACCTATTGAACGAACGTACCATCCCCCCAACCAAACAAGGACAGGAGATGGTAAACTAATTCACGGTGACGTATCTTTCCATGCTATGAATCCAATATGGTATCCGGACCCCAACAAGGTTCAATACCTTCTCATCGAAGTAGTAAGTCACACCTACAACCAAACAAGGACAAGATGTGACGAACTAATCCGTGACAAGTTATTGTTCCAAGCCACGGTCAGATACAAGTACCCAAACCAAAAGTACTCGTACCTAACGGATAAAGTAGCCTACCGTTCTAAGTGATATGTAGTTAAGAACAATCCTTCCTACGCATGGGCCCTGGCTGAATAGGATCGGCATAGTCCCCCTTGGGCACCAGAGGCCCCATCAGTAAGAGCATGGCGTTCCGCAGAATCGCCAGTGGCCGTCAGTAATCATGGGTCATCAACCCCGTATCTCCAGCGGAGAGTCCGGGTCACAAGGGAAGTGCATCGAAGCCCATATGCTAAGGAATTGTCCTCCCCGCCCAATGCCTACTCTGTTGTATCCACAACAGTAACATCTATAACCGCTAAGTCAAACTAAGCATGCAACCTCTATTAGCGGTTATTCCTATCGCACGGCTTGTACGTACTAGTGGCCAGCCAATCACGCACTTCCGTGTCCTACATGCGACACACAACTTCGTGTTACAACGTGTCAAGGCCAATGAATGCAACACACAAGGTGGTCCCTTAAACCTAGGTTTAATTTGTAAGAAAAATAATACACAGCAGGAAATATAAATGAACAGTAAGTTCTAACAGTTATACCATGTATCACAGTTTATTTTGCATAAAGAAAATAAATAATGCATGAAATATGAGCTAAAATAAATAAACAGCGAATGGCAAGGTGTCTTGCCTGGTAGAGCGCCTGGTGTGCTGCGATAATCATGGTGGCATGAACTGCGACTTTGGTGTAACAACTACACAAGGGGACCTCTGATGGCACTGACAGTTCCATTAGGTTCAGAAGGGTCAATTTAGTTGGGGTCGACATAAGGAGGTACGGAATTGATGAGGAAATAGAATTAATGGAGTGAGCCATAAAGAAGAGGATAATAGAAGGAAACATAATATATATTCTTTTTATATAAAATATATGATATTTGAAAACTATATTCTATTAGTAAAATAAATCTTTGATAAAGTATATGCTTGAAAATAATAACATAGTTCTTAGACTATAACTCTAAGTTTGTCGAAATACTACTTTAGGTAGGGAAATCTATATTCTATATTTAGTCAAAAATATTTTAATTAACTTAATCGAGAAATATTTATAAAATATTTAAAACACAATTTACTAGTCAAGATATATATATATATATATATATTTTTATAGGAAAAATAGTGTGAAAAAATAGTTTAGGTAAAACATTTACCGTATCCAAAGAATATATGATCATATATTTTAGGTATAGAATCAAACTAGATTTAAAATTATTAAATATTGATATTGTTAACCTAATATTGTAACAAATGTATCAAAGGGTATTAAACAAATTATAATAGCAGTAGTAAATAATAATAATAATAATAATAATAATAATAATAATAATAATAGATACTAAAGAGAAGAAGAAAACCATTAATAAATAAAACTAAAAAACACACAAAAAGAAATCAATTGAAAACAAGGAAAAAAAAATAATAAATACAACTATCAGCTGTAATAATAATAATAATAATAATAATAATAAAATCCACTAATAATACTACCTACTGGAACCCGATAGTAATAATATTACGTATAATAATATCAGCTGCACTCGCCTCTCTCTTTCTTTGGGTTCACATCAAAGAATGGGGAAGATTTCTTTGGGTTCACATCAACAGAACGATTTCTTTGGGTTCACATCAACAGAACGGTTTTAGAAGAAATGAAAGAGAAAAAGGTCAAGAAAGGAAAGAGAAAAGTCAGAAAAGGGAAGACTGAGAGAGAGAGAGTGAGGGATCGGGAGGAGAGAGGAAGCGGGAGGTCGGGATGGGACGGTGGCCAAGGCGAGGGCGGAGGAGATCGGAGAGGAAGGCGGTCGGCGGTCGGCGGAGCGGCTGGGAGAAGGGGAGACGGGGCTAGGGCTCGGCAAGGCGGAGGTCGACGCGGCGTTTGGAGGCGGAGGGTTTCAGGAGCTGCCGGCGGAGAGGGTTTGGGGAGTCGGAGTGAGGCGGAGGGTCGTCGGTTCCAGACGGGGGTTTCCCGGCGACGGGCGGTGCGATCGGGAGAGCGGCGCGACTGGGGGCCAGGCTGCGGTGGTCAGTTCTAGGCCACGGCGGCGGAGCGCCGGGCTCGCGGTGGACAGCGAGAGTGGTGGTGAAGCGCGGGTTCTCGGCCACGGTGGTCGCGGCGGAAATCGACGGCGGGGGTAAGGAAATTTTCTATTCCTATTGTTTTCTTGGGCGATGATGGTGATGGTAGCGGTGGTGGTGATGGTTTGGGGGCTGGTCGGGGACGGCCGTAGTGGTGGTGTACGGTCGCGGTGGCGGTGGTTTTTCCGGCCAGTGGCCGTGGTCGGGGGTTGCGACGGTGACGGGAATGGTGGAGGGTTTTGGTTGGGATGCTAACGGTGTTGCTGTGGTCGGGGACAGGGGCTGGTTGCCGTGAAGTCGACGGCGGGTGGCTGGAAACTTGGGTGGCTGGTTTTAGGATTAGGGTTTGGATTTGCTAGGAATTTGGTTTGTATCGTGTCGGGGTGGCTGGAAATATGGAATAATAATTTGGATGGACACAGACACGATGCACGTAGATTTGTAGAGAAAAATTTTGTGGAAGATGAATATTGAATTGGAGGAGTACCTGCCTATTTATAGGATGTGGGAATTCCCAGTTTGGATAGGATTAGGAAAATTTAAACCTAATTTAGATAATTAAATTACTAATTTAAATCAATTCAATAAATCTACATCCAAATCAAATCCAATTCAAATCTAATTAAATTTTAGCTCAAATCAAATGGGATAAATCAAGTTCCAAATATGAATATTAAATAAATCCAAAAATCAAATCAAGATTTAAATGGCCACAATAACTTTCAAATACATTTTTCAAAATACCAATAATAATAATTTCGAAAATAATAAATATTTTTAAGTATTTTTTTGAATATTAAAATATTAATATTAATAAATCTCGAAAATTACATTTTTATTTAAAATAAACTAGCAAAATATTTAGAAAATATATATGTATGCCTAAGAATATTATTTATTATTAATAACTGCTATAAACGAAAAGGCTTTCATAAATAAAATCGTAAACTTGAAAATAATAGCTAGAAATAATTATTGTCTATATTTCTTTGAAACTATAAAAATAATAAAAATAATGTTTTTCAAAAATATGTACGCTCGCACATATTCGCATTCGTCGAGCAATTACGAAAGACGAACCTTCGCACACGACGTACAATACGACTACGTGACGTACAATACAAAAATGTAAATCAGTACAAATTTTAAATAAAAAAAATTAGTAGAAATTTAGGGGTTTTACAGCCTACACATGAAAACTATGTGGGTGTCAGTACTCAACTGTACTGGTGGAATGAGCTCCTCGCCCACTCATACAAAACCGACACGTTTATTTACTTTGTGCAACATAACCCTTTTGATTGTCTTTCTAATTTTGTCTTAGGATCAGTTTTAGGACAGACACCTTGGCCTATTTTGTGTCTCTAGACCATTCCGTCCTTGCAACAACAACGTTAACCTATCAAGTCGTGTTTGTCTTACGGCCCAAAATCAGAGACGCGAACTACGCGATAGTACCCAATTTTCTTGTGACCGTGCTACAAATCCATCGTGCCGTGCCTCGCAACTCAGTATGACTTAACCATATCGCCGCCTCGCGGCCCTTGCTACTTTGATCACCAACTGACCCAATCAAGACTTGTGGGCTAAGTATCACTCGACCGACTTTGCCTTGCGGCGTTTTCTGACTTAAACTCAAGACGACTCAAATCCAACTTATGCAACTTATATGCCGACAACTTAAGACTTGACGCTACATCTCATGCCGAAGCACGTCGCCTACGTTGCAGCCAAATCTTAGACCCAATATTGTGTTCTAACTGTACACACACATCCAACTCAACTCAATCCAAGGGCACACATGCGGGTTGCCGCCATGCCGACTCATCTATATGAATTGGTCACCGACTCCCAGAGCCATCTTGGACTCCATAGCTAGTTAAGCGGACGCACTTGCCAGCACGAGTAGCGAGCTCCGCTGGAAGTCTCTGCACTAACCTGTGCGGTTATCCAGCACTGCTTACTTTGCTGGAAGTCTCTGCACTAACCTATGCGGTCATCCAGCACTGCTTACTTTGTCTTCTATCATACGGTCCCGTGGGCCACCCGGGTTGCCGTTCAAGAGACAAACCCACATTGTCGACAAGTTGTCCATGACCATGCAAGACTCGACTCAAACTGACGTCACACACAGTCATTCTACCTCTAGTGTTACCATCTCTTTCAGGGCCTAGTTCAATACTTCTCACATCTGAGACCGCCTCGACGACCCATAGTGGCGAGCATTCTTCTTTTTTGCCCTATCATTTCATTCAACTCAGGAAAAACTATTTGAAGTCCCTTTTTCCAAACTCAATGAATCAACTGTAACCCGTGCCTTAAAACACTTAAGTCCGTGACATCGTGTCTTAAACCAACTTGAACTCTATGCGACGCCACCGCCCAAGTCATACTCTATATGACGGGCCTTGAGACCGTAAGACTATGTGGTTATACCTAGTCGTAGAACTCGTAGGACCGTGCTTGCTACTACTCCGATAGCCTAACATAACTTGCCTAACTTAACTTTGCAACAACTTGACGAGCAAAGGCCGCGTCAAGCTTTGCCTTGATGGAACGTGTCGTGCACGTTCCGGCTTGAACAAACTAGTTATTTGGTTGCCTAGACTTATGCCACAAGCTGTGCAATGCAGCTTAACCAATAGGGCGGGCAAAGGCTATGCCAAGCCTTGGACAATGGATCGTGCATGCTTTATCAAGCATTCATGCGGACGACGCCTATGACTTAGGCTACGTACATAACTTCGCCTACTCAACCAACTTTCCTTCTCCCAAGCCACGGGACAAAGGATCGAGTGTCATTTTCAAAACACGTCGTGCACCAACTCTAAGCCGACCGTTGGACCTTTCCATATTCTAACTCAATTCGACCCGTCGGAATTATTCCCTTAGCTATGTGGATTCGTCTCTTTTATTATCAAGCCTACTTGTGCAAGTTGAAAACATGTGATTTATTATGTTAAGGCTAAGATGAGGCGAGTTCACCGAAACTACTCCACCTGAGCGAGCGGTCGCCTCGACCGAACGATGTCTCTGAGCAGCCGTTGCAAGGCTAAGTCCGAACGCCATCGGCGTTCCGATTCCTCCGATTGACTGAGCGAGACGGGACACTACAAGATTACCCCGATGTACAAGCGGGTGCATCCTCAGGTATCCTATCTTATCTATGCGGATAACTTGCTGGTCTTTCTGGCTCCTTCATGTCGTAGGATTGTGGTTTTGAACTTGATTATGCAACGGTTTGGCTTACTGACTGGTCTACAATGGAACAAGGATAAGAGCATGGCCTATTTCAACAAGCATTGTCAGCAGAAAGAAGAGAGGGCTTTACTTCTTGGTATTGAGAAGGAAGATCTACGTCAAATATTTGAGAATCCCGTTGTCTATCAACTATGCCAAAGAGATCGAATGTCAAAGTTTGGTGGACTATGCATAGCGCCGTCTGGAGGGGTGGCATGCCCAAAGCTTATCCTTTGGAGGGCGCATCGAGCTGGTTCGATCCGTTATCTATGCCATTGCTCGATTCTGGTTGCAGATTTTCATGCTGCCGACTGCGACAATTAGTAAAATTGAAAGACTATGTGCTAACTTTATCTGGAGAGGAGACTTACACTCTATAGGATGGACGACTCTATGCAGACCTCGGGAGGAGGGAGGTGTCGGTCTACAGTCTTTATGGACCCTGCGTGAGACTGCGGGATTGAGACAAGCTTGGCGATTTCTTGTCCAGGATTCCTTGTTGACGATTTGGATGAAGGGGAGGTATATGAAGGATCAAACTTTCTGGAAAGTCCGAGCCAATAGCAATGACTCCGTTACTTGGAAGAACTTACTTTCTCACCGTAATACATTGAAGGGACTTATTTCCAGAGTGATGACAGATGGAGAAACTACTGACCTATGGTGGGATCCTTGGATCAACCATCAGAGCTTAGCGGATCGAGTTGGTTGGCAAGCGTTGCCAACGGCGGGAAGGAGGGCCCGGGTGAGTGCTATTCTGCGGCAGGGTGTGTGGAGAGCAGATCTTTACCCTATGACGCAACAGTTTCGGCAGGAGATTGAAGAGGTCCAGGTGGATACTCAGAGTCCAGAAGGGGATCGATGGGTGGACGCACACTGTACAGCACATCTTCCCCCAATCGGTTATATATCGTCTATTAGGGAGGTTCACCCTCCCATAGAACCGGCACCGGTGTTTTGGACCAAGGGGGTGGCCTCCAAAATGCAATTTTGCTTATACAAACTTTGCCTTGAGAAGTTGCTTACTTTGGCAACATCATCTGGTGACTACGCCCATTATTGGGGTGATTCACAACATAGAGTTTGATGTAAAAGTGATAGAGAACTTCAAGTCTCCTCCAAGATCTGATATGCCGACTCCTCTATTTATTATATATACAAAGTACCTTTTTCCAATATATATATATATATATATATATATATATATATATATATATATATATATATATATATATTCCAACAAAAAGGAATTTATGACATCATGGGGAAAATGTTTGACAAGCTGACGCAGGACAAGAACTAAGGAAAACCCTAGAAAGATGCGATGCAGATGATTAATTGATCACTATCAAGCACTCAGATGCAATACTCTAAATAAGATCCAGATGGATGCAAGTATCATGAGTGTGACAATTATTATGTGTAGATGCAATCCATCAATGATGTTATGGCATGCAATGAAATGTAGATGAAAAGGATTGGGTTTCAATGGACTAAGGATTTGGGCTTAGGGTTTGAATGTACAAGTATTCAGGAAGTGATGACAAGATTTCGATTTGGATGATTGGGTTTTAGTGAAATAAAGGCAATGGAAGAGGGTTACGGTTGTGATAGTGTTTTAGAAGGATGGAGGAAGTGGGTAATATACTCGAGACTTGGAGGCAGAACAATAGGGATGTTGACTGTGGCACAGGGCAGCACAGAAGCAGCGACTGCAGGACGCTATCAGCGTCTTGATTGACCAGATCAGGCTGATCTGGTCTGCAGCAGGTAGCTGTCAGCAGCTGCTTCAGGCACAGTTAGCAGAAACGCAGCAACAGTAGTTTAAGAGGAAGAAAGGGAGAGATGAAGTTAGGAAAGGGAGAGAGGGAGAACAGGATAGTATTTTTCCCGTGGGTTTCGTCCTGCGTCAACCATCTTCCAGGAATCGACTTGGGCAAGTTCAATTACAGGGTTTATTCCTCCAATCTTCATGTAAAACCTAACTTTGCTCTTGAATTGATTGCAAGCTTCGATATCCTCTAGATTGTCTATTCTTAGTTGATTCATAGCTTTGTTTATATAGATCTTTGTGTCATATCATCATCATTATTAGCTTTGCATCTGCACATCGGTATATATTGTACACGTAGCTCCATACATCTAGTATCTTATCTAGGTTTCATGAATCTGTGTGATTTGTGTGTGATCATATGCATCATTCCATCTAGGTATAGTTCTTATCATGTGTCACTATCATCAGTTAACTAGAAGTATCAAAAGTCTGGTACATGCAGCCATACCAATGTATTGAATTATATTTAAAGTAGACTGAGTAGAAGAATACGTCAAAAGTAGTTCACTGTGAATCAGGACATACAAGATTTGTTGGTGAGAAATGAGTATTTGAATCTTTAGTCGCATAATGTCGATCTAGTAACTTTTTGATGTGGTCATGCATAGTTGCATCTGTGCCAATGCCTGCCTGCAAACAACAGAACAAGAAAGATTATGCACCAGGATACAGCAATATCAACAAGGCTCGTCTCATAACTATAACCACCAAGATATTACCTATCAAACATTAAAATCATAACTAACAATTGGTCTAAACAATCTTTAAGCAGAAGTCCACGGTAAGTAGATATTAACAGAAGAAAACATAGGTTCTCACCTTGTCCATACAGCTAAGCAAATCAGCTTCACTCAAAAGAGGGGGTGGTCTTGTCACCCCTGAGTCAAGTGTCAGGCTAGTTGGGAGAAACTGCACCAAAGCCAAGAATTTAGGAGCTGTACATCTTTCTACAATTTCATAATAAGCATAGACAGAATGATTTAGGGACATAAGGAAATCAAACAAGTTATATTGATGTATGGATATTGTTATTTAATAAGAGGTAAAATCAGCATTGCTTTATTTGTCATCACAATGCTAGGAATATCATTCAAATTCGTATGAACTCAAAGCTGAATAAAAAAAAAAACTGAATTGAGGGGAGAAAAAGGAGATGGCACAAAAGACTTTGAGGAAGATAGTGTTGTTTTGATCGAGACTACAAGATACAATAACAACAAAGCCTTTATCCCAAATTTTTGGCCTGGAATGTTTGAATCATTTTCTTCCATTCAGCTAGGTTAAGGGCCATGTACTCTGTTGCACTAACGAAAAGCATATCCTTCTTTAAAACTTCCATGGATGTTCATTTACGCCTACCTCTAGTACTAGCGGCTCCTTTAACTATTATCTTATTACTCCTCCTTACCGGAGTACCTATTGCTCGAGACTACAAGATGCTTAACCTTGATATTACCAATGACTAGAATGAGATGGTAAGATGAATACTACTATTTCTGCCACTTCTCTCGGGCTGTGCAAAATGTTATCCACTGCAGCTTCCCCAAAAGCTCTTAAGATGCTCTGAAGTCTGAACTGAGAAAAGCAGCGAGTTTTTGGTCGGTGGAAAAGTATTGGCTAATGGCTAATATCCCTTCCGATCTAATTGATTTCCAACATGTTTGGGATCAAATAGAAGAGTATACTTCTGTTTTGGACAATTTCCAACTTGAAGAAATCCAAACAGGTCTGTCGATCTAGTTCTACAACCTATTTGGAGTTCCTGACAAAACCTTAGTTCCAACGAAAAGCTATAAACTGGACTTCCAATTTTGACCGTGGATAGCACGATCTGTGTCGGTAATGGAGACAGTAAATGAAACTTTTTGCACAATTAAGGGGAATCACATTCCTAGTTCAACCTGGTCCTGTGGAACCAGCCCCTTGGTAGGAAATAACACCATCATAGAGTTTAAAATCAATTGTGTAGCTAATCCAGAACTTCAGGAAGATTAATTTTATTCCCATCTTTAGTATCTTAATTGCATTAGAAGTCTTGTAAAACATTTGAGATGTAATGGCTTCTTCTTCTTTTTCTTTTCTTTTTTGAGTTTGTTGTTTGTAGAAATTTGGTTATGAACTGTGGGTTTCTTTAGAGGAGAGAAACTCATTTCTCCTTTTCCAGTTACCTTGTGGTGTGATCTGCGTTATTCTCTCTCATTATGCTACTATTTAGGGAACAGCAGGCAGGACAGCATATGTTCACCGTGACAGAAACACACAGAATGCACTATAGCAACATTTCAGTCTTAACTTTATACAATTAACACATGCAAAAAGTAACTGAAGAACAAAATAAACCATCCGCTGTTATCCTAAGATGTCCAAGAAGAACAAGCACACTAAAAAGGTTTAAAGCCTTATATTGCATAGCCAAAAGGTAGGTCTACCTACCGACCAATAGGCAATCTAGGTTTTATATGGCATGACCCTCTCATGCTTATAGCTACCTGGCTAGGAATTTGGCACCTACAATGGAGGGCTGACTTCAGATCGGCAGTTGGTCAAAAACTTCTATCAATTCCTAGCTGACCCCATGCTTATGGGAAAAGGCTTGGATGGTGATGATAATTGATCTAGTAAACATAACTGTTAATAACTAGAGACCAACAATCCATCATATGATATGTATATTAAGTTACACCAATGTGAAATAGATACGAAAATTGATTAGCTGTACAGTGTGACATAAAGAACGAGCATGCTGACAAGCCCTTACTAACTGAACTTTAACAATAATTTAAAAGTCATATAGCAACCAAATGGAAGAGAAAGACAAACTGGTTAAATCTACAGAAGCATACAT
This sequence comes from Iris pallida, assembly GCA_029216955.1. Taxonomy (NCBI): domain Eukaryota; kingdom Viridiplantae; phylum Streptophyta; class Magnoliopsida; order Asparagales; family Iridaceae; genus Iris; species Iris pallida. Next base: position 4,484,737 of record JANAVB010032220.1, on the reverse strand, counting down.
GTAGTGACCATGTAAATAAAAGCATGAACAGGTAAATAGCTAACCTGTTGCCCAATAACGTATGTTGGAATTAGAGAACCACCCCATGAAACAAACGGATAAACATCCAGAAATTTTTCTGCAGCATATAGGTAAAGTCAAAAATATTATATAACAAGCATAGTAAAACGATCTAACTTATTAGTAGAAATTGACCTTTATCTTATCAATGTTACTAATACAAGTTAATATTCTCTTCTTGAAGAAAAGTTCAAAACAAATTTATGGCTGAACTGTTGGTGCAACAACGACTGCTGCTGTTGCACCAGTTTCAGATGCTGAAAAGGAGAATGAGGCCTGAAGATGGATCAATCTTCTATAACTTCCAATATTAGTCTTAATATGGGATAGTTCTTTTTTTGGAATGTAATTAAGAACTTGAATCATGGCCATCTTGTCTGTATGGTTTATGTTTGTTGAGATATTAATTTGTTGGGGTGTTGGTTTGGATTGTTTAGTGGTAATAGAAAATTAGAAACTATGTAGCTGTGTTGAATTAATGGTTTTTGGTCGGATGCTTAATTATGCTGCTCCAGATTAAATATCTACCCATTTTCTCCACACACAAAAATTATGGCTGAACTCATTGTTTTAGTATGTCTCCGTTTAGGTAACACCAAATCAGAAATCAAGTTCTGGTATAATTATTACTCGTATTTTTAAGGCTCTCTACTCCAAAGGTGATCTTCTCATAAACTCAGAAAAACTCTTATGTGGTTTCCTTTTCGTTTTCCCTTGCTAGCAGAAACCCTGAATCTTCCTTCGCCATTAATATTCAGGTAAACCTCCATGAATCAATTGCTGAGATTTACAGAATCTTCAAAGCACATCACTGTGAATACTTTCCCTTAATCCGTAAGAAGCAGAATGGAGATGAGTGCAGCAGTCCCAGAAAAGGGAGCAAGAACAGGACTGCTTCTACTAGATTATATCGCCATCCTCAGATTTAACTTTACCCGTTTCTTTCTCTATCATTACTCTAGTTTCCTATGGTGGAGTTATTTTCCATTCCTTTTAGCTCAACTCCTTTGTTCTATTTGTTGTCCTTATTAACTGATCAAGAGAAGAAAAAAAAACAGCTTTTTCTTTCAGCTGATTGTTTGCTAGAAAAGATACCCAGCATCAATCCAACACTGAGAATTAAAACGTCATGTACATCACTTGGACTTTTACAGTTTAATGCTGAGACGAACCTAAAGAATGAACCCTTGAATATTCAGACAAATACAAAGAAATGAATAACAACTTAAGTTTTATGGGTGGATTGATCATCTTAATTATTTGCAATATTCAAGTTTTGCCGCATAAGCTGGTACGCCATTCATATATAAGACGTAGAGGCAAGAAAATAAACTTTTATGGATGAACTTGGTGAGTGAACAATGCTCAGGTTTATCCCAATAACTGTAGAATTATAAGTACATGTTGGAACATTGAGTCAAACTATGTTACTAAAGATGGGGTTGAGAAATCACTCTTATAATTTCCATAGGAACTATAGTTAAGTGGGAGGTTGTGACATTCATGTCATTTTCGAACTACCTATATAAAATAAGCTAACAAGTTCAATTCAGGTGACCTACTAAACTATCAGTTCCTAGCTGCTAACCGCTTGTGGCTTCAGTTCATTGAGCAACAAGAGAACAAGAGACACAAGCTCATGCTCTTGACTGCAGGAACTCCTGACCAATCATTTGTAATGAGTGTAATAGTTGTATACATAAACTACAGTACATTTGGTGCTCATGAAATGTATTCATTCTCAAGATCTGTATTAAGAAAATTGCCCTTAGTAATAGGTTATCTATTAGAGTTTAGATTTCCAGAAAGCTTTTCAAGTTGTAAATGTGGATTAGAAAGAATATACTAGATAAAAGGTCAAGATAATGGTGGTTTGACCTTAAGCTAACGTGAGATCTGAAACCAAAAGAGAAACTTAAAGATCGATGGGTGGAGCTAGCAAAGAATCTAGGTTGAAGATTCCTATTAATATACAAAGAATATATGGAACTGACCCTTAGAAGAATCTACATGAATAGCCTCGAAAGGCAAGGAACATTTCAAACAAAAAGAAAACAGAAAAAGAAGGGAAAAACAAGGTAGTAAGGTACATACTCTTTCGCAAATATTATGAAATATTCACATAGTTAATAAAATATATAGCTGTTTCTTGACAAACATAGTTACAGAATGCAAGAGAACACTTACTGTTAATACTACGCGTCCAGATGCAGTAAACTGTTCACCAGCAATGTCAATGTCAACAGAAGTTTCAGCTCCTACAGCTGGTTGTGATACACAGGCAAGGAAATGCCGAACGACAAGCTCATACAATCTCTGGAGATAACAATGAAGTCAACCTGTAAACTCTTTGAATCTTGCATCTAATACATACTTAAATGATAGAAATGATAGTTCAAGTAAATATATTTCATAGGTAATTATGAACATACATTATGGTCTTGGCTCCACCCTGCTTCGCCAGCAGAAAATCTTGTTGGATGAATTGGAGGGTGTGCTTTGTCATCATGCCCACCATTACTAGGGTTTCTCCAAAGCCTTGCTTCAGGATCCAACAGTTGTTGAGCATATAAACCCCAAATTGGATGCCCAACTTGCTCTTGTACAATAGCCTAATACAAAATTTCACACACAATAGTTACTCAACAGAAAAGCAAAGAATTTAATATAAGGCACAGACCTATATCCACTAATAAAATAATAAATCTAAACTATCAACAACAAGAAGTGATACAATAACATTTGGAGTAGATAAAGACATGTTAGGGTAAGTTACAGTATATAATTATATATATACTTCTGACAGATTGATCTATGGGATCAATAAGTATATAGAGGTATGGGACAATACAGAAATATAAAAACACTCACTGGATGATGGAAAGAAGGTAAAGGAGTATAAAAATGTGACCAGTTAAGGAGTAAAAGACTGTGACATCAGACAGTATTTATATAAAGTAGGACAACAGCAGTGATATTTCCAGAGTTTTTTTACAAACCAATAAGATATGTTTGATAGATCGATGCAGGGGTGAATTCTGAGTTTGACGGCTGGTTGGCCCAAGATGGATTGGCTTCACTGATTTTGACTTGGATCCGGATTGGTAATGCAAGAGTGAATTCTGAGTTGGACCCTACATTATCTAACAAATCCTATTTGATAGTTGGGCCAAGATGGGTTGGCTTTTGGTAAATTTCAAACATGCTATATTCAGGGTGGCCATTGAAGGAACCTGACCAACCTAAATCGGCAGTTTGAAGTTCATCCAGTCCCAAACTGACCTGATCGAAGAAAATGTATATACTATATGGTTTATCTATTTACTATACTAGCATATGTGCACGTGCCTTGCACGTATTTTAACATTTCTTAATTAGTTTAGGAAGACTCTTTAGGAAGATCAAAGGGTAGTCTTCCTAATTACTAAGTTGTCCTTATTAAAATTAATGAACTATTTTTAATTAGTATAAGTATGTAAGGGTATTTTCGGAATTCAAAAGTTTCAGCATCTAGTTTTCCTATTATATAGTAGAATATATGAACTATTTTTAATTAGTATAAGTATGTAAGGGTATTTCGGAATTCAAAAGTTTCACCATCTAAGTTTTCCTATTATATAGTAGAATAGATAATTTTGGTAATCGTCGAATTCGAATCTTTCCAAATGAAGCTAAAGTTTTTGTCTAGATTAGTTACGAAATATTCTCTAATCCTGCAGAAAGCTTCTAGTCAGTACTTAGAATAAAATTTTATAGGATGTATGAATACTTATAATTATGCATGGAAGGGTTCCTTAAATCGTACTGTCAAATTAAGATGACTTGATTCTACCTGCCCAACCTGAGTTGCCCATCGTGCCATCCGCTTGGACCTGGAGTTGGTAAACCCAAAGCCAAGGTAGTATTGGGCCAGATTAGGGAGGTCCTAGTTGGATGGGGTTGGGGTTGGGGTTGGGTTGGGTTGGGGGTTGAGGTTGTCGTTGTGTTGCCCTTCAAGCCAACCTAACCCTCAGACTTGAAAACTGAATCGATGATTAAGTTTATCGCCTCCAAAACTGAACTTATGAAGAAACAATACAATAACAAGGACCTTTGAAGATAAGCAACTCACATCAGGATGAGAAGTTACGATTAGAATATCATATGCAGTACAACTAGCATCACTAAAATAATGTTCGTGAACATTAGCATGAAAAATAAAAAGCACTAGCATCCACAAGGAGACACCATATTTTCCTTTGAGCAATAGTATTCTGTTCAGGACTACAAGAAATGTTTATTAAATGTATCCTCTGATCTACAGGATACTACTAGAGAAGTTGCCGAAAAAAATCTTTAGCATTATCAGTTCACAAAATCCTCAAAGAAGCAACAAAGTTTGTTTCACAATTCACAAATGAAATGCACAAAAAATATAAACTGGCTTCAAAAAAGTTGTTGCTCCTCAAAGAAGCAACAATGTTAGATTCACAATATATATATATATATATATATATATATATATATATATATATATATATATATATATTGGAACAGGAAATTTTTCCAAGAATCCCATTGAATAATCCCGTCGACTAGTTGACACAGATAAAAGTCCCATGATGTTTTCTCGACTTACAGAACTCACAATTGAAAGACTCAAGTTACGTAAAATAAGAAAATGAACTCTGGAATAGCCATAACCAGCATAAACATACTAAGAATATAGCTGAAGAGGAAAGATAGATGACAATGAGGAAGCACTGCCATCTGAGTAAGGCTGTCCACCTCACACATACTCAACCAATCAGCCTCCTGAAGATCTTCAAGACAGGATAAGTAAAATAGAAATTTACTCAATAATTAAATGTACATTTAACTGATGTAAGTAAACTTACATACAAAAGACTGGCAGGAAAGATCGCAAGAAGCGAGCAAATGATGACAACATCAACAAGTCTTTAGGTTTAGTAATTGAACAAAATTAGAGATGGTCCATGAACAACGATAAGCTAAAATGAACTAGGAATTTGATTGGGATACCTGCCATATGATCTGAGACTTGTAAGCCATATGAAATGCACAAAAAATATAAACTGGCTTCAAAAAAGTTGTTGCTCCTCAAAGAAGCAACAATGTTAGATTCACAATATATATATATATATATATATATATATATATATATATATATATATATATATTTTTTTTTTTTGAAAGAAGGTTAATTGTGGCGAACGCTCCCACCGGGAATCGATCTCCTGACCACTCGGGCCGCATGCATCTCTCTCAACCACTAGGCTAGAGGTCATTTGCTATATATATATATATATATATATATATATATATATATATATATATATATATATTTGGGAGGGGTTGGCAGGGAGCGGGACTTCAGAGAAATCCTTAAGTGGATTGGTGATTGCAGGGGCAAGGAGCAGAGCTGGGCTAGGCGTGCTAGATTGAGACTTGCTGCGTCAGTTTGGCATGTCTGGCGGGAGAGGAACCGGCGCATTTATGAGGGACTATCCACCCCAGTGGTGGGCATACTTCATAACATTGAGTCGGATGTACTAGTAATGTCCCCCTGAGTTGGGATTGTATCTCTATGTTGTAACCTTATTGAGATGATGGAATAAAATTTACCCTTTTTCCAAAATATATATATATATATATATATATATATATATATATATATATATATATATATATATATATATATATATATATTGGAACAGGAAATTTTTCCAAGAATCCCATTGAATAATCCCCTCGACTAGTTGACACAGATAAAAGTCCCATGATGTTTTCTCAACTTACAGAACTCACAATTGAAAAGACTCAAGTTACGTAAAATAAGAAAATGAACTCTGGAATAGCCATAACCAGCATAAACATACTAAGAATATAGCTGAAGAGGAAAGATAGATGACAATGAGGAAGCACTGCCATCTGAGTAAGGCTGTCCACCTCACTCATACTCAACCAATCAGCCTCCTGAAGATCTTCAAGACAGGATAAGTAAAATAGAAATTTACTCAATAATTAAATGTACATTTAACTGATGTAAGTAAACTTACATACAAAGACTGGCAGGAAAGATCGCAAGAAGCGAGCAAATGATGACAACATCAACAAGTCTTTAGGTTTAGTAATTGAACAAAATTAGAGATGGTCCATGAACAACGATAAGCTAAAATGAACTAGGAATTTGATTGGGATACCTGCCATATGATCTGAGACTTGTAAGCCAATGACCCAAGAACCAATTCTAGCAAGACAAATACGTAAAGCTTGAGATGAAGTAACAAGCTTGGGATAGAGTGCCATGGATAAAAATGAATGTTGATATGCAATAAATTCCAGGTACACAGCCTCAGGAATAGACATTATCCTGTGCTTGTTGTTGCAGCTATAACTGTAGTAGTGGTTGGAGACATCAAAACATAATTCTGAGAGTTTGCATGAACAACCTAGGAATAGATCTACAAGTATGTTGTTAGTATCGTACGATACACGATGTGTATCTTACGATATGATATGATATACAACCATTTCGTTACATATCGGTTGATCCGATACAATACATATGATAGGTAGTATCAGTTTTTTTTTTACTTAAGTCATGTAATGTGCTCTTTAGAATCTGGATTCTACAACTAGATAGACCTGTAAAATGAAAGATAAAAAATTATGAGAAAATAATATTAAATCATGTTTCTATATGGCTTTAGAAGCATAGACCTACTTCTAGAGTTATTGTATCATACATGCACAATGCAATACACAAGAAAATCGATACACGAGTTGACAACCTAAGTCTACAACCACAACTTCCTCCTATGTAGCAACCATACAGCCTCAACCATCTCTTCTAGATTGCGGTAGAGATAACTAAATAGGGTGGAACAATGAAAAACAATAAGACACCTAAAGAGAAGATAAACAACAAAATAATCTACCGGGTGGCCACATGCAATAGCTCTCTTTGTTGTCTCAATATTAAGATCTTATATATACATTGATAAAGAAGTCTATTCACATAGACAAGTAAAGAGGAACAACGATCCTCAAGAATAATCATTTCTAGATATTGAAGTAGTTCTGATACTATTGATAAAAACAAGCAACATCTTGAATAAGTACCTATATGTGGCCAGACATGCTAATATGTTGATAAGAACATAATATTGCAACAACTCTTGGGCTTCATACCATTACATAACCTAATCCAAATCCAAATCCAAATCTTAAGCATCCACTGGTTCCAATGTTCAAGTTCTTGATCAGTAGCAACTAAGGATTATCTGTCGAATAAAAGAGCTTGATTTTCCTAGCAAAATCATTCAACAGGAACTGTCCACTTGCACATTCTAGAACTTTTCAGAGCATCCAGTTTCGTGAAATCAGGCATCTGGTACTCATTGGCTTCTAAAATATTGCTTATGAAAGGAATAACTCTCGCATTAAGATCCTAATATCAAATCCACGTCTATTTAGCTTTAAAAGAGTAACCTCTATCGCTAATAATTCTTTTTGGTGTAAGAGAAAATCATAGGACAAGGAAAGAACATAAAAGTTGTAATAGCAATTGGACATTAGCTCACAACCATATGGAAAATCAAAGAAGTCACAAGAATGTGATTAGAAGGAACACACTGCAAGACCCTTCCTTCCAGAAGCCAGAGCAATTAAAGGTTAAAACTGGAAAAGACCAGAGAGCTAGTTGATCACTAGAAAGATCCAAAATTATCTCCCTCCTTACAAATGCTAGCTAGCAAGAAGGATGAAGATTTTAACAAGTAAATTAGAAAAACATTAAGATGTTTTTGTAAGTTCTTCTAATGGTCACATTTTCTTGCATTTTCATGCATATTTTTAATTTGAAAATCAAAGCAATTGAAGTTGGAATACTTTAAGTAGAACTTTGGCAAAAGTTATATCTAGTGAAGAAATGCAATAAAAGTCGATGTCTTAAAATTTGGTATAGTTCCATTTACTGTTGAGTTTTCAAATCTACGGTTGTGACGTCTCTAAAATCCAAGCACATCAAAAAATTGAAGAAGAAGAAAGAAGAAGAAAGAAAGAAATGATATGAAGCTCAAGTAACGGAATCTTGTCTTGGTCAACCAAAGTAAATTCTGGCTAACTAAAATCTAGTACTTTCACACTACAAAATATCTTTTAAGTAATAAGGATGGAAAGCATCCCAAGACAAATGTGTGGCAACCAGAAAACAACTAAACAGTATGGTTGAGGTTAATCATGTTCACAAAAATAGTTTCTAGTTTATTATTTCGTAGCAAGAACACCTTGTAATATTATTCACCTGATATCGATGAAAGTAAGCTGATTATAACAAAGATGGTTTCCCTGTATCAGCAATTATATAACAAATATGCGCCAAATTACTAATTGTCATTTTAAATTTCTACAAGGTTAGAACTTAGAAGTCTTAGACAACAATTAAAGGAGACACCAGTTGTGCATAGCCAGCTGAGGCCAAACTATGATTTCTTTATCCACATTTCCCAGTCAGTCATGCCTACTTGTGTATGGAATCCTCTAAAAATAATACTTTAACCAATTCCTTCCAAGAAAAAAGAACTTATTGCCAAATTTATTCAAAAAAGGATGTAAGAAAAGTATATTACAGAAGAAAAAAATGTATGCAAGTTATACAAGTTAGGAAATTAAATATGTGCTTAAACAACATCTATACATAGTGTGTAATTATATCTTCCAGCAATGACATCATGAAAGAAGATACCAACATGTAGGTCTGTGTTCGCCGAGAAGTTATCTGTCTCTGTACGAGGATAACTAATAAACCCAGACTGGTAAAGATCCTCCGCTACCTAGATAGAGAAGAAGATAAATCACTTCAACTGCCAATAAATTTGAAATTTCTACTCCAAATAAGAAAATCTCACTAAAAGGGGCCAACATAGTGATGTCACAAACCAAGCATTGTGAAATAGCAAAGGCTAAACCATAGATCCAAGAGAACGTGGACTCCTTTGAATAATGAATCATGCAAGGGACAAGGTCATGTATAAAAGTAACACATTAAAGAAACAGAGAATCAGATTTTGATCAACTAAAACCTAATCAGGGGTTCATTTCAATAGAAGTCGTGCTTGCAGATTCTTATCAAATCGAGCAGTTCTTAGTGAGGTCTTGTTGCAAACAATCCACAAACATTACATGAGATAAAAGCCATTCTAGAAAGCAAAAAAAAAACTATTAGTTCTTTGCGAGTTGTTGATCAGAAAAAACTAATCATTCCATCTTGGTGTGAATTGATTATTGATCCTTTATCATCATTGTTATACTCTTAAGAGAAAATATATTGCATCTTATGTACAGCAAACTCCTAAGTCCTAAACAGCATAAGTTCAGCATTCATAGTATCGTGGCCATTTGTTGTGGCAAATGGCTATAAGGCCTGAAGCTTGCATCCTGAATCAGATTTTGATCGACTAAAATATAATCAGAGGTCCAGTCAGATAAAAAGTTGTACTGGCAGATTCTTATCATAGAAAAGGAACATAAAATTGGTTCATCAAGCGTTCTTAATTAGATCTCATGGTAAATGCTCCACAAACATCGCATAAGATAGAAATTTATAAAATGTGAAACCCAAAAAAAACTATTAATTCTGTGAGTTGATTTGGAAAAAATAACTATTTCACCTTGATGTGAATTGATCATTGATTCTTAATCACGGTTGTCACATACTTTCAAAGAAAACAAATCACTATAGTAAGCTTATGAGCAGCACACTCCTAAATATCATAAGTTTTGCATCCAGAGTATTGTGGCCATTTGATTTATAGATTGTAAGGTTGACTAGCGAGGGTGTTGCTTGTAGTGATGATAAGGCTTGAAGCTTGCATCCTGGGGCATGCTATTTGAGGTCATGGAAACGGTCTCTCCATAAATGGGGACAAGGGTGCATACATCTTGACCTCCCAACCTTGCATCGGCAAGAGCCTTGTGGCACTGTGAGTGTGACGCCCTTTTAAGTTTCCTAGTCTCGGGGCAATTATTAGGCATATACAACATGAAAGCCTTTATCCCAAATTCTTAAGGTCATCTACATGAATCCTTCTCTTCCTATTAAGGGTCATCTTCTCCATACATTAGCACTTGACATCTTCTTCTACCTCGATCCTTGTTCATCTCTGTCTAGCCATAGTTCTAGCAGCATATTGATACCAGTCCTACTATGCGATCCATTTACAAGTCTCCATCGCAAATCACGTCCAAACCATATGAACGTTTTTTCCCCTATTCATACCTCAATTCACACCACCTCAACTTCCTGAAAATGCCATAATCTGTTGTTCTATCATTTTGTGTTGCAACTCTTCCTAGCTGTAGCATAGGCAGTTCGATTGCATGACAGTTCAGTAGCAATAAAAGGGTTGCAGGTATAATCTCAGGTAGTGTAAACACAGTAGTTGATTCTTTCTTCTCTTCTTAGCAGATAATAGGTTATTGAGCAAGGGCAACCTACTACTCTCTCATTAATATTCTATCAATGTTGTGCATGTTTGCTTTTGGTCATCCATCTCAACTTTCTCCTTTTAGCTACTTAATTTCTGGAAAGTTGTCTTTTGAATGACAACATTTTTAACCTTAAAACATGGCTGATGTAATAAATACGTAGTCTACAGACAAGACTTGCCAAGCACTTGTCTATGCCAACCATCAAGCTTTAACTCAAGGGACAACATCCTTATCGATCCCGCTGCTATCATGATGGATGACAGATCCTAAACCATGGAAATAGTCACTCTTAGGTATCTCCTTTACATCGATGTCAACTACTCCCCCATTTGTTCTTGTATATTTGGCAAAAGCCCCTACTTTTGTCCTATAATTTATATATCCTTTAGATTTTAAACTTCAGTCTACATTCTATATAATTGATTAAGCCTTCTCTGATGCCAACTAACATCAGAAAATTAGCAAACAACACTACAACAAAACTTTGTCTGGATGTGCCTAATGTTCACCCACAACTAATGCAAAGAAGCAATATTTGCCTCTTAATCCCAAACCTTGACGTATTAAGACACTGAATGTTTGCATGAGTATAGTGTTTAGGAAGCAGTGTAAGCTATTCTAAGACCCTTCAAAAGGTTGTACTGGATTCTAAGCCACTCTTTCAAGGAGAATTCATATTTAATATTGTAAGTTCCACAGCCCATTATTCTAAATAACAGTTCCGCAACCGTATTCAAGTCCTTGTCCACTCTACTTTAGACCTACATGCAGGATGGGTCCATATCTAAATTACACAAACACAAATACGACACCGTACGGAAACAAAGACAGAAGCGAGAATGCATGTCCTACTGTATGTGGAGTACGTGTGATGTCTGGTACATTTACAACATGATACCGCACGGCCCCAGGTCCCACTTTTTGGAATTTATGATTCCTACGTCCATATTGGCTATTATAATGGGTGACTTAGCCAATAGCAGATTTGTGGGGAGCACCTGACCCGTCACTAAACATGCTAACCTCTGAACATTTTAAACCTGGAGATAACTTTACCTTGTCTAGCTTAACCTTTTTATATAAATCTTTTGCTTGATGAAATAGCTAGATAGATTTGTTTTTCGCAGTAGAGAAAACTTTCCTGATTTGAGATAATCTAGTAACATAGACATGAGTGATCAACTTTTGAGAAATTTCACCTTTTCGTTTTTAAGCTATGATTCCTGCTTCTTAGAAGTATATAGGATGTCTTCGAAACACAAACATATTTATTAATGAAACGTAAACTAATCTGCTATAATGCCACCATAGCACCCGGTGGCTACAGTTGGAGCCTTGTTCGATTCTACAGGATTGATATACTATTAGAGTTCTTTATAAGACATGGAATTGTGTGATTTAGGAGTACCGATATAGATATAATATTGTTATTGTACATGTCACTTTAACATGTAGATAAAACAATGTGGTTCTTCTAACTGCAGTAGGCTTCACAATCCTTAGAGCATGGATTATTTGCTCAATGAATCCCTCAAGTTTAGTTAGAGACTAGAGAGCTTTTCCTGGTAGGGCACAGATTCCTTTATGTTAGCAACATTTGTGGCCACACCTGTGACTTGACCACCAACATATTAAGTACCAAATTATTCTCCGATCAATTTGCATGACATGTCTATCACTAGTTATTATGATTCTTTTGTTAAATTTCTCATTAAACCATAGCAGGAATGACATTATATTATAATCACAATGATTCCTTCCCAAGTTATACCAATTAAGAATTGTTGATTACCTTAGCGGTAGCCTATAATCAAGCCAACACCAAAGCGCATGATTTTTGGTTTATAATCCACTTAAGATGTGTACTAGACAAATGTCTTACAATTTGTGTGGAGTTGGTGCAAAAAGTTCTAAAGTCTAGTAAGTGATAAGTTAAATTTAACTGTCCACCACATATGTATGATAGTTGGACTTAAGTTGCCCTCCACCACATGGCATAGTTGCTAGTTGGAAGGAAGAGAGGAACAACCATGTCAAGAATATCGTCTTTGCGTGATAGTTAGGTTTACATCATTTAAGTTATCCTCTAACTAGTGTTGCAGTTTCCAGTTGGAATAAAATAAAACCACACATAGAATACAAGTATGGGAAGAATTACAATCATTACCTTCATTGTGTGCTCAGAACTCATTCTGAAATATCTGGATGCACGCTTTTGGAGCTCAAGTGTATTCAGTGGATATGGTGGGTACTTCAGCTTCTCCTGGTGCCGAACATCCTTGACCTAAAGATATAAGGAAGATTATCCCTCACAATTCTATACTAATAGATATCAGCATATGAAGCTGACAAAACCTAAACATGGAAAATGGTAAGAATGTATTCCTCACAGTTGCAGTTGGTTCTTCAACACACATCTCATATATTATAACAGCACAAGTGTAGTCAAATAAGCGCCCACGCCTGTAAAATATAAGTCATCATTTAGGTTATACTCAAAATAACAATAACAATAGCCCCAAGTAGACAATCTTACATCCAACCAAAAGTAGCAACACCTTCGTCTGAAGTATGTGAACAATTAATCGTCCAGAATTCTTCAGGTTCATGTGATTGAATCTCCCAATAGCGTTCCACAATAAAACCAAGGGTTGGGAACTGCACAGCTTAATGGGTTAATGCATGACTCTGATCAACACATCACCTATCGACAGTTGGTGTGCATATTCAAATGAATTGCCACAGACATTCATACTCAAAATGAATTAACATAGACATCCATACCTGACATGGGCCATAACTTAAAACAATGTTCCTGTCATCCCCAGCAAAATCTAGAATAAATCCATCTTTTAGCAGCATTGTCTGAAACCGAGTAAATGAGGCACCTATCCGCAGATCAATTTCCTGTGAAAGATAAGCAGCCATCAGTATGGACTACCATTCCAAGAATGGCAACAGGAACGAGTGAAAGCAAGTTGTACAACTGAATGATCAAAGTTAAGCATCTCCAGATTCCAGAAAGAATATATTACACAAAACTGTGCATAAGATATTGAAACATCTTGGAGAAACTATTAAGACTACTTACATTTAATGGTTAAGCAATTAAACAGTAAAGAAGAAAATATTGTAGCAAGCACACCAAGATGAGAAGGAATCCCAGATCACCTGTCTGGCATCAACTGCATCAGCGAATAATTTGTTAGGCCGAACAAGATTCTGCACTGACTCGTATATTTCCCTGCCAATTCAATTTAACACAATCCATTCAAACGTGAAAAGAAATGGCAAAGGCATATACCATGAAACAGCTTTTCTAGTTAGTCATTACCTGTCAATTAATGCAGAAAAGCGAGCTCTCCATATATCAAGGCGATTATTCACGGCAGTGCAAACTTCAACAACCTCGAATGCAATATTCTCACCTTCTCTATCACAATCAAGCCATAGGACAAGCCATTGGCATCTCCTAGCCTCCTCCTCCAATGTCCTTTTGATGTCCAACTTGTCCTGCACCGACATGTAGAAAGTTCACAATCTCAATCTTAAACCATGTCGAAATAATATTAATAAAATTCAATAAAAACCAAGAGCATTGACAAGACTGGCCCTTAGTATCTGGGATGAGGCTTCGTGATTATGACAGTTGCAAAGACGAGACCGATGATATAGCTTCACCAATAAAGAGCATGGAGGGACCGTGCACCAACCATAGTTATCCTTGAGAACATCATATTATATTTGGTCTCACGGCTGCTGCTGTTGTTTTGTGGGCTTGAGACTTAGCTATTGATAATGCTCGAAGAGAAGACTAAAGAACCAAATAAGGAAAGCGAGGAGATGAAAGAGAACAAACAATATTATAAAGTTCAGGGGTAAGGGGATCAAAATTTGAAAGTTGAACGCCTTAGGCAATGAACTTGGATGAATATTTTACATGAGATTCCTCATCCTTCTATTTCATATCTACTCGTACATATGACCAAGCAAAGATATTGTGTTAAAATTTGTTCTCTTATATCTGGTAAATCAGATAGGCCTTCACTGAGGTACTGAAACCCGTCGGAAGGAGATAGCTTCAATTTAAAAGATGGCTATAGTCAAATGCATAAGAAAATATGAGTGGTTTAATAAAACTAACAGAAATTAATATCCGCACGGCCAAGTTTACAAGCTGAAGACCTCCACTACTACTATATACTATATAGCCATCACCTGGAACTAGAAATCCCTTACCCTGATAACTCCTACCAACTCCTCTCCTCTTCACACCTAGCAAGCAGCTTAGGAAGTATCTCCCCTTTACTTCTTGCACAAGAACCTCCAAGGGGGCGTTTGGATGAAAGTTTTGTATTCCTAAGAATCCAATTTCTATTCCTTTCCCATGGGAAACGAATTCAACATTCTCGTACCCACGATCGGTTAAGTTGGGAATACGTACACCGAAAAATTCAATTTTCCCATTCACATGTTTGGTTCATATAGGAATAGGAATCTTAATCTGTTTAGTTTTCCATAAATACCCTTTCATTAATTTCATAATGCTTCTATTACCTAAATTCACATATTTAATTTGGGATAGAAGTTAGAATTTTTAAACTAAAAAGGAGGGTATTACCGTCCAAACAACATTCCCATGAAAGCAAAACTATTCCCGGGGGGTGGGGGGGCTTTGGGTTTTATTTTCCCACAACAATGGGAACATGAATCCCCTCCTATCCCCTCCCCCCCCCCCCCCCCCCCCCAATTTCCAATCCTAGACATACCAAACATGGGAAAAGAATCCAAAACCCAGTCTCAAGCCTCCAAAACTTGAACCAAATGCCCCCCTTAAATGGCTTAGTCGTTCTTTTCTAAAATGTACTCAGCTTCAGAGATTGGACCTGTTTGCTCTTCCCAGCCTTCTTTTCTCCTGAGAAACAAAATTATACAGTATGAGCTTTCGCCTCAGACGGCAGTTCTAACTAATATGCTACTTGCTGCGTCATTTGGATATCTGGAAGGCGGCATAGCACCTAGGCGATAACTTCTATAGCCTTTAAGCTGCCAGAGGCACCTGTCTGTACGTTTGAAGTCTGTGCGGCTCATCTCCTATTACTCATTGGTAAACTGAAACACGTAATCCAGTCCAAAGGTATCTATAAGCAACTGTAGAGCGATGTCTCTGGTTGCAAGGCTCCTTCTCTTGATGTCACTTTTGCAGTCTTGACAATATAAGTTGGGAATATTGGAGGGTCACACTGACAGTCTCAAAAGTTGTCCACTCTCTAGTTATACCAGCCAATCTGAGTCACTTGCCCCACTTCTTAGGTCTGTGTCGAAGAAAAGACCCGAGTATGCTTCTAGTGGCTTCACCTAACTTCACCAACCCATTAGCTTGAGGCATATGTTGTACTCATCGTGTGCTTGCTTCCGTGCAACACAAAATAGCTCTTGACGATGTTAGCCAAGTATTCAAAAAGCCAATATAGTTAAATCTCTATGAGACCAAAAAGATAGGTCCATCTACCCACCAGCTTGCCCGTTAGGTTTTATGCGAGGGCCCTTCTCTGGAAAGCAGGGGCACTCAAAGTCTTGTTGTGTCCATGTCAATTGTGTTGGACACGTATTGCGCAAGACACAGACTCACTAAAATAACTAGAACACACCAAAATGTACGTCAATACCATCGTGTCCTTATTATCTCGTGTCGTATGTGCATCCGTGCAAATATAGGCCTTCTGTTCGTAGCTATCTTGGCTAGGATTTCGTCGTCGTCATAGGGCTTGGCTTCGGGTCGATGGATGAACATAAAATAAACTGTCAAGTCTTTTATCCGGCATTCTCTTGTTCCGCAGTTGAACCCGTTTTGATAGGAAAATTCCCTTGCGTTAACGGTTGGTCAGAAGCCTAACGTTTGCAACGGCGCTCACTCGGCCCGCACATCGCATGCGCCGTGAGTGTGACAAACAAACAAACAGTTGGCGGGCGCAGTAGAAATCAAGAAGTGGACGCCTGTGAAGCGTTCTATGAGTGAGCGGACTCACCTGGGGGACGGACTTGCGGACTGGGGCGGAGTAGAGTTCGGCGGGGTCACAGGAGTGCCACTTGCGGTAGCGCTCGTCGAACTCGAGCTCCATCAGGTGTCCGGTGACGGAGGTGAAGAGCATGTGGCAGTTCCGTCCGCCGATCGAGTAGTCGAACTCGAAGACCCTGTTGTAGCGCGACCGCCCCTCCCGCGACCGCATCCCTCCGCCGCCGCCACGGGAGAGGATCTCCGACACCGATTTCGCCACCGAAGGCTTCTCCGCCACGTTCAGGACGAGGATCGGCGCCCGGCCCGACATTTTTGGTCTTCCTTCTTGCTCGGTTTGTGATTGGTTTCGTTCTGAATTTGGAGAAAGGAAAGGGGAAGAAAAGCGCGGGAGAGGTTTTAGGGATTTGCTGTGGCAATAATGCTAAGTTTACTACCAAATTCTTACAACCTTTTTACAACCTCACTCACCCATCCCTTACATATGGGTCCCACCGGGTCCCACCACCTCTCACACCCCCCTGCTACATGGGTTCCATCCGACCCCACCACTTACTCCCCTTCTCCAATCGAAGCCCGACACGTGGCAGATTGTAGGAGGGTTGTAAGTATTGGTTGTAGGCATAGCAAAGCTCTTTGCTGTGGTAACCCTGGTTGTGTCTATTTTTGTTCACCCACTAAAAACGAATATTCGTATCTACATTCAGCGTGTAGCGCAGTATATACGCTGTTTATATACGTATGTCACAATCATACGTTGTTTGTATACATTCAGCGTGTAGCGCGGGATATATGTCACAATCCTTGTTAGCAATCATCCGAATAAAACTCGTATTATACGGAAAAAAAAAATTCATACCTTTCAAAAACATATAATACTTGCATACTTTTGACAGATTCAAATCAGTACGTAAGTTTTAAACATGCGAAATTTTAAACGTGCTCTTTATAAATTATTGAAAATTTTGGTACAAAAAACGTGTTAAAAACCTATTTAATTAACCAAATTTGACAATATATTTAAAAATGTGAAATTTTTAACCTCAATATTTTTATTTTTCGAATATTTGATCGAAATTTTTAACATATTTTATGTGCACTGAGTCGATTTATACTCGTACTTTTTTTGTCCCGATTCTTTCCCGTTTGTCAAATTGCTAACAAGGGTCACAATAGCAATATCATCTATCATATGTGGCCCGCATGAACAAATCCATTTAAGTCTGACCATGTGGTCGTGAACCTGTTTAAACCAAAACCACATCTAAGTAGGTTGACATAAGCATACTAAGTGGTCATACCTTGTGTTGGATTATGTCCCATAATTGAACTTAGTTGTCCTTGTGACACGAGTGCATCTAAAAAAAAATTTATTGGCATTTTCTTTTCTTTGAAAAATTACAATTTTTATTGATTTTTCTTTTCGATGTTTGGAAATGCCAAAAAAATTGAAAAGGAAAGTAAATACTTCAATGTAGGAAAGTAATTGTTTGCTTGAATTGATGAAATCACTTTTTTTTTCTATTTTTTCTTTCATTGGAAATCACTTTCCTTTTCTCTTCCATTCATTTGGCACCCAAACATAGAAAAGTAATTGTCACTTCTCATTCCCATAATACGTATTTTTTTTAAATGCATGTACTGTTTAAATGTAAATATTTTATATTTATCATGTATTGCTCTGTATTTAAATTCCTTTAATTTCATGTTAATTAATTTTCTGCAATTTCATTTCTGCACTTTACTGTCTGCTTTCATACTCTGCTTTAGCTTTGCTATGGGTTCGGCTCAGATTGGTTTAATTATGTTGGTTCATCATGAACCGAAATAAACCCCCACCTACCACCACTACTTCATTTAAAATCCATCCCCTTTCTCTCTCTTCATTACTTCACTATTACTCTTCTTCTTCCTCGTAACTCTCCCACCAACCTAGGAGAGCAAGGCAAGTGCCAACTTGCTTCTTGATGGATCCCCATTATTATTGTTCCATCATCTTCCTTATTTGATTCTAAGTCTCTTTAGTGCTTGGCATTTTCAATTTTTATGGCTAAATTCTTCTAAATTTAAGTTATAGTATTTTCAGATTTCTGGGGTTTTGATCTATTTAACATTGTTATTTCCAAGTTTTTATGGTTCCATGTTGTAGAGAATTTCGTTCTACCCTATTTTGACCTATGAAAGTCCAAATTTGAACTTACAGTGAAAGTTTTATGGAGCTTGAAAGCCAAGGGGTCCATGACCATCCTTCTCAGGTTTTTCTGAGAAGATGGGTCTCTCATTTCACAGCAGCATGAGAATCTCATTTCTCAGCCGCATGGATTATTTATTTCCCAATCTCATTTCACAGCCGCATGAGAATAATTATTTTCCAATCTCATTTCTCAGCCGCATGGATTATTTATTTTTCAATCTCATTTCACAGCCGCATGAGAATCTCATTTCTCAGCCGCATGGATTAATTATTTTCCAATCTCATTTCTCAGCCGCATGGATTATTTATTTCTCAATCTCATTTCACAGCCGCATGAGAATCTCATTTCTCAGCCGCATGAATTATTTATTTTCCAATCTCATTTCTCAGCCGCATGAGAATCTCATTTCTCAGCCGCATGGATTAATTATTTCCCAATCTCATTTCTCAGCCGCATGGATTAATTATTTACCAAACTCATTTCTCAGCCGCATGGATTAATTATTTTCCAATCATTTCCCTCAGCCGCATGGATTAATTATTTTCCAATTATTTTCCACAGCCGCATGGATTATTTATTTTCCAATCATTTCCCACAGCCGCATGAATCTTTATTCCTCAGTCGCATGAGATTATTTATTTTCCGATCATTATTTATCTCCCAATTTTATTTTCCAAATTTGGCATTAATTAACATTGATTGTTATCTTGATTTATTATTGATCATGCGTTCCTAGATGGAACTAAGAGACTGGCTAGTCGTCTTATTGAATTAAATGGAATGAGACACGTTCATATTTGCAATCGATTGGCCAATCCCGAATATTGACATATAGATACATGCAGGCTACAATTATTTATTTATTTTACGAAAGCAGCATGTGTACTCTATGGTCAAGACATGATTATTTCGTGGTTAGTTTTAATTGTTGCATTACGCTATGTAAGACCTACAACTTAACCGCACGGGTATCGTTGTAGAGTTTGGCATATCGTACCTTGTACGGAAGTACTCATTCTGAATGACCATGATCCACGGCATGAAATTTCACTTAACATAGAAGCTACTAAGTTAAATAAAATAATGATTGCATGGAGAGTATGAATTTCCGAGTTCTTACATGGCAGCCCTCTTTGGGACTATTAGTGCCCGACAGGCCGGCTGGTTCCCACAGATACTGCAAATCTGCTACACGGGCAGGGAGCGGTATCTGCTTATATTATTGTATATTGTATATTGATGACGGGCATCCCGCTGGGACTCGTCTAATTCATGATTGGCGCAATTGATTGATTGGATAGACTAGCCTTGCTTGCCCATAGTAAGAACTGAAAAATCCTTATTGCATAATTCCATGATAACTTGGGACTCACAGTAGTAAGCCGTAGGAGTTGGATGGCCGTTTAAGTTGATTTGTTTATGTATTGTACCTACTCTGTTACCTAACTGAGATGATCAGAGCATCAGGACATGACGGGACAACTTCTGTCCTTGTTTGGTTGGGAGGTTGGTTCGAAGTGTCGTGATGTTACGTGAATTCCAGTAGCAAGCAGAGATCTATTATTATATTCTCTTATTTACTGGTTTAATGTCTCATATCGTGTTTTCTTGCGGTACTTGCTATTAGAGGTCTAACCTCTCTGGTTTTGCATGGCCAGATTTAGAGCCGGTTCCCGAGGACTCAGCTTACTTCCACCTCCAAGATGGTCAATACTAGAGGAATGATCGCAGGAGGACTCGAGTAGGTTCCTTACTTTCCCGCTCGTTTTGTTAATTACTTTACATTTTGCCGCTTGGCACCGACATGTTAGTCGGATAGTCTTGTACTTACTTTTACATAATTGTAATTAAGTCAGACTGCAGCTGATAACAATTGTGTATATGTTGCTATATCATCTGGCTATATTTTGTAAAGCCAGATCTCAAGAACATTTTGACTAAGCGTTTGTGACGCCTTATTGCTTTATCTTAAATGTTCTCTGTTATTGCTTCTTGTTTGAATGATTGAGACATTAGATGTGAAGTGACCATAGCGAGACTTTCATGTAACATGCACCCCCTTGTCCTTTAGACAACATTGATCGTATTATACGGTATTCATCTACCCGTAATACGTAGCTGGCTGAGTCATTCCCCCGCTCTCCAGTATTCTGGTTCTGGGGCGTGACAAGGTTTTAGTGGTGGCCCATGCAGGTCTGATTTCAGACTTGTGGGGTGTTTTGATTTTAGGATGTCTCAATCACACATGTTCCCCCTTGATCTCATGATTCGTTGTTCTCAATCCTAGATTGACCTTCTCATATCCTTTGGCTTCATTGATCCTTCATGTCCGGTCGTTTGATTGTTCTCTTGTCCCTTTTCTTAGGGGCACCTCGTCCGTACCTGTCAGGGCTGGACAGCAGCAACAAGAGCAACATGGACAACATGACCAGGTTGGTCAGCAACAAGGGTCATAACTACTTCAAGAGACTATCCAAGAAGAAGTGATAGTGGAACCAGCAGCTGGACCGCAATATCCGGAGGTTCCTACACCACCCATAGTTCCACCTACCCCAGTGGAAGTGGATACACTAGCCCTTCTGGAGATCATGAGAGGGATGATGGCTACTCAGCAACACCAGATGTTAGCCCAGCAGCGCATGCACGCTCAGTTACAAGAGCATAATGTATTACTCAACCAAGGATTGCAGACGGCTTTGGAAAGAGGAGTGAGAACAGATTCAGGAGCGTCAGCCAGGTTTTGCAAGTACAACCCCCACCGTTTCGAGGGCACGGAAGATGCCATTTCAGCAGATGCATGGCTTAAGGATATTGAGGCTATCTTGACAGCCGCTAAGGTGCCGGCAGAAGAACGTGTGGATCAGGTGAAGTTGTTACTTCAGGATCTCGCACGTGATTGGTGGGAATCAGAGGAGGTAGGCATCAGACGTCCTGTGGCTTGGGACGATTTTACAGCAAGATTCAAGACAAAGTACTATGGAGTTGTGGCGCAGTTTGAGCTACAACAGAAGTTTATCAACCTCAGACAGGCTGGCAAGACGGTAGATGCTTATGCAGCAGAGTTCTACAGATTGAGTAGGTTCGCCCCAGAGATGGTAGCCACAGAGAGCCAGAGGGCTATGAGATTTCAGCAAGGGTTTCATCTTGAACTCTTGCAGTTGATAGAGGGGCACAATTACCAGACTTTTGATGAAGTATTGACGGCGACTCGAAGGCATGAGATAACCGTTCAGAGGATTGCGGCCAGGACTGGAGGTCAGAAGAGATCACACAGTCAGATTGAAGGAGGAGGGGGAGTAGCGCCCCGAACAACAGCATCATCCCTTGGCATTCGTATCCACGATGTGGCACTGCGAGGACCAGCACCACCACCCAGGCAGCAGCAACAGCAACAGAGGAAGAACCAGCAACCCCCAGCGGGCCCCAGCGGGCTGCACTTATTGCGGGAAGATAGGGCACACTAGAGATGTGTGTCGGACATTGAACAGGCAGTGTTTGATATATGGGAATCCAGATCATCGGGTTACCACATGTTCCATGAATTCGAGGTCAGGAGGACCAGGGCAACAATTTCCTGCTCTGCCAGCACCAGGGGCAGGACAGTATCGAGGACCAGCGGTAGCAGTAAGACCGTTGGCACAGCGCCCGTTAATGCCGCAGGCTCAGATGTTTCGGCAGCAGGGACCGCCGATGCAGCAACACCAGCATAGACCACCCCAGCATCATCAGAGAAGGGGCCAGCAGCAGCACCAGGCTAGGCCGCAACATGGAAACCAGCAAGAAGGTCGAGGGCAGGCATTCACTCTGTCCTTGGAAGAGGCATTGGCATCGGGAGATGTTGTGGAAGGTAACATTCTCGTCGCCTCTTATCCCGCAGTAGCATTGTTTGATTCGGGAGCATCACACTCATTTATATCTGTACAATTTGCGACACGGCTAGGAATGGAGTTCGAGGCATTGCCAGGGAGGTTAAATTTACTCACTGGTAATGGGCTCGTAGGAGTTAGTAGAGTTATTCTAGCATGTAGCGTTGTAGTTTGCGGGCATTCCTTACCCGCCCGGTTGATAGAATTTCCTGTTGGAAATTTCGACGTTATCTTAGGCATGGACTGGCTGAAAGACAATCATGCGACAATAGATTGTCGTAGAGGGAGTGTATCTTTTGATATTCCAGGCATGAAGCGGTTCACCTTAGTCAGATCAGAGGCAACTCAACAAGAGCAGGGAGTAGTGACGGCAATGGAAGAAGTTCAAGTTCCGAAGGTAGTTAAAGAATTTCTAGACGTATTTCCTGAAGAACTTCCAGGTCTACCACCGGTTAGAGATATTGAGTTTAGTATAGAATTGGCACCTGGAACTAAACCGATATCAGATCGAGTTTACAGAATGGCGGATTCAGAGCAAGCCAAGGTATATCAGCACATAGAGGAACTGAAGGAGAAGAAGTTCATCCAAGCTAGCGTGTCACCATGGGCAGCACCAGTGGTACTTGTGGGGAAGAAGGATGGGTCATCCAGATTGTGCATCGATTACAGGAAGCTTAACGCAGCAACAGTGAAGAACAAGTACCCACTACTCAGGATCGACGACTTATTTGATCAGTTGAGCAAAGCTAGAGTTTTCTCCAAGATAGATCTTAGTTCAGGGTATCATCAAGTGAGGGTTCGGAAGGAAGACATTCCCAAGACAGCGTTCAGGTCGAAGTATGGGCATTATGAATTCCTAGTAATGCCGTTTGGTTTGACCAATGCTCCAGCAATCTTTATGGATTTAATGAATCGCATCTTTATACCGTACCTGGATCAATTTGTCGTTGTGTTTCTCGACGACATTCTTGTATATTCAACTAGTGAAGAGGAGCATGAAGACCACCTCCGGAAGGTGTTACAGGTTCTGAGAGAGAACCAGTTGTATGCCAAGCTCAACAAGTGTGAATTTTGGTCGGATCATATTTCATTTTTGGGTCATATCATATCAGGAGCTGGAGTAGCAGTGGATCCCAAGAAGGTAGAAGCAGTAGAAAGTTGGCCAGTACCCAAGACCGTAGCAGATGTGCGGAGTTTCTTGGGATTGGCAGGATATTACAGAAGGTTTGTATCAGACTTTGTAAGGCTTTCAGCACCTATGACCCGCTTGACACGGAAGGATGTACCATTCGTCTGGTCGGCAGAATGCCAGGCATCATTTGAGAATCTGAAGCAGAAGTTGATATCAGCGCCTATTCTTACATTGCCAGTTGGACCCGGAGGTTTTACCGTTTATTGTGATGCGTCAGGTAAAGGACTTGGATGTGTCCTCATGCAGCATGGGAAGGTGATAGCGTACGCATCTAGGCAACTTCGGGACCACGAAAAGAATTATCCGACTCATGACTTGGAGTTGGCAACAGTAGTGTTTGCTTTGAAGCTATGGAGGCATTACTTATATGGTGATCGAGTGGACATGTACATGGACCACAAAAGTCTAAAGTACATCTTTACTCAGAAGGAGCTGAACATGAGGCAGAGAAGATGGTTGGAGTTGATCAAGGATTACGACGTGGAGCTTCAGTATCATCCAGACAAGACTAATGTGGTAGCAGACGCTCTCAGCAGGAGAGGCGGCGCATTTATGTTAACAACACAGAGACATATCTTAGAAGATCTTCAGGAGATGGGCATCGAGGTTATACTTCCTAGTGATGTAGGAGTTCTAGCGAGTCTACAAGTTCAATCTGACTTGGTAGACAGGATAAAGGCAGCTCAGGCACAGGACCCAAGGATTCAGAAGCTTAGGGCAGAATGTGAGTCAGGACTCAGAAAGGAGATGCAAATCCATGAGGATGGTACACTTAGGTTTGGATCGCGTCTATGTGTGCCTAGTGGAGATATCAGACAGGAGGTTATGGCAGAAGCTCACAGTTCCCAGTATTCTGTACACCCTGGAGGGACCAAGATGTACCAAGATATCAAGCAGCACTTCTGGTGGAACGGGATGAAGAGGAAGATTGCTAGATTTGTTTCCCGTTGCTTGGTATGTCAGCAAGTGAAGGCAGAACAGCAGAGGCCAGCTGGGTTATTGCAACCACTTCCTATTCCGGAATAGAAGTGGAAGCATATTACAATGGACTTTGTGACCGGTTTATCGAGATCACCAAGTGGTAAGGATGCTATTTGGGTAATCGTAGATCGGCTTACGAAGGTGGCACACTTTCTTCCTTTCAGAGTAGGGCAATCTACAGAAAAGTTGGCAGAGTTGTATATGCAGCAGATAGTCAGGCAGCATGGAGTCCCCGTCAGCATTGTGTCAGACAGAGATACCCGTTTTACATCACATTTTTGGAAGAGTTTACATCATAGCTTGGGTACCAAGTTAAGATTTAGCACGGCTTACCATCCACAGACGGACGGGCAGTCAGAAAGAACAATTCAGACTTTAGAAGACATGTTGCGAGCTTGTACCCTAGATTTTGGAGGATCTTGGGAGAGCCACCTACACTTGGTCGAGTTCTCATATAATAACAGTTATCAAGCCAGTATCCAGATGGCGCCATTTGAAGCACTATATTGTAAGAAGTGTAGGTCGCCACTAGCGTGAGACGATATTGGGGAGAGAAAGATGTTAGGTCCGGAGATGATTGTTCAGACAGTGGAAGTGATTAAAGGAATTAGAGAGCGACTTCGAGTTGCGCAGGATCGGCATCGTCATTGGGCGGACCAGCATCGTAGGCCGCTAGAATTTTCTGTTGGGGACCACGTATTCTTGCGGATCTCACCTACCCGTGGGGTCATTAGATTTGGCATTCGCGGGAAGTTGAGTCCCCGATACGTGGGCCCGTTTGTTATCCTTGAGAGGATAGGCGATGTTGCTTATCGTTTATCCCTTCCACCTTCGTTACGAGAGGTGCATGACGTGTTTCATGTATCTCAATTGCGAAGGTATGTATCGGACCCAAGCCATGTCCTTGATCATTCTGAGCTGGTTGTTGGTACCAACCTGTCTTACGAGGAACAGCCTGTGTCTATTTTGGACCGAAGAGAGAAGATACTCAGGAACCGAACAATTAGTCTTGTCCGGGTTGCTTGGGGTCATCACTCTTTAGGGGAGTCAACGTTGGAACGTGAGGATGATATCCGATCACGGTATCCGCACCTGTTTGACTTACAAGGTATATTTCTTCCTGTATACCTTGATTGTCTTAACTCCTCATGCTTGTCACCTTATGAGTAGAATTGCGTGGTGCCGTCGATAGTTAAAACATAGATATGTTACTTGCTATTGGCATTGTAGAATGATTGCTTACTTAAATTGCTTGTACCTGGATTAGTTCAGCTCTGATGTTTCTATCCTGCTTGGATTTGAAATTCCGAGGACGAAATTTTTTCTAAGGAGGGTAGAGATGTCACTTCCCATTCCTAGAATACGTATTTTTAAAAAATGCATGTAATGTTTAAATGTAAATATTTTATATTTATCATGTATTGCTCTGTATTTAAATTCCTTTAATTTCATGTTAATTAATTTTCTGTAATTTTATTTCTGTACTTTACTGTCTGCTTTCATACTCTGCTTTAGCTTTGCTATGGGTTCGGCTCAGATTGGTTTAATTATGTTGGTTCATCATGAACCGAAATAAACCCCCACCTACCACCACTCCTTCATTTAAAATCCATCCCCTTTCTCTCTCTTCATTACTTCACTATTACTCTTCTTCTTCCTCATAACTCTCCCACCAACCTAGGAGAGCAAGACAAGTGCCAACTTGCTTCTTGATGGATCTCCGTTATTATTGTTCCATCATCTTCCTTATTTGATTCTAAGTCTCTTTAGTGCTTGGCATTTTTAATTTCTATGGCTAAATTCTTCTAGATTTAAGTTATAGTATTTTCGGATTTCTGGGGTTTTGATCTATTTAACATTGTTATTTCCAAGTTTTGATGGTTCCATGTTGTAGAAAATTTCGTTCTACCCTATTTTGACCTATGGAAGTCCAAATTTGGACTTACAGTGAAGGTTTTATGGAGCTTGGAAGCCAAGGGGTCCATGACCATCCTTCTCAGGTTTTTCTGAGAAGATGGGTCTCTCATTTCACAGCAGCATGAGAATCTCATTTCTCAGCCGCATGGATTATTTATTTTCCAATCTCATTTCACAGCCGCATGAGAATCTCATTTCTCAGCCGCATGGATTAATTATTTCCCAATCTCATTTCTCAGCCGCATGTATTATTTATTTTTCAATCTCATTTCACAGCCGCATGAGAATCTCATTTCTCAGCCGCATGGATTAATTATTTTCCAATCTCATTTCTCAGCCGCATGGATTATTTATTTTCCAATCTCATTTTACAGCCGCATGAGAATCTTATTTCTCAGCCGCATGAATTATTTATTTCCCAATCTCATTTCTCAGCCATTTCTCAGCCGCATGAATTATTTATTTTCCAATCTCATTTCTCAGCCGTATGAGAATCTCATTTCTCAGCCGCATGGATTAATTATTTTCCAATCTCATTTTTCAGCCGCATGGATTAATTATTTACCAATCTCATTTCTCAGCCGCATGGATTAATTATTTTCCAATCATTTCCCTCAGCCGCATGGATTAATTATTTTCCAATTATTTTCCACAGCCGCATGGATTATTTATTTCCCAATCATTTTCCACAGCCGCATGAATCTTTATTCCTCAGTCGCATGAGATTATTTATTTCCCGATCATTATTTATCTTCCAATTTTATTTCCCGAATTTGGCATTAATTAACATTGATTGTTATCTTGATTTATTATTGATCATGCGTTCCTAGATGGAACTAAGAGACTGGCTAGTCGTCTTATTGAATTAAATGGAATGAGACACGTTCATATTTACAATCGATTGGCCAATCCCAAATATTAATATATAGATACATGCAGGCTACAATTATTTATTTATTTTACGAAAGCAGCATGTGTACTCTATGGTCAAGGCATGATTATTTCGTGGTTAGTTTTAATTGTTGCATTACGCTATGTAAGACCTACAACTTAACCGCACGGGTATCGTTGTAGAGTTGGGCATATCGTACCTTGTACGGAAGTACTCATTCTGAATGACCATGATCCACGGCATGAAATTTTACTTAACATAGAAGCTACTAAGTTAAATAAAATAATGATTGTATGGAGAGTATGGATTTCCGAGTTCTTACATGGCAGCCCTCTTTGGGACTATTAGTGCCCGACAGGCCGGCTGGTTCCCACAGATACTGCAAATCTGCTACACGGGCAGGGAACGGTATCTGCTTATATTATTGTATATTGTATATTGATGACGGACGTCCCGCTGGGACTCGTCTAATTCATGATTGGCGTAATTGATTGATTGGATAGACTAGCCTTGCTTGCCCATAGTAAGAACTGAGAAATCCTTATTGCATAATTCCAGGATAACTTGGGACTCACAGTAGTAAGCCGTAGGAGTTGGATGGCCGTTTAAGTTGATTTGTTTGTGTATTGTACCTACTCTGTTACCTAACTGAGATGATCAGAGCATCAGGACATGACGGGCCAACTTCTGTCCTTGTTTGGTTGGGAGGTTGGTTCGAAGTGTCGTGATGTTACGTGAATCCCAGTAGCAAGCAGAGATCTATTATTATATTCTCTTATTTACTGGTTTAATGTCTCATATCGTGTTTCCTTGCGGTACTTGCTATTAGAGGTCTAACCTCTCTGGTTTTGCATGGCCAGATTTAGAGCCGGTTCCCGAGGACTCGGCTTACTTCCACCTCCAAGATGGTCAATATTAGAGGAATGATCGCAGGAGGACTCGAGTGGGTTCCTTACTTCCCCGCTCATTTTGTTAATTACTTTACATTTTGCCGCTTGGCACCGACATGTTAGTCGGATAGTCTTGCACTTACTTTTACATAATTGTAATTAAGTCAGACTGCAGCTGATAACAATTGTGTATATGTTGCTATATCATCTGGCTATGTTTTGTAAAGCCAGATCTCAAGAACATTTTGACTAAGCGTTTGGTACGCCTTATTGCTTTATCTTAAATGTTCTCTGTTATTGCTTCTTGTTTGAATGATTGAGACATTAGATGTGAAGTGACCATAGCGAGACCTTCATGTAGCATGCACCCCCTTGTCTTTTAGACAGCATTGATCGTATTATACGGTATTCATCTACCTGTAATACGTAGCTGGCTGAGTCATTCCCCCGCTCTCCAGTATTCTGGTTCTGGGGCGTGACAGTAATCACTTTCCTTTTCAAACCTGATAATTCCGCCAACCAAATGAGTGCTAGTATGGCTCCATTTAAAATGCACCGTTTCTAATGCCGTATTGACCAAAAAGTTAAAAAAAACTTTTTATGGTTCGAGAAATTTGCCGTATGCACCATGCATAATTGGTAAAATAATAATAATAATGTAAATGTTCATAAGAGCACAATTTTGCGATTGTTCTTAGGAATGAAATATATTTTCATTTGGAATGACAACTAATATATGAAAAAATACATTAAACTAAAATCCAACTTAGATATATCTCGACTCTTTATAAGAGTTAAAAAATAAAGCAAGTTTTTTATTATTCCGAAATAATGATAGTTGAGTATCGCGACCCTTATTTTCGACATTAATAAGTTAAAGGGATCACACGATGAGAAGGAAAACAATTCAATAGTGTTCTGACACCTTTATATGTGATTGAAGTCATTAGTTTCAGCCTAACTATCCTATGTTGAAAAAAAAAATCGAAAACTTATGACGCAGCCTCCGGTGGGTCTTCCTCTATTCGTGTATAAGGCGTAGGAGTAATGGATATGGATCTACGACTAAAACTACCGTAGACTATGTTTAGGATTTTTATTAGAGATTTTTTTCCTTCCTTTTTTTCCTTTCTTAAAAAAAGCAGCTCTAGAATATTGTTAATATAAAAAAAACTTGAGTAAACTTAAATTTGGTACAGCTTTTGACAACACTATCTCACTTTCGATAGCCGCTTCTGAGCCTTGTTAGCAATCATCCGAATAAAACTCGTATTATACGCGAATTTTTTCGTATCTTTCAGAAACGTATAATATTTGCGTACTTTTGACAGATTCAAATCAGTACGTAAATTTTAAGCATGCGAAGTTTTAAATGTGTTTCGTATAAATTATTAAAAAATTTGGCATGAAAAATGGGGTGAAAACCTGTTTAATTAATCAAATTTAAAAACATATTTAAGAATTTAAAAATTTTAACCTCAATATTTTTATTTTTTAAATATTTAAATATTTTTATTTATACTGAACCAATTTATACTCGTACTTTTCCGTCTCCCAAACCAAGTACCAATAGCAGGCCTGTCTCCAACCAAATGGTACCAGCGGGCCATCAAGGAGCTACTTAGTGACCAAGTTTTCCGACCAACAAGTCCTCTCTCTAGGCTTCCGTTATTAGTCCGAGAGACCAGGGAAAAGGAAAGGAAACCACTCGCTTTCTCCAATTTCCACTCACTTCTCCCAACCATGTCTTCTTCCTCCTCCTCCACCCCCTCCCCCTCCGAAACCCTAACCCTAATTCCCCTCTCGTCCTCCTCCTCCCAGTCCCTCCTCATCCCCGGCCTCCCCAACGACATCTCCTCCCTCATCCTCTGCTCCCTCCCCCTCCCCCTCCACCCCCGCCTCCGCTCCGTCTCCCGCCTATGGCGCTCCTTCCTCTCCCCCTCCTCCCTCCTCCCCCTCCGCCGCCTCCTCCGCCGCAGCTCCCACCTCCTCCTCCTCTTCCCATCCGACCCCTCCCTCTCCTCCCCTCTCCTCCTCGACCCCCTAACATGCTCCCCCCTCTTCCTCCCCCCTCTCCCCGTCTCCCCCTACTTGTACGCCCTCTCCAACTTCCTCCCCTCCTTCATCTTCCCCCACCTCTTCCTCCTCGGCGGCTCCCTCCTCGACGCTCGCTCCTACCCCCTCAACCACCCCCTCTCCTCCCGCTCCGCCTTCCGCCTCGACCTCTCCTCCCCCGTCTCCGGATGGTCCCGCCTCCCGAACATGCTCGTCCCCCGCGGCAGCTTCGCCTGCGCCGCCCTCCCCCACGCCAACTCCATCCTCGTCGCGGGCGGCGGCTCCCGCCACCCCATGTTCCCCTCGGGGGGCGGCGCCCGGACCGCCACAGTCGAGCGCCTCGACGTCGCCTCCGGGGAGTGGACCGCGGTTGGGGACGGGATGCCGGCGGGGAGGGCGGGCTGCACGGGGTTCGTCCGGAGAGGGGAGTTCTGGGTCATGGGAGGTTACGCGGGGTACAGGACGGTGGCAGGGGTTGTGCCGGAGGACGTGTTCTGTAAGGATGCGGTGGCGATGGATTTGGAGACAGGGCGGTGGAGGGAGGTAGGGGATATGTGGGAGGACGGCGAGAGGAGGAAGCTCGGGAAGGTCGGGGTCGTCGAAGGGATGGGCGGGGAGGGGGATCCTGGCGTCTTCATGTTGGACAACAATGACATGTACAGGTAATTACTTAATCTCTCTCTCTCTCTCTCTCTCTCTCAATTTGGATATACGACGGTCGAAATGTTTGATTACTTGATAACAGTAGGATTACATAGCTTATAGGTGGTAGGGTGATGGAATGGTCGAGTTTATTAGGTATCAGAAGCTAAAATCTTGAAGGCAATCAGCTGGAATTTGTGGTATTGATTAGTTTTATAAAGATAGCGAAAGATTTTGCATGCTAGCCTACACATATGATTAGAGAAGGAGGTGATTGTTTGTCATACCCCGGACCCAAGTCTAATTCCCGCGACCGTACAAATCTTCATTTGTACAAGGTCTACATTTTACAATTTCCAATATCCAAGAACAAAGACAACAAATTTAAGCAAAAGATCGAAGTTCAACTTTAATAGAGCAATTGAATAATAATATTGCAGCAAAATAGAAACTGAAACTGAGATCGAGTCACAAAATCCTCTCAACAATTATTATATCCCAGGAAATGATTCCAATAAAGTTATCATACATCATGCCAAGTATTATAATAAACGTAACACTTCCAAATGTAAATGCTTCTGGAAATGAAATTCAAAAGTAACTGCTTTGAAACTAGAAATGAAATGAGGCCAAGTCCTTGGTGCTTAGATCACGTCTTCCGCATATGCAATACTGGTAGGTCAATACACATAATGCATTGGTGAGTAGTACAACCAAACTCACGTAAATTGATCTTTCTATCTTTCTATGTTCATTCCAAAAACACTACGGCCTTTATGCTGTTTGCCGTTCCATATCACATTTATGGAGCCTCAACTCATAACCCGTCTTAACACATCTCTAACTTAAAATCTTTCCCAAGTTTCACGATAGTTTCCACATGTATTGTCACAAATTATCTATCATCTTTCTAAAGCTCATCAATAAATCAAACACCTTGGAGACATGATTATATGATTGTTCTATGTTTGTGTCCTTTCGTATCAGTAAAACACAACGAATACCAGTTTTATCTTATTATCCACATATAATCCTTTTTACACATCAATTGATTTATTATGGTCTATCATTACCTTAGGCCTTTCAAGGATCTTTTAGAATAGCATTCCACGTCCATTAATAGCATAAAAGCAGTATACTTCTACTAAGCCAAGTTCTCGCAACATTTGTACCACTTTATAAGAATGTGCCAAGCTCTATAATTCCGCATTCCATCATTCCGAGGGTAAAACAAGTAAGCATGAACGTACAAGCAACATAACTTTTATTTAGCAAGCAACATAACATTTTTTAGCTTGGTTCTTTTTATTATGATATCAATCATAAGAAAATGAACGAAAGAAATATCTTTTGTTAAGAAGTGAGAGATTGAGGAGAGAATGGGTTGTATCCACTCACTCTTTGACGAAAGGTTCCCACAAATCGTCCTTCTTGTATTCGTCTCTTCCCGTAGAATTTTCTCATCTCAACAATCTAACAGCGCTTTTGCAGAACCTTCCCTCTCTCTCTCTCTCTCAAAAGTGATATGAAATGGTGTAAAGAGAAATGAGGGGAGGGACTCTATTTATAGGTTCCTATGGCTAGCCCTTACCAACCTTAGCCGTAGGATGAAAGCAATTAAAGTAAGATTAATCTCAATCGTAGATCTCTAGATACATTGCATAATACCAACTTTTCTAATTTAGGAGAGATGATCAAATATTACCGTAAATGGTTAAGAGGTTAAAGGATAATATTCAAAATTTAAAAAGATGTCAAGGTTATTCTTGATTTGAATTTGAAATGAAAATATGTTCTTAATGGGTATTTTTCTTTAAAGTGGGTATCACCTAAAAGTATCCAATAGTGAATCAATATCTAAACCATTAAGTCAATCTTCCAAAACCCATTAAGATATCACCATCCAAAACCAATAAGCAACATAATCCAACCCATAAGGGATACCTGGGTCTAAGCCCAATCAAACAAAAATGTCTAACCAGCCAAGACTAAATCCAAATCCAAGGGACAAAACATAACTAAACCCAAACTATATTAACTTTAGAAGCCAACGAAACCCTAGTCCAGAGCCAAAACCAAAATCGACATAGCATAGGATTCAAAGTGGGAACAAGGTTTAACATTGTTAACCCTCTTGAGGATGGAGATTGCCATGCCCCTAGCTGTACTATCGTAACCAACGTAACTGCTCATGGCCCTCCCACATTGCAGAGCCCTATGCAATTATGAAGTTCATGGAACTTACAATGCAACTTATCAAATTTAAACGGCGTGAGAACTATGCGAGAGTCTTAGACAAAAGGAGGAAATATTAATAAATGCTGAAATATTAGGAGTAAACGTGAATGACTGTATCAAATGTGGTCTTACTTAGTTAATATAAATTTAAGGGTACTAGCTAGGGGCTAAGACGATTACTTGAGTGCTTGATTGAGTTATCCTCTTCATATGTAGACTTATGCAACATCTTGAATACAAATATAAAATTATCACTTAGCTTCCCATTCATATAAATATGATGGTATAGTGTAATTACCATAGTACAAATATTACAAGTTTCGCCATAGTTTAGCATATCCAAGATTTGGACTAACACCCGTCTCAACCAAATATGTGTTTAAACGAACACCTTCTCTCACACCCAGGAAAGTGAAGGAAAAAAGAAATTTGCTGCCAAAAGACCTTCTTGAAGTAGTCGACTTTGACTTCTTTTTTCTCTTTTCTCTCTAGAGATCATACAATTAGTTGGTAGCATATGGTTTTGGAATGCTGTTGCTTTGTCAAAATATATCCTTCTTTACTAACATGTCTATCTTGTTGTAGATCATTTTTACTAACAAGTGAGGTACCATTCCCCCCCCCACCCCCCTTCTTATTTTTTGAACTACTTTAGTTTGTGGATGTCTGTAAAGGATGGTCTTGTCTTGGGGGAATGAATTACTGTCCTTCTCTTCTGATTTTATCATAATTGTTGTCATGGATAGTTTTAATATATTTATAGCAACACATGGCTTAATTTTTTACGATAACCGTGAGAGAGAAACCTGAAAGAATGGTTAGAGGAATCTTGTCCTCGTCTCTTAACCAAGTGGCCACATGTAGCCTTATTTTTAAAGGGTGAAAATCAGCGTGCCTTATTCTTATTCTAAAGGTGAAAACTGTTTTATGTTCATGCTTACCACTTTCTTGTTACATTGTAGTAAATTTTGTGTGTTGGAGTATGAATCATTGTCACTATGGTTATAGATAATTCTGTCACTTATTAACCTACTGCTCATAGGTATCTTCTAAACACTAGTTCCTTGAGCTAAATATATACTGCTTGTATCTCTAGTTAGATGAGGCATAATTGTTTACTTATTTTGTACTTTGACGAAGATAACTGGGTTGTGGATGTTGTGTTGTTACCTATAAAACCTGTTAAAACCATGCTTGGAGAAGCCACCAATTGCTCAATATTAGAGGTTGTTATGAATAATTTTACTATCTTGAGTGATCTTATGGCAAGCCCCACGTTTGCTCATAACTATGTTCATGAGGAATATTGCACCAGGTCATAATTAATTGTAGAAACTTTAGCTAACTTACATGGAGCTTTCTTAATGTTAGCCCGTGTTCTACAACTGGTGCCTTTTTGTCTGGTACTTGAACGATGTCTTCTGCTTTTCATTTTACTCTAAGAGGTATCTAATAATTAGGGCAGCTTCTGACCCCCAACCTGACATGATAAAATGAACAGTTCTATTCCCACCTGATCTGCTCCTTTCTGTTCTTATTTTTCCGTGCTGGTGATCCATGTATGTCTTGTCACCTTTTCTCTTTTCTACTTCCTCTCCCATTTTGTTTCTTTTAGTATTAGGTAAAATACAGTTTCTTTTAGGTTGGTAATTTATGAATTGTGAATGTAATTTATGATTCTTTAGGTTGCCAGCTATGTTGCACGAATGCGGATACTGATACAAACATTATACACATATGTGATACATGCATTTTCAAAGAGATACAATAGTAAATACCTATGTTGCACGAATACGGACACATGTATGGACACAATATGGATAGCAACATCATTTTGCCACGCCCGTGCAACATAGGTTGCTAGAGTCTTATAGGTGTTCTATTCTTATGTTTAATGATTCATTGTCATTATTGTTATACAAGCCCTCTCCCATCAATCGTTCCGGATATGGAGCACAAGAAAGTTCGGCAATTTTTTTATAAAAAACTTCTCCTGGTCAGTTGTCAACCTGGCGTCACCACTGTGTTGGTGCCAACTTCCCATCTAAGATTACTAGGAGCAAGAGATGGCCTTGGCAAATCTAGAATGCTAATTGGGGGTAGGTAGACCAACCTTTTTCAATAATGCAATTCAAACTTATGCTACCATGAAGCACAGTCCAAGCTTTCCTAGCCTAGAAAAGAGTTACGAAGAGGTAATATAATGCAATTTGTTACAGGGAATTGCATTTTATCTAGTTTGAAACCAGATAGTAAAAGGTATGATATACCCCCAAGCGAATGGCGTGTGTTTCTTTCTATCAATTCTCTACTGATATGCTATGTCAGTTTTGGTCCGTAAGCATATCTGATCAAGTCCAGTTGTCGTGGTTGAAATAGGGGGCTAAGCAATGTTGTTTGGTACCAGAGTTGGTACTAAAATTTATAAAAGACATTGATTAGAAATTATGAAGGTAATTTAATGTTTCATGACACGATTGAGAACCCAAGGTACTTCGCAATAAGAGATGTGATGCAACCATGCATGGTACACGTGCCTTCAGTGCCAGTGCAAGGCACACTTAGGGGGCGTTTGGTATGCGGAATACTATATAGCCGGGAATTCTATATTCCCGGGAATCAAATTCCAAGGAATTAAATTCCCTGAAAAATTACATTCCCATGTTTGGTGACAATATAAATATTTTCGGGAAAAAAATAAAAAATAATAATAACGAAAAAAATGAACAAATATAAAAAAAACCGGTAAAAACGACAAAAAATTGATAAAAACGAAAAAAAATGGTAAAAACGACAAAATAACAAAAAATGACAAAAACGATGAAAACGACAAAAAATCGTTTAAAAACGACAAAAATGACCAAAAAGCGACAAAAAATGTATAAACGACAAAAAATAACAAAATAAGGGTAAAAACGACAAAAATAACGAAAACACGACATAAAATCGGTAAAAACGACAAAAAAAAAACCAAAATGCGGCAAAAACGACAAAAAAAAAACAAAAAATCGGTTAAAACGAAAAAAACGGTTAAAAACGACAAAAAAAACGGTTAAAAATAACAAAAAAATCGGTTAAAACGACAAAAAATAACCAAAAAGCGACAAACGAAAAATAATCGATAAAAATGACAAAAAGGATAAAAAATCGGTTAAAACGACAAAAAATCGGTTAAAACGACAAAAATCGGTTAAAAACGACAAAAAGGTTAAAAACAACAAAAAATCGGTTAAAAACGACAAAAATAACCAAAAAAGCGACAAAAAAATCGGTAAAAGCGACAAAAATGACAAAAAATGCCATAAAATCAGTAAAAATGACCAAAAAAGCGACAAAAACGACAAAAAAGGACAAAAAATCGGTAAAAATAACAAAAAATCGACAAAAACGACAAAAAAATCGCTTAAAACGACAAAAATAAACAAAAAAGCGACAAAAGGACAAAAATTGGGTAAAAACGACAAAAAAAATAATCAAAAAGTGACAAAGAAGACAAAATGGGTAAAAACGACAAAAAATCGCTTAAAACGACAAAAATTGGTAAAAATGACAAAAAAAACGATAAAAACGACAAAAAAATAATCAAAAAGTGACAAAAAAAGACAAGAAATGGGTAAAAACGACAAAAAAATCGCTTAAAACGACAAAAAATTGGTAAAAACGACAAAAAACGACAAAAAAAAAAAGAAAAAATGTTCAAAACTAATCAAAATTGATCAAAAAAAAAAAAGAAAAAAATTTAGAAAATTTTTTTTTTGCCCGGACAAAAAAAAATACCCACATATTCTCAGGGGATAGAATTCCCATGTTTTGTGGGTAAACTATTTACCCGGGTATTTATAATTTCCGGGAATAAATTTTTTATAAGCCAAACAAACGTGGTAATAGATTCCCATCTTAAAATTTCCCGGGAATAAAAAAAAAAATACCGCGTACCAAACGCCCCCTTGTGAAGAAGCTGAACTGTAAACCAATACCTGCTGGCTGCTGGTTTAGAGGAACTCAATGCTTGGTGCCCATACTCGAAGTCTCTTCAACTCATTCCGTTCTAGCTTTTTTTTTTCGTTCACATATAACCTATAATCCTTTTCATATGATAGAAGCTTAATTCTGGGAATAAGGTACTACTCTTCTTCAAATTTGTTGTTGTCCTTTTGGTAACAGTCGTCTGATTGCACTGTCGTCAAATCTATTAACTAATGTATTCCATAATTCACTAGTTAAATCAATTGTAAGATAGGCGAGAAGTTGTAGACTTTTGAGTTCTGAATTTATATTGCCAGGTCCTGTAGCTTTCTTGTCTTCTAACATTTATAGAGGTCTTTTCTTTCATTTCCTTCCTTTATGATGGCGACTTACTGGGAGTTGAGGTTGCTCATGAATAGTCAGTGTTTGAACTTTGAAGGGAATGGGAAGATAAATAGATAATATGGCTATAAATTTCTTTCTGCTCTCTTTTTTCCCCTTACTCTTTACGTTTCATGCCTTGCATCCCAGTTCATCTCTCCTATCAAAGGAAGCTATTTCTTCACATCATACGTTTGTGTTCCTCCTTTTTACCATCTTATAGACCCTGATGTGTCTTTCATGTCCTTATCCTAAAGGATACCTATTCACTCATTTGTCTGTCAATTAGTCTTATTGTTCACATTGTATCTTGTTTATATGACATGGGCTCTTTTTATATTTTGATTTTTGGGTGTGGATTCTTATACCTTTTTATATCCAATAGATGCTCAATAAGGAGGAGCCATAGTATAGTAGTTAATGGAGCCGTAGGACTAGAGGTAGGCATAGACGAACATCGTTTGAAGTGGTAAAGAAGGATATGGATTTTGTTAGCGTTACGGAGGACATGGCCCTTAACAGGGCTGAACGGAAGAAGAGGATTCAAACAGCCGACCCCAGTAATATGGGATGAAGGCTTTGTTGTTGGTGGTGATTGTTATATATCCCTTGCTTAGCATCCCGCCAGCGGCTAGCGCCACTTGCTAATTCCAAGATACAACATTGTATGACTAAGGTAGGAACAGGTTCATTGTACCGAAGATTCTAGAATCACGATTTCTGAAGCAAGGTCTTGAACTTATCAATGAGGTGGTGATCCCGAGCTAGCTATCTGCTGTAACTAGGCATGCATCACTTGACCTTTGTGGAGAAGATGGAAACAGAGAAACCAAAGAGACTAAAACTGATTCTTTAGATAGCTTGTACTTCAAGTAAAAAAAGTTCAGCGGCGAGAAATAAAAATAGAGCACAACTCTAATTATATATTTTTATTTGTCTCACTAACGTTCAGTACCATTAACGACAAGAAGTGGGAGAAATGAAATATGCATTAACTCGAGACTTGATGGTAAAACAGAATAATTGGCTGACTTGCTGCTGCCCCAAACAGGCTGGTCAATGATCACGGTTATAATTATGGTTTCTTTTGGTAACCAACAATGAGAATAATTTGTGGACTTGGCTTTCTGATGTGAATCGACCAGATCGATTCACAAATAATTTATAGAAAAATAGAACTAAAAGGAAAATAACGATCTTTATTAGAGAAAAGAACAAACTCCCAACTTTGATGGACGGACAAAGTCTAAATCCTTCTGAATGACGCTTGAGAGTTTCTTCTCAATACAAGCATGAAAACTAATGACGGCTAGCCCTAGCTATAAATAGAAAGGAGAAACAAAACCCTAAGAGGGTTATTGTGGTGAAAGACCACAATACCCCTTTATGCCTAAATAACTGAAAGGCCTAAACAGCGGGCCTGGGCCTAAATAGCTCCACGTCTCCTACGACGTGCGTAGGTGATGATGGGTTGGGCCCACATCAATACCGCCCCCTAAAAGAGCCACCTTGTCCTCAAGGTGGAAATCTGGAAACTGCGTCTGTTGCTATAGCGGCCTCTTCCTCCGTCGGATCCTCCTCCTCGTCGGGCAAGATCACGATCTGCAGCAACTTGCTCGCACATCGATGACCGGGAGTGAACCTCTCGTCGCATCTGAAGCACAAGCCAGCTGCTCTTCTCGCCTTCATGTCAGCATCCGACAGGCGCCTCTCCGGTACTATGGAGCCCCCTGTCCCGCCTGCGGGTCTAGGTGGTATTGGTGCCTGAGCCTCCGCTGCTGGTCGTGGAATTACTAGGCCCGTCTGACTGTGCTGTCCCGATGCTCCCCAAGCGTCTTTAAGGCGCTTTTCTTCCGCCAATTTCTCCTCTGCCTTGTGGGCCAGGCGGAGGAGATCTTCTAAGCACCGCGGACTCTGCAGCCTGAGCTCCGCTCGTATGGAGGGCTTTAAACCCTTCATAAACATACCTATCTGTAACTCGTCCGACACCCCTCGAACGCGTCCAGATAGTAGTTCGAACTTCGCGACGAAGTCTCGAACCGTCCCCTCCTGTCGTAGCGACGACCACTGCTCGTAGAAATCACCCGAAGCCGTCTCCTGGAAGCGGTCTAAAATGTATCCCGTCAGCTCCGCCCAGCTGCTGAACGGGGTCCTCGCCGATCTCCACCGATACCACGCCAGGGCCTGGCCCTCGAAATAGATTTCGATGCATCTGAGGACCTCTGCTTCGGTCAGCTCCATGATCTCAAAATAGCGCTCCACCCGAAAAATCCACTCGTCCGGGTTCTCACCCTCGAACGTGGGTAGCTTCAGTTTCTTCAGCCGGCGATCCGCGCTAAGGTCACCCTGCTGCATATCATCCCTGCCTCGTCCTCCTCCCCAGCGGTGTGTATCTCTCCGCTGGGTCTCGTACGGGCCTCTGTCAACCTCCTCATACCGCTCGTCAGCCCAGACCTGCTCACCCCACTCCTCCACCGGACCCCTGTAGTCACCGACTGCCCTCGTCCGTGGTGGTCGTCGTGGGGGCAGGTCCCCTCTCTGGAAGTTGGTGGGATCCGCCGTTTCTCCAAAGAAATTGCTGCCTCCGGCGTGCCTCGCTCCTCCTGGCGGTTCCGCTCCTCCCGTCCAAGCCGGAACTCCCGCCAAGCCCCTTTCCGGACCCGCTAACCGATCTCCGTAGTTCGCTGTCATCGTCCGACCCCCGTAGGGGGGCCCAAGCCCTAGGGCTTCTCCGGAATGTGGAGCCGATCCGCCGGGACCGTACGGGTCGCCGGCGTCCGGCCACGGCCGCTCGCCGGCGGCTCCTCTGGCACCGACCGGCCAGGGGTGGCGGTCGGCGGCCGGCCAGCGACCGCCCCCAACGGCAGCGGCCCTGCCCGGGCTCACGCGGTCGGCGGCGAAGCCTCCGCGACCTTCGGCCGCAGTCCGGTGCTGCTCGCCGGCCGCCAGGGCCCCGCCCGGCAGCGCGGGTGGTGACGGCGGGTGCGGGCCATCGCCCGTCGGCCGGTCCTCCGTGATCTTCGGTCGTTTCCCCCTCCGTTTGAACAAACCCTAGTTGGTCGCCTAGGGTTTGGGTTGTCGCCGCCTCCGCTTCGTCGCCATTGATCTTGTTCGAGATGTTTTGCAAAAGCATCATGATCGTCGACGTCTCCTTCCGCATATCACGCATCTCCGTGCGGATCTCTAGGTTCGTGGACGCTTGATCCTTCGCGAGGACCTCCATGGATTTCTTCAAGCTCTCGATCTCGGCGGTGAAGTCCTCCCGAAGACCTCGGATCTTCTCGTCGATCGTGTTTCTCGTCCCATCGGCCATGGCTCGTAGAAAGCTCTGATACCAATTGATGTGAATCGACCAGATCGATTCACAAATAATTTATAGAAAAATAGAACTAAAAGGAAAATAACGATCTTTATTAGAGAAAAGAACAAACTCCCAACTTTGATGGACGGACAAAGTCTAAATCCTTCTGAATGACG
Source organism: Iris pallida (assembly GCA_029216955.1). Classification (NCBI taxonomy): domain Eukaryota; kingdom Viridiplantae; phylum Streptophyta; class Magnoliopsida; order Asparagales; family Iridaceae; genus Iris; species Iris pallida. Next base: position 4,443,475 of record JANAVB010032220.1, on the reverse strand, counting down.
CTTGAGAGTTTCTTCTCAATACAAGCATGAAAACTAATGACGGCTAGCCCTAGCTATAAATAGAAAGGAGAAACAAAACCCTAAGAGGGTTATTGTGGTGAAAGACCACAATACCCCTTTATGCCTAAATAACTGAAAGGCCTAAACAGCGGGCCTGGGCCTAAATAGCTCCACGTCTCCTACGACGTGCGTAGGTGATGATGGGTTGGGCCCACATCACTTTCCTTCTTTTTCCTGGCTTGCATCAAAAAGTTAATAGAAACCAACATCCCTACTTAAACAACATTTGTTACAATCTGTTACATTAATATACATACATGTTATAATCGATATCACATTCTACTCGTGCATTAGTTGCACAAATGTTTTATGCTAGTTCAGGAATTCTGGGCAATATTAAGGATCTGAATGTATGTCTAGAATATCATTCTGAGGGTGTCATGTATTTTTACATAGTGCAATTATCTTCTTATTTAGCTATGAATAATATCACCATATTGGTAAAATTTAGCATAAATAACAGCCAATCATTTGTTCATCTTCTTAAGATTGAGAACTTATTTAAAAGGTTAATTCTCTAGAATCTCTAATATGTCATTTGTTTAGTAAAGAGTATTAACTTTTCATGTTCTTGAATACTCCCATTGAATTTCAACAATGGCAGCAGCAACAACAACAAGAGAGCAGAACCTTTATCTCTAATTTTTAGTCCGCTTTATCTTTGTTAAAGTTTCAGTTCTCTATCAAGGGCCATCACCAGTTTATCTACAACTGCCATATCATTCTAGACTGCAATGTATTGCAGCTCCATCCTCGACTCCCATAATTCCTAATGAAGCACATCCATCATATTGTATCTCAGAATATGAACCTTTAATCTATTAGTCCTGATGAAAATATGCATACCCTAAATAGCACCATCTGTACACTTCAGGACTTCGGTTACCTCATTAGCTTTATATCTCCATGGTTTCATTGTTGTTAAAGACATAGTCAAGGAATGACTTTTACGACCAAGGTCTGTTTGCAATTTCCTTCAATGATAGTAGTACTACTTCTACACTTCACAGAGAGGCTTTGGTGGCATCAGTATCAGTAGCAGATTTATGTGATGAGTGGGAAGATGGTGTTTGAGAATGTCACTTACAGCAGTGAAAAACAGGGCAGAAGGTGGATAATTCTCTTTTTTGTTTTGTTTGGGGTATGTGTTGGTTGTTGAGATAGGTAGCAGGGGTTTCTTGTGATTCAGACAAGCTAGGTAAGGCATATATTGCTTTGTAGAAAATCAAAATTGTCTGTGAATATGATCATCAAAACACAAATAGCACAAAAAGCCTTGCTGACTGCAAAAGCTATATAGCATAAATGTAATTATATCTTTGATATTCTAAATCTACAAACCCAATGTGACTAAATTAACTTTGGTGTCCTTAGCTTGTTTAGTGTGCAGTACCTACGTTTAATGTTTTAGGATTATTGAGACTCTTACTTTATATATAAGACCACAACTTCCTTGGTTATTTGTGGGAATTTGCTAGATTTAAGTTGGTGATATATATATATATATATATATATATATATATATATATATATCTCGAAATTGTTGTTACTACGCCGTATAATCAGCTGAAGCTCCTGTAAAGTACCATACGACCATGTTTTCAGTCTCTTGAAGTTGATTGTTATAAGAACTATATACTGCATATTTTGAGAACCTTGTGATGATCTCAATTGGAGAGCTGAGGACGAGTCAATGGTACATTGTATATTTTTTAATTATGAATATAAAAATGGTTATTAGATAATGATTATTTTTGACAAGATCCACTCAAATTTCTATCAGCATTTAAGTAGAGGTAATTTTGATAGTAAAGTGATCTACTACCCAGTAAGATAGAGATTATCTACTTTGAATTTTAGTTCAATTGTTTACTTGCTCACAAACACGCCAACCCAAGAGCAATTGCCATTTATTATGTCTCACAAGATTGCTCTCTATTGTAGGTATGACTTTGCTTTAAACCGGTGGCTGAAAGAGTCGAGCCTACCCAGAAAGCTCCCATCGGAAGAATCTTGTTGCTTTGTTGCCATGAACGGGGAGCTCTATGTGATGACTTCATCATACTCTCCAAGACCACCCAAAAAGAGGCCAGCTCTGGAGATTCAAGTTTATAACCCTATAAAGGGGAAATGGAGACTTCGTACAACAAATCTGCCATTCAACCACCTGATTGATTTTAAGGCTGCCGTTTCATGTACTGTCAAATTATGAATCTGTCTTGTAAATGTCTCAGTGTTCCCTTTTGTATATAGCTTTTTTTGGAATCATTAGCCAAAACTTTGGTTACCTGAATTTGGCAGCACACATTGATGATTCTTAAGAAACATCTGATGTAGATTTATGTACAGCAGTACTATTTTGTGAATAATGTTGCTCATTGTATTATACTTAACCAAATGCAGCAAGTATTTTTAAAGATGTAAATGAATTTGTTTTGGCATTATTTCATAATCATGTGAATTGATGAAAATTTCATTTGAAAGATTTGTACTTGCTCCCTGTAAAGGGAATAGAAAGAGTGCTGCAGAAACTTTTGGTTTAATCTGAATGGACTGCCACTTACATTGTTCAGACTTGTAAGTCAAATTTGCAGGACGTATCACGCCAATCTTCCTGTCATACTGGTAGATACAAAATCTCTGTTCCAGTATTAGAATAATATCCATTCTACTGCAGGAAGAGTGCTAAAAAGAATGTCAGTACTTTCAGTAACTTCACAGTTACAACACAACAACAGAAAGTGATACATAGCTGCCCTGATCACCGATGATCTGAATTGCAAAAGATGAAGATGATCGCAAAATGTGAAATACATGAAGGTGACGATTATCGATTGATTTCCAAGTGAACCCAGTGAGGGGATCTACCAAGTTTAAAATGCTTAGGTGCAATAAACCTTTTGATTTGATTCAAAACAGCAAAAGATGTCCATTACAATGGCCTTTCACAGCCTTTAGTAGTTTTAGGCAGAGACACAGATCCCTCAAAGAAAAATTAGTTCCGAGAGAGGGCAATGAACATAATACCAACATAAACTGGGATTGCAATGGTGGAATATATCAAAACCTTTCTGTAATGTCTTGACGTATCAATCCATGCAACCATCAGAGTCTGAACCAAACAGTACGAAAGAAAGTAATATTATTTGAATATAAGCAAAATACTCTTCCGATTTTACTCCTCATCTGGACCTTTTCAAGTAGAGAAAAGGCTCATTCCCTTCCTCACTCTGTCCTCCCCAGAGTAATCGATTCGTCCTTCACCATTAGGAGGCATGTTGAAGCCATTGTTTGCTCCTGAGCCTAACACAAGCTCGTTTTGCATGGCAGCTTGCTGCCGCTGAGCACAAAACATGGAGGAATGAGCATCCATCACCGGCTGTGGAGTCGACTGTTGAGGCTGCTGGTATGTCATGGAATGAGGAGCAGGTTGCATGGCAGCATTCGGAGGATTCTGCAATGAAAAGGTATAGTTTTGAGGGTTGGATGATTTATCTGAAAATTAGAGACATCATATAGAGAAAGGGTTAATATACCGAAAAATGTACGTTAGAGATGACATTTAGCCAACTCCACTCAGCAGTTGGTCTTTATAGCAGTAGACGTCTTCTTTTGATAACTTATAGGCATTAATGATTGAATACAAATGTTTTACATCTTGACCTTACTCTCAGGTATTAGAATGTTTTAGTTTTATGTAATTTACAATTTGTATAGTTAATTCATAGTTCCTAACTAAATTCTGACCAGCTTAGTTGAGATGCTAGTTACTCTTTGTCACGAACTAATCATGTTAAGCGTGAGATGAGTCCTGAGACACGTATCTAGTGGAGGTTTGTCTCATAATGGAGAGTAGTGACTCCAACAACCACCCCTCTGCTAAAACAAAGAAAAGCCGCAATCTTACTACGATCTAATTTTTAATGCTGTAAAGAAACCGAATCCTATTTAAATATATACATTCTAAGGTTCGATGTCAGTATCAGAAATATCATACAAACTGAATCAAGCATATAAAGCTGAACGGCTATGCTTCCTGAAAACTGCAAGGGCGAAGGAATTAGAAATGTTTAGGTGATCGATACCTGTGTGGGTGTCTGCAGTTGGGCTTGACTATCTGCAATAGCTGCAAGGAACATGAGGTTTTGCTGAAGTTTTGCTTGAAACCTTTAGCAGCAAAGAAAGAATCAACATTCTTCTTAGAAAGAAGGCAACAAGAATAGAGGGGACAAAATGAAAGAGAACAACAACAAAAAGGAAAAAACTGCGAGCAGGACAGTGGGCTCATGTAGCTACAGCAAAAATAATTTTTGTAGGGCTCAAAACCAGGTTGCTTTCGGGATGAATTCTAAAGTTAAGCTCAGGCCCATGTCACAAGGAATAGTCTGGTTAGCCTTGGTCTGACAATTAATACAAGTTTGATTTTTTGTTGAAGATAATATCATCTTATAATATTTAGAAATGACACACAGCATTGCCACCTTATCTACTTTGGTCTTAGCACATTCACAAGTTCTACACTAGCAAAACTTCTACACACATGAGCACATACGCACATGCGCGTCCACACTCTAAAAATGTGATGGCCCAGGTCCACCCCGTATCTAGTAGGTTCACCCTATGTTGCATGGAAAATTGGAAAGTAATAATGTGATGCCTCGGCCCATGCGCCTACCAGGACATGACTTGTGCATGGGTCACATGTCACATCACTTAACCCAACTTACCAAAATGCTTAACATGGATGTACACATAAGACTCGAGCACTCAAATATAAACAAGTCAAACTGCCTTTCTGTACGATGTTGGACTAAATATCGGGAATTCACAATTTCTCCACTGAAAGATGCCCTCGTCGATGCTGTGTGGATGGCCTAGTCTCACCCTAGTGTAACATTATCCACTAGGTAACATTATCCACACGTCCTCGTCGCAGTCGGGTGGATGGCCTAGTCTTACCCTAGTATAACATTATCCACTTGTCACACCCCGACTCACGGGCTTGCCAGGACATGACCCATGAATGGGCCGCATGTGCACATCTTTTGATCCAATTTGCCAAAATAGTTACCCCACATGTACACGTAAGACCCAAGAGCTCGAATTTAAAGCAACCAAACTCCCTATCTTCTATCCGTTGTTGGACCAAAAATAGGGATTTTACGAATATAGTCATGATACAATACTGACACGACTTAATTTTGGTGTGTCCTAATGTATCTTTTGCAAAGTCTATGTCATGCTCGATACGTATACGATATAAGTATATGACACAATACATACACAACACCCGATTTTCTGTCCCCGTGATTCCTACATTCCGTCCATCAAGATCGTCTCATCCTCTTACCTGCCTCTAATAAGGCCAGGATCAATTAGGTCTACTGGGCGAAGGGAGATAAATAGGAGGTTAACATAATAATACAGTGCAAGAAGTAGATAACTACACAAAAAAATAAGGTGGAAGAAATATGAAGCTATCATATTTATGCAAATAGATTTTCCTACCTGCATTGGGAATTACGGGATTGATGTCTGATTTTTTTGATAAAAAAAGGTAAGCAGATGGCTGAATTTTTTATTTAAAAAAAAAGTAAGCAGATTTTAAGAGTTAGTCAAAAGAATTAGTTGAAAGGAGCAACAATTACATGAGGGGTATGTGTACATTGCAAGTTTGTAGGGATCAACACACACTTAAAAGTTTACAGAACTAAAATGCAAACAAACATTATAAACATAAAGAGCTATCAAGAAACATTTCATGTAAATAGGTTTCCAACTTGATTAAGATTTTCAGAGTTGACATCTGATTTTCAGCTTAAAGAGTGAAAGAAGAATTTCTAATGGTCACAAGAGTAGCTTAAATGAGCTATTATAGGAGGAATAGGTTGCAAGTTTGCAGGCATACATATGCACCAAAAGAAGTTAAAGGGACCAATATGGACCAATAAAACAAAGAGCTAATAAGAAACTGTTGATGCAACTAGGTTTCATACAAAAACGCGCTTTACATTATCATTTAAGACCAGTTTTGATTGTTTCTTTTTGAACAACAATCCAACTATCAATTAATTTTTACACATTATAATAATAATGATACATTATTGAGTGTTGTTTATTTAAATATTTTTGATAGAGTATATAAACCTTAATGCAATAGGTAGGTGATTGACGTGATAATACATTTAAATGGGTTTCTGGTTCATATGAGACCACATCCGGGCCCTAACAATTAATGATTTTGGATTTACTTTTGGAATCCAAACCATATAAATATCCAAAAAATTATCAGATTGGGTTAATGGGTCATTGATATCATTGTCAGCCATAGTTAATAGTGGATAACCGATCATAAGAATGGTAACCGTGAACAACAAAACTAGGTTATCTTTATGTGGAGTCTTCTCAATGCTATACAAAGTTAACTCCATTTTGATGGAAAAAAAGGTCTTCATGATGATGAACAAATGATGTGATGTAGAACAACCTTCCGATAAAAACTAATGAAAGGTTTAAATTGCAATTTCCGCTGTAACTAGATCATACCAGTTGTTTAGTCAAGTAAATAGAGAAGATGAACTATGTCAAATAAAAACTTTAGTATCGTTTACAGTAGTTTTATAACTGACATCAGCCACTTAAATTTGCATTCAGTGGACATCAATCATCTTAATCCACATGTTAATATTGTAAAAGATCTGATAAACCACAATATTGATATCAATTTACTTGAATATGAAGTATCTATATAACCTATGTTGCATGTACACGAATATACGATACTATACAAAGTGACATAGACAGTGCATATTTTATCACATGTCCTAGTGTATTTTGGAGTGTCTGTGCCTTTTGTCTAATACATATTGACACAATACGACAATGGCACAACACCAATTTTTGGAGGCGTCCATGATTCCTAGACTTTTTATTCCGATATTTTTGACTCATAAAGTTGTTTAAAATTACAACATGAGCTGCATGGTGATATATAAGGAAGATTTTAGAATCAACACAGCCTTTGACATAGTTAACACCACCAACAAATTTGATGAGATCATATTGAAGAGGACAAAAAGTCATACTCCATGCTCTCCGCAGCTTTCCCCCCATTATAGTATTCAAGAATGACTAGAATAAGCTGCTGGTTCTCCTCAAGATACTGCAACATCAAAAGGTACATACCACATGAAATAATGTAGAAGGGAGAAACTGCCCACTGCTGCTTTAAGTAAAAGAAGATGGAAAAAAGTAGAGGACAAGAAAGGCACTATATAAAAGGAGTAAGCAAATGTAAATTACCTGTACATATCAATTATAGGAACCCCTGCCAGAAAAGAATCTCATCAACAAAAATAGCACTCAGGAAAAGATTATGTGAGTCAACAATGTTATGCAAACGTTTTCCTGCTAGAAGGGATTGCCTGAAGCTATGCGCAAATTTAAATCACCTAAACAAAATATCTAAACGTTGTATGGACTGTAGTCAAAATCCTTTTATAGAAGCTATGCGCCACGACAGGGCCTTGCCATAAAACCTTGGGTAATAGTTTGATGGGAAGATAGACCTACTTACTCGTGCACTAGACCAGGAAAGTTTGTAGACGAATTTTTTTGATGAAAATATTTGCTGTAGTTCTTCCCTCAACGAGACTAAAGACACAAATGAAACAACATTGCTAAAGAAGATAAAGTAATCCGTACTTAATAGAAGGGGTGGGCATGGGAAATGGCTAGAAGGAGATTAGAAAGGTTCGTTGACCATTTACAACTCAAACGACATAATATATCAAACCATCATACAACTTGAGAACTAGCAAGAATTTAAATTGATCTAATCATAGACAATAAAGTTATACCATAACTCAGAAGAAATCATCAAGAGCAATGAATTATGAAAGAATTCAACAAGCTAGCAATCCAATTGCAATTTTAGAAATTAAAATCAAGTTATGTAGGTTTTTAGCATTTGATTCGGGATATCCATAGAATTTTTAAACAAATATTCGTCGAAATGAGGAGGAGATGGAGGTGATCGTGGGGGCTGAATGCAGTTGGAGGAGGGTGTCAAGGTAGAAGTGGAGGGGGGGGGGGGGGGGGGACGACTTTAATTCACAGAATTTTTCAAACAAATTTTGTTTTGTTGCTCTCTAAAAATCCCATTTTTACCAATACAGATGGATGGACATAAAAACCGCATACTAGATTTTGTATATTTTTCCATATTCCGTTGGGGGTGTGTCCCTTCAATCTTGCATTGATCTGCCCCAGTTTAGTAGTGCCAAGCAATCAAGTTATCTTAGCCAATCCAGGCATTTTCCTTCGAAAATGAGGTCAACCATGAAGCACAACTTGAAGTCAAGAGTGCTTCAGAAAGGACCAACCTTCTACAAAATGTTTATCCCCCTAAATGTAGATAGATATCTTGCCAAAGAAACTATGGCCAAGAAAAAGATTTGCCTTGAACTAGAAAGTTAGGCAGCAGCTAAAAAAATGTTGAATTAGTCAGTCTACTGTATTTGCCTCTTACTGCCTGCCAAGCTAGTTTGAGTTTAAATAAACCATCCTTTTCTCCATCCAACCATAAAAATCTTAATCTCTGTACTGGACCCCTGGTGTACTTGAGTAGTTTCTATGATATTTGCATACCCTCCACTGAAAGCAGAAGTAGAAGGATGCGATATTCCTTCCTGTAATATTGAGCTCACCTTAAAATCCTGAGACTTAAGAACTAATTAATTGCTGACCGCCTATTCTTTGGAGCAATCTATCTCGTGGTAACCAAGGATCAAACCATAGAAATGTATTAGCATCATCCACAATGTAATGCTCTTTCAAATCACTGATGAGTTGTCAACACCATATGGTTCTCTTTACATTGCATCTACCAACCCTCCATTCTCCTGAAAGACTCTTTTGAATAGTCTCCATAGAATTCTAAAACAGCAAGCTTCATTAAGATTTGAAGTTATTCTCAATCTTATACATCACTCCTTAGGACATAAAAACTCCAATCGGATTACATGAACAATACCCTTCCAATATGAACTTAAAAGCACATTTGTTCTATTTTATCCGGTACCAGCTATAGAAGGAATTGTTGATTACATCCAGAAGAAAACAGTGAAAGAAATAACAGTAGGAGATAGGTAAGTTTTCCCCAGTGTGTGGTCTAATTGACATCTGTCTTTCTGTCACTTTAATTATGTTCTTAATTTGATTACGTGCGGTTTCCAGTTTTCACAAACACTAAGTCATTTGCATGCACACACATAGATTGTAGACATACAACATAACTCGATCTTAACTTTTTGGGGTTGGGTACACGAATCCTTCTCTATCTATTCAGCTCTATCAAGGGTCATCTCTGTAATATTAGCAACCATCGTAACCTTTTTTATATCCACAATCAACGTTAATTAGGTACTTTCCCCTAGTCCTTGGTCCTCTAAATTAACTATCCTGTGAACTCTAACAGCAGGAGCATTAGTCAGTCAACCTAGACTATTTGATACTAAGTAACAAAAGTGCCTCATTCTCAAGCATTCTTGACCTTTAGTATGAAGTAATTAATCCCTCAGTTCTTGTAGGTATGCCAAAGATAATTTCCATATAATGGGTTTCTTTCATGCTAGTTTTAAACCCATTAAGCTTCTTTCAACATCAGCTTAGAAATTGACCCTCCTCTAATCTAACTAACATCATAGCATCTCCTCGTTCATGCATTTCATTACTCATTATTTGGTTAAACAAGTTACTTTATGCACAACAACTCTTCATCTGCCGAACACTTCCGGAACTTAACGGGAAGATTTCAGATATCCCCTTTTTTTCCCCCTTGGAGAGGGGAGAAAGAACCTATTTTCTGGGAATTTGAGTGGGATGGGGGTATAGTCAACCAAATCATGATAAGTGCAATACTGACCAAGACAAGACATTCTTCTGATAGTGAAAACCAAAGAATTGACACTCCATATTAGTTTCATTGGAACAAGAATTATGATTCTCTCCATCGACAATATATATTCAATCACGGGCTATGAGCAACACTAGACCCTGGCAATATGGGCATGGAAACAAGTGAAAAGTTCAATAGGGTGAAACTTCAACACAGAAGTTCTAAAGATGCACATATCTGCCATTTTTCTTGTAGGCTGTGTTTGATTGGACTTTTTTCCATGAAAAATATTTCCACCACAAATTTTCCACCAATTGTAGTGTTTGATAGCTTATATTTTCCATGGAATTATTTTTCAAAAAACTATCATTTTCCATATTTTCTTCTAAAATGGTGGAAAATAAAACTTGCCCAACCCATAAGAAAATATCATTTTCCATGGAAAATAACTATTTTCCGTGGAAAATAATGACAATCAAACACCCAAATTAAATTTTCCATGGAAAATTTTAAAATTCCTAGGAAATTTTTTTCATGGAATTTTAAAAAATTTCCATGGAAAACTTAATTTGGGTGTTTGATTGTCATTATTTTCGACGGAAAAGTTATTTTCCATGGAAAATGATATTTTCCTCTGGGTTGGACAAGTTTCATTTTCCACCATTTTAGAAGAAAATATGAAAAATGATAGTTTTTTGGAAAATAATTCCATGGAAAATATAAGCAATCAAACACTACAATTGGTGGAAAATTTGTGATGGAAATATTTTCCATGGAAAACAAGCTCAATCAAACACAGCCTATAGTCTCTAAAAAAATATTAAGCTGAATTCTACAATCTCTCCTTTAGGGAAATGAATTTAAAATAATGCAATCATGCTCTTAAGATTCTTCACAAAGAAAAAAAAAATCAACCATCACTCAGTAAAGAAATGGGACTAATTAATTGTTGTCATTACCTCGAGTATATACATATAGTGGCATACTCAAGTGTTCAGACTACCATCAATTCAACCCTTCTTGACCTTAGTCAAGAAGCTTCAGAGGCATATAATATTCAATAATCAAATCCATTGTTCCAAAACATGTTTACCTTTTATTTTGCACAAAAAGCAACATAATTCTCTACCAATAAAATTGTATATCTTACCTTTTCGTCTGTATATCTTACCTTTTCATCTAAGACTCCTAATTTAGTCTCAGAGAGGAGGAGGAAGGGGGGGGGGGGGGGGGGGGGGGGGGGGGGGGTGGAGGGGGGATGATGGCCCTTGGTTGCATGAGATTAAACTGCATGGTAGTACTAACCACTAGTCAACCAATCTTTTGTTGGTTTTATGGCAAGACTTTCTCTTGACCATGGCTACCTTAGAGCCTGTTTGGTTGACAAAAGTAAAAGGATATGCAATGGACAAAATGTGGGCCTCATCATGGTTACCTGAATTCACCATTTAGGTAGCACTCAGCGATATGAAAACACACGTTTTGGAACGTGAAACACCAATAGACTTTGGAAATCTACATTCCAACAAGCAAATACACTATGTACTTACTTGGATTTCAAGCCAATATTAAAAGGAAAATTGCACTTTTTATTTTGTTGTATTTTTATTTTTCTTTAAAGGTTTTAGAGCCTAAGACTTGCTAAATTTTTTTAAAAAGACATTACTGCTAGGATTGTTTGGAGTTTATTATTATTATTATTTCAGTTTTAAATTTTTGATGATGCTACATTATGGTAATTGGTTAGCTTTGAATCTTAAATATACATTATATGAGATATTTGTTCCTTAAAAAGAATTGTAGATAAATGTATTGCACCCCAAAGAAGTCTATCCCAACATACCTCGCTATCGTTCTTGTTCGGCATTGGAGTGTTCCATGTTCCAAGTAACCATGGGCCCCACTCACAATTTTTTTTTTCGGAAAATTTCCTATAGGATAACATACTTCTCAAAAATTACTGTGAGAGTAACATGTTAACGAAAATTGCAAATTTAGATACTTTCCGCCAGACGAACTGGCGGAAATTGAGCGTCTCGAAAATCCCATTCGGCAGCAACAGACAAATGTGTAGATGGGTGTGCAGCTTTCGGGTTTGGGGGGAAGACAGGTCTTGAAATGTGTGGATGGGTGTACAGCTATCGGGTTTGGGGGGGGGGAGAGTTTTTTTTTGTATATGAATTGTGTGGGTGGGAGGAATTAGAGGGTGTGAGGTTTATTGAGATGTGGGAAAGTTAAAAGCTTTTGACATTGGGTTGGATGTTAGTAGTGGGTTGGATGCTAGTGAGAGATGGAATATGAAAAGTGGGGTTCATGCTATAAGAGGGATTCGTTTCTTCCATAATCAACACCAGAAGAAAGGGAAGGAACGAGGAGAAGAGAAACAAAAGAGAAGGGAAGAGAAGAGGAACTCAGAGAGTAAGAAGCACAACAAAGTGGAGAGGTAAAAATATTTCGATTATGATTTTCTGTTTCTGTTTGTGTTTAGTATCTTACAATTTGGTATTAATAGGAGATGGATAGCCAAAATGACGGACTTATTCCGGGAGGACCCACTACAGACGAGATTATCCAGCAACGTCCGACTCATATCTCAAGATTAGTATTCTCTGGAAAGGTTACTAAATTTTAGATGAAAAATTATTATCATGTATATTTTTGTTAATTTTTAGTAATAATGAGCATTTCGTAGTAACTAATTTTTTTATATAGTTATATGATTATCCTGGCGATATACGAATGCGAGAGCATGGGACATGGCATTATGAACACAATGTTGGTTGTTGGAATTTAACTAGCGAACAAGATGCTATGTTGGTCATATTCAGATTTAAATACATCGACGAGATAAAATGAGGCGATTCTGGAAAAGTGGCACGCATAGCTTTTATTAATCCTTTTTGCTTATCAGAAATAAAAGAAATTCTATTCCATGCATCAAAATACATTTCAAAAGATGTTCTAAAACAGCCTAAAAACCAGCTCCAAGAATCAGTGCTTTCACTTTCAGTAACAGCATAAGCAATAGGATATAATTGATAGTTAAGATCATGAGCACATGCAATAAATAAGATACCCCGATATCTAGATGAAAGAAAAGTAGCATCAGTACTAATCACAGGTAAACATTCCTTTAAAAATCCATCTATGCATGCCTTTGAAACATATAAAAATTCTTTCAAAACTATTATGTTCATTAGTCTTTATAAAACATCTGCTACCTGGATTTGTCTCCATAATTGTAGATGCATATCGTTCAAGACCACCGTAAGCATCGATATAACTACCATTTATTTCAGATAAAACAATTTCTCTAGCTTACCAAGCTTTTGAATATTTGATACGTATTTGATGTTCTCTATATATATCCTTGACCACATGCGATGGACTATACGACTGGTTATCTCTAATTTTATTAAATATCTTATTCTTAATCCATACAGTAGTAGCTAATGGATGACTACCTGTTGTAAGTCCACATAAACAAGTATGTCGATTTTCTAACGTAGTAATAACAAATGTCTCGCTATTATCAATAGATTTAGCGTATACTCTCTAATTACAACTAGATTCGTTACATTTATATATAATTTTATGAGCATTATTCAAAGTAGTCGAACAAGCAAAATTATGCTTAATTGCCATGTCACTAATTAAACTTCTAAATTTAATACGATTTTCAAATTGTCTTCCAACAAATAATTCAGGAGTATCAATATTATCATAAGTATTATTAAATTCATCATCTACGTTTTCAACTAAATCATCACTACCGGAATCATTGTCATTACCTTCATCTACTGTATTTTCTTCTTCAGTGACAAAAATAACTTGGTGAGAAGAACTAGGAGCAGAACGAAAATTAGTAGTTTTATTATTAGTAGCACGTCTACTACTTACATGAGGGGGTGCTGGAGTAACAAAAATACTAATATACGGTGATGATACATTAATTTGAAGAATAAAAGCTCATGCATGATCACTATTTAAATTTATACAATTAGAAGCAAAAATACGTACTAATATAAATTCATCAAAATCAATAGAAAATTGTTCAGTCATTAAATTACGTAAACTACTAAACGTAATATTTCTATCTACTATAAGAACTTCACTTAAACCTCCCCCGTAAGCTAATCCATTTAAGACGCCTCCAAGCGAGCATAGAAGTGTTATACTTTGATACATGTTGGTAGGTGAAAGAACAGAAATAAAAGCCTTCTACTACTTCTGAAAGCAATGGAAGATGGAGCGGAAGATGTGAGCTTCTGTTTCTTCTGAAAGCAATTGGAGAGGATGCAGAGAAAGAATTGAGAATTTTGAGATTGAGATTGCAGCACATTTATAAGAGTTAAAGAGAGCCGTTGTAAAAGAAAGTAACCGTTGTAGTAAAAATGATAGCCGTTTGAAGTGGTAGAAATTATAGCTGTTGTACACCCTGTCTCCTGCCACGTACGCGCAGCCACCTAGGATGCTGGATTTCCGCCAGACTGACTAGCGGAAATTGGAAATCCAAATTCTGCCAGTTCGTCTGGCGGAAAGTATCTAAATTTGCAATTTTCAAAAACATGTTACTCCCACAGTAATTTTTGAGAAGTATGTTATCCAGGGACGAAACTATATGGAGACCAAAGGGGGCCATGGCCCCCCCACCCCCCTGGAATTTTTTTTTTTGATTATCTAAAATTTGATAAGAAGTCTAAAAATATATATAATAAAACATTATCAATCTAAGATGTGGTCATGTGGGCTAAACCATCGCTTCAGCTCCATTCAACTCATCTAATTTGGCCATTGACTCATAAAAAAAATCAAACTTAGATGTGGCCCGAGTTTGGTATGAAGTTAGTTAGGTCATATTCAATGGGGTTTCTATCTCCATGTTTCTATGGTAGAAGCACTTTCTAGAAAGGAAAAAAAATTTTATTCCAGTGGTTTCTATTCCAATTTTCATCATGCCGTTTACGTGACGCTGATATAGGATGAAGTTTTTTTATGAGAGTTTCTACATCTAGAAACTTTTATAGAAATTATGCGTTGGCTCCACTTTCAAATTAAATCATAAAATTCTCCATTTATTATTCTCCCATCTTAATATTAGGCAGTGCCACGTATGATAAAATTTGTGGAAAACTAGTGAATATATATTTTTTGGTGCAATTTCTATGTAGGAACTCTACCTATTAGGATAAAATTTTCCTTATTATTCAATGCCAAGTAGGATATAAATTCAATTAGAATTCTCCTTTGGAGATAGAACTACCTTCAATATTTTTTTTTCTACTTCTTTAATTATTTGTGTTGTTCACTATAAATACTTATTTCACCTTTTGAAAAAATAACTTTTATGACGTTATTAGTTTGTTCGGCCCCTGTCTAGCACGAGCCCTGGCTCCGTCCCTGGTGTTATCCTATAGTAAATTTTCTGTTTTTTTTTTCCCATTTCAGATGTTTGGTAAAGAGATTTGGGAGGTCAGTCCGCCGCGAATTAGGGTTTCTTGTCCCGACCGAAATTCTTTCTGGGTCCCACATTTCAGAGAAGCCCACCCCCTTCCCACAATGACTTGGATTCGACGTGGAACCATAAAGAAATCAAATCTCACTTGCCTTTTGGAATTTCACTTTCTTGTCCCCTCGCATCAAGAATTCCCCCAACAATCAAACAAACCCTTAGGTACGAATCTCGATACGCCGACACAAAGACATCACGCTAACAACATTAACACCAATATAAATACTATTTTGGGATTTAATCAAGCAAGTTATTAGAAAATAAAAGTGCACAGCATTTCATGCAACACACATGCAATGCCATTGACATAGAAGAGTTTGATGATGATGATGATGATGATGATAGAGGAGGACCTGTTGGATGATCTCTGTGGTGATCCCAGCCATCATGAGATGTATCGGGACATCACCGTCCTGCTGCATCCTCTCTCTCTCTCTCTCTCTCTCTCTCTCTCTCTGTGGAAGAAGTTGGAAGGGTTTTAGAGGTGGCAGCCCTATTCTTTTGTCCTCTCGTAAAACAGATCACACGTTTCTACTCATGCACAAAGTGCCTAGAGCTAGACCTGTCAACTGGGCCCGACAGGCCCAGCCCGGCACGAGCCGTGTCCGAAAAAATGGCCCATGTATCGGCCGATCCGATTAATCTTATATTCCGATCGGAACATGTTGGACCTCATATTTCGGCCATAAGAGATGTCCGGTCCGACCAGAGGCCTGACTTACATGCATGCTAGAGTCCAAAAATTACAATTTTACCGGTTATTATTAGGTTTAAGGTAAATTCTAGTAACTCCTAAGATTTTACGGAGTTTAGGAGAAACCTCCCCTACTTTTTAAGTGAGTTTCGTCATTGGGGGTTATGTGTTGTACACATTATCCTTTCAGATGATAAAAATAACTACGTTGTGAGGCTCGTCTTACCGTATCGGTGTTCTTATACGGATACGTGTGTATTTATTATGTATAGTTTCTTTTTTCGATTTTTATGATTTCGGTATCGTGGTCAGAGATGGGTAGATTTTCGTGATAGGAGTCACAGACTGTCGATTCCGTGCCATGATGGCAGCATGAATTTACTAATTTTTTAGAGATTTTTTGTTTTGCAAAAAATGTTATCAAAACTTGATGCAAAAAAAATTTGCATTAAAAATTTAGTTTATTCTGTCTTGACAACATTTTTCAAAAAAAATATTTTTTTTATGTTTATTAAATACTGATCATAAATTCTAATAAAAAAATTAAGTATTAATTACGCTTAATATCTATCTTTATGACATATGTTAACAATACCCTAAAAACATTGCTACTCAACAGCCGGAGAAAACTTTGATACAGAAGGAGGTATCAAAGTATTAATATCTTCTTTGTATGACAAGTGGGTTCCCCTCTCACTTTATAAAATATGTGAACATAAAGTTTAAAAATGGGTCCACTTGTCATATAAAGGAGGTATCAAAATTTTGATACCTCATTCTGTATCAAAGTTTTACTCCTCAACAACCAAACCACCATATTGAGCAATAAAGAGATTTACAAGAGAATCTACCAATAGACTCCCATTTACAATAGCACAAATCTTTCGTCGTCTTGTTCTGATGGCCCATTGTTATAGTAAATTAATAACCTCTCTTTCTGTCTCTGTTATTTTCTTTTTAAATATGGCCTTATTAGTACCTTAACCTCCTTTTAAAAAAAAAAAATGTAATTTTCATTTTTTTGAAATCCCACGCACACACACAATTGGGGGACTCGAACCTTGCCGGTCCCTCCGGATGTCCGTTCTAATACCACTAGGCTAGAGAGCTCGGACATGTAATTTTCATTTAAAAATAGTGTTTGGAAATGTTAAAAGATAAGAAGAAAAAGTGAATTCTTGGAAATGGTGAATCCTTGAAATGGGTGGAAAACCATTTCTTCTCTATTTTTTTTTTAATTAGGAACCAATTTTTGTTTTCATTCTCCTTTCATTTGACAGGGAAAATATTTTTCTTTATTCAAGTCCCCATTTTGCGAACCAAACCTATCCTTATTTTATCTGTTTTGGCCAAAAGACTCCTGTCATGATCTCAAGTGACATGCCCGTCAATAAGCCTCTTTCTTCTACTTAAATACAAATTACAAAAAAAAAAAAAAATCAACATCCACAAAATTTTGTATGTATCATAGAACATCTCAAAAAATAAAAAATATATATAGAGCATTTTGAAGTCGTCTTCCTCTCCTCAATATGCAAGTGGAACAAACTGTTGTGCCTCGAAGTTTATTCTACTTTACTACCAAAGGACGAGAACGAGTTGCTTTGTTGTTCCCTTTATATTATATACTATAAATATGCAGGGCCGACCCTGAACGGTTGAGGACCCGAGGCAAAATTTCAAAAATAGACCTCCCATACATAAAGTAAAATAAAATAAAAATAAAACAAAAATTTGTTTTAGTCAAGATTTGAACCAAGAACCTCTTAAATATAAGTTTAGCATTATAACCACTACACCACAATATTGTTTTTGTTAAAATTTCTCTTGTTAAAAAAAGGCACATGATACATACTAGTTCTTTTATAGACAGTTCCATATTGGTGCCTCCTTTCGTCGGGGGCCCTGGGCCGTCGTCTGGCCTGTCCTGGGCCAGGGCCGCCCCTGTAAATATGTTTAGTAACTATCCTTAATTAACATTGTACTTCATTTTCTACAACGAAGTGGTTGTAGTATAGTGGTGAGTATTCCCGCCTGTCACGATCCCCCGGCAACGGCGTATCTGTATTAATTTTTCCCAATTTTCCCCTTATAATCTGTTTTAAATTCCAATTTTCCCCTTATATTACCAATAATTTACATTTTTCCAGTTTTCCCCTTACATTACCAAATATTGTAATAGTGAGTGTTTACGAGAGAATTATTTCCGCAATGGAGCTTGTTTTTAACTTGGCATCAAAGTGAAAATTGCGTTTTCAATTTGTATTATTTTTTCCAATTTTCCCTTTACATTACCAAAAATTGTATATTAGTACGTGTCAAACGTAAGAGGGAATTATTTCGACAATGGAGTTTGTTTTACTTTTGATAGATAACTTGGCATCATAGTGATAAGGACTCGAATAACCAATTTAGATTATATACTTAAATCTCATCCTTTGTAGTGCGACAAACACATCACTCGTGGTTGTTCTAACTTGACACCAACACAAAAATGGCTAGAGCCGACCCTGACCCAGGACAGTCAGAGTCATCGTCTAGGACAGACAGAACGACTGTCCAGGACCCACTTAACCGAAGAGAAAAAAATAGTTTATATATATATATATATATATATATATATATATATATATATATATATATATATATAATCTTGTATCTAAATTAGAACTAGTATGTACCATGGACCTTCTTTAAACATAAAACAATTGTAGTGTAATGATTATTATGTTAAACTTGCACACTATAGGTTCTTAATTCAATTATTGGTAATAATATTTATTTTATCTTACTATTTTATTTTATTTTTTATATTATATAAAGGGGTTTCATTTTGAAAGTTCATATAGGGTTTTCATGAACTCAGGGCCGGCCCTGAAGATGGCATTGTATGGATGAAGGTTTGAATCTTAGTGGAGAAGATGGCAAACTTACAAAAGAATTCGACTCCACTACAACTTATTTGAGGGGTGGAATGTCTCATTGAGAATTAACTTAGGCTTGATTTAGATTGTTATTGTTCTTTTAAGGAAACAAAAAACACAACAGAAGTAGCTGGAAGACTAATATAACAAGTTGTCTTAAATTTGATTTTTTTTTTTTTTTTATTTTTATTTTATAAACTTTATCAAACAAGCTTTGGACAAGGGAAAACACATAAACATCCAACAATAAACAATACCAAACCCAGCCTTCTACTCAACCACCATGTTGTACAAGCCCATTTATGACGTGGGTTGTGCTTACGAAAAGAATCGTTAATTTTCAAAAGATTAGGCCCATTTATTTTGTGGATCCAAACATCTCGATAAATATTCTATTACAAAAATAGAAAGCAACTGGAAAATTATTATCAAAGATTTTCCTAAATTTAAATTCACTTTTCATAAAAAAAATTATAAACTTTACCAAACAGATTTGGACAAGGGAGCAATCCCAAACCCTACGTTCTACTTGACTGCCATGTTGTACAAGCCCATTAAGGACTTGTTTGGTAACCGAATTTCACTATTTGGATTTGGATTTGGAAATCCTCCAAATCTAAATCATGGATTTTAAGATTCAAATCCAACTCCAACCAAACATAGAATTTGGATTTATGATTAATAATTAAATTATAGTCATGATCAATAATTAAGCTATTAATTAATTATGATTAATTATAGTTATTATTATTTATAAAATTAATAATTAACGATTAGTAATTAACGATTAGTAATTAATAATTGACAATTAGTTATTATTAATTATAAAATTAATAATTAATGATTAGTTAATTTTAAATAAATAACGATTAATAATTAAATATTAATAATTAATAATTAACGATTAATAATTAATAATTAATAACTATAAATTATAATTAACGATTAATAATTAACAATTGATAATTTTTTATTAAAGATTAATAATTATAAATTATAATTATCGATTAATAATTAACAATTAACAATTAATTAATTATAAATTAATTATTTTAAAAATAGTAATTATAAATTAATATTATTATGATTAGTATATTATTAATTAAATTATTATAAAATATGATTCTAATTGTGATTAAAATATTATTAATTAAGATTATAATAAAATAGTTATTAACAAATTATTAATTAATATTATAATAATACTAATAAATTATTAATATGATTATAACAAAATTAACTAATTAACTAATTTTTAAATTAATAATACTAAACATAGGATATGATTATTAATTAATATTATAATAATACTAATAAATTATTAATTAATATTATAATAATAATATAATAATATTAGTAAATTATGATTATTAACTAATTAACAATTATTAATTAATATTATAATAATACTAATAAATTGTTAATTATGATTATAACGAAATTAACTAATTAACTAATTTTTTAATTAATAATACTATTTTTTTATTAATTAATAATACTAATAAAATAGTTAGTTTTTTTATTAATTAACTAATTTTTAACGAAATTATTAAAGAAGAAATATTTTTAACGAAATTATTAAAGATTAACTAATTTTTAATTTACTAATTTTTAACAAAATTATTAAATAATAAATATTTTAACGAAATTATTAAAGAATAATTATTTTTTTCTCCAAAATTCAACCAAATCCAAGTTTTGAATTTTGTCATACTTTCCATATCCAAATCCATCTCCAACAAAATATAGGATTCCATGGATTTGTCTCCAAATCCATAAAAATTCAAATCCCACCTCCAAATACGGTTTACCAAACACACCCTACGAAATGGGTCGGAAAAAGGGAATGGGGTGAGAGAGGCTTGAACTCTCGACCTCAGGATCACTCACTTAGCTATGAGACCTACGCGCTAGCCAACTGCGCCACCACCCCATTGTGACATATTTGCGTACTTAATCTATATAACCTATAAATTCTCAGGCAGCATTCTTCTGAAGAATTTTGGCCATACTATAAATATCATCCTATGACCCTCAAGCTTTTACTATGCCAATCATCACTAGTCCAAGTAGGTCTGAGTTCAAGCCGAGATGAGAAAGGAAGAGACTATGTCAAATGGTGAGAGGAATTCATGATACTCATTGATATAGGAACAAAAAGACGGTAACGAAAATATCACCAACTCCAATGTTGATCAGCAATCCATCCACTAATGACGGTTGTTGTGATTGATTTGCCGGCACGGAGAGAGAGAGAGAGAGAGAGAGAGAGAGAGAAGGGGGGTTGCTCCACCCTTGTTGTACTCCGTTTCGAGTCACAGTGCTTTTCCAACACTAGAGAGAGAGAGAGAGATAGAGAGAGAGAGAGAGAGAGAGGGGTTGCTCCACCATTGTTGTACTCCGTTTCAAGTCACAGTGCTTTTCCAACACTTGTGCCATAGAGATGGATCTCTTCTTCTTTACGAGATCGAATTGTATTTCGTTTCTGGTTCGGATGACACTGTGTTCCCAACACTCGTGCCATAGAGATCATCAGGGGCGGAGCATTAGGTGGGCTCGCCCGGGCTATAGCCCTGGCTTGAAAAATAAATAATGGGAGTTACCAGTAAAAGTCACTTGTAAACCATAGCTCAATTGGTTGAGTAACAAGCTGTTTATATAGGTAGTCCAGGTTCAATTCCTTAGGTTGTGTTGTTTCAGTTTCTTTTTTTAACTTTTGAAGCCAATTTTGTAGTTTTTTTTTGGAGAAGCAAGCTATCACATAATTTTTTTTAGCCCCCTCTAATATTTTTTCCTGCCTCCGCCCTTGGAGATCATGGATCTCTTCTTCTTTACGAGATGGGTATGGTTTTTGCTATCTAAAGATAAAAATCTGCCTAAGATTTCTTGAAAGTGATATATGATAATGGCTTCTATCGACTAAAAGACGAAATCATCTATGTGCAAGTTGTAGAGATGTATATTTTGACCCTCAACATATTTGAGATTGAAACTCCCTAACACGAAACTTTCCTTCACATCCAATTGTAAGCCTATATAACTGATTCAATCAGAGTTAACCCTCTGATTGGACCGGTTTGACTTTGACCTAATGAGTGTTTTGATCGAATCGATGTCTGGTCCAAATTTGAAACATTGATTTGGCGTACTTAACAGCGAGACTGTTGTGAAACCCATTTTATTCACCATTATGTCATGAGTTACACATGACCCTTGGGGTCATGTAACTCATGACCCTTGGGTTATGTAACTCATGACCCTTGGGTTGCCCATTAGCCCTATATATATGGCCCTTGCCATATGATGAATAGTGAGGAATAAAAATACCATTCTACAAAATCTCGTCTCCCTTCAAACACGTTATCAGCACTATTGCTGAAGCAAGGAGAATCGACGTCCAGATCTCGACGTCATCCTTCCTTTTTTCCTAGTCGATCCGACCAGAGGCTGATCTATAGATGAAGTGTGAATGCCTTGTGGACAGCGCCTCGACGCACACAATCCTTCGAGAAAAAAGCTATTTTTATAGCTTATATGATTATGACGGTCCTGTTATTACGATATCAGGACTATCAAACATAATAGAAGGATCTGGTGAAGCAATTATATTGCTCCCAAATAAAACAAGACTAATAATAAAAGATGCATTATTCTCTCCTAAATCAAATAGGAACCTCATAAGTTTCAAGGACATTTGTTTAAACGGATATCACTTAGAAACAAATGAAATAAATGAGACAGAATATCTGTATGTTACTCGTCTAAAAGATGGTTCAAAAACTATCTTAGAACGATTCAAGGGACTCCCGTCGGGTCTCTATCATACTCATATTCAATCAACAGAAGCTAACATGATTGTGCACCAGAAGTGTCATTCATCGCCAAAATTTAAACTTTGGCATAATAGACTGGGTCACCCAGGATCAGCTATGATGAAACGAATCATGAGCCAATCCAGTGGACACAACCTGCAGAACCTGAAGATTCTTCAGAAGTATGATTACTCGTGTCTACCTTGTTTTCAAGGCAAACTTATAACGAGACCATCCCTTTTGAAAGTGGGACTAGAGTCTCCTAGCTTCTTAGAGAGAATTCATGGAGACATTTGCGGACCTATTCACCCCGCAAGTGGTCCATTTAGGTACTTTATGGTACTTATCGATGCATCTACTAAATGGTCTTATGTCTGCCTTTTGTCCACCCGCAACTTAGCTTTTTCTAAGCTATTGGCACAAATAATTAAGTTGCGGGCTCATTTCCCCGATAACCATATCAAAAAATTAAGACTTGACAATGCGGGTGAATTTACTTCACAGGTTTTTCAAGACTATTGCCAAGCAACTGGCATCGAAGTTGAACATCCTGTAGCTCATATTCACACCCAGAACGGGTTAGCAGAATCTCTTATTAAGAGATTACAATGGATTGCTCGTCCATTGTTGATGCAGTCACAGTTGACTGTGGAAGCTTAGGGTCATGCTATATTGCATGCCGCATCACTTATTAGAATACGACCTTCTGGAGGTCATATTCTATCTCCGATGCAGCTCGCTTATGGTTCACCTCCAAATATCTCTCATTTGAGAGTTTTTGGTTGTGTTGTTTACGTCCCCATTGCTCCCCCACAGAGGACCAAAATGGGTCCACAACGTCGATTAGGTATCTATGTTGGGTTTGACTCACCCTCTATAATTAGATACCTAGAACCCCTGACGGGTGACGTATTTAAGGCACGTCTTGATGACTGTGAGTTTGATGAAGGATTATTTTCTAAACTGGGCACACAGTCTAAGAAGCCAGAAGCTTCTAAGACAATTTCTTGGGACACAAAAACTTTGTCTCATTTTGATCCGCGTACAAGTCAATGTGAAGATGAGATCCTGAAGATATTACATCTTCAGAACACTGTACATCTACTTCCGGATACATTTACTGACAACCAGAAGATTGTCAGATCACACGTCCCTGCTGCCAACACGCCAACTAGGATTGACATCCCCAAAGATGAATGTAATCCGCCGGCAACAGAAATGACATTACCTCAATTAAAAAGAGGACGACCACCAGGTTCGAGAGACAAAGTCCCTCGTAAAAGAAAAAATCCTGGAGAAATTAAGAAGATCCAAACACAGGATGCTGAGCTCAGATCAGCTACCTCTCCCCTCCTAGTTTCCCCTGAAGAGGAACAAACAGAAGAAATATCATTAAATTATGTACGTACTGGAGAGGTACTGAACAGAAAAAGCACAGTCGTCGATGACGATTTTTCGTTCAATATTGCCGTTCACGTCACTGAAAATGACGATGACAGCGATCCACGGTCTCTAGCGGAATGTAAACGCAGAGGCGATTGGCCAAAGTGGAACGAGGCAATAGGAGTAGAGCTGGACTGTCACGCCCCAGAATCAGAATACTGGAGAGCGGGGGAATGACTCAGCCAGCTACGTATTACGGGTAGATGAATACCGTATAATACGATCAATGCTGTCTAACCAGACGAGGGGGTGCATACTACATAAAGGTCTTACTATGGTCATTTCATATCTATTGTCTCAATCATTCAAATAAGAAACAGAAATAGAGAACATGTAAGATAAAGCAGTAAGGCGTCCCAAACGCTCTGTCAAAATGTTCTTGATATCTGGCTTTACAAAACATAGCCAGATTGATGTAGCAAAAGTATACACAATTGTTATCAGCTGCAGTCTGACTTAATTACAATTATGTAAAAGTAAGTACAAGATAATCCGACTAACATGTCGGTGCCAAACGGCTAAGTATAAAGGTAAATAACAAAACGAGCGGTGAAGTAAGGAACCCACTCGAGTCCTCCTGCAATCATGCCTCTAGTATTGACCATCTTGGAGGTAGAAGTACGCTGGATCCTCGGGAACCGGCTCTAAATCTGGCCATGCAAAACCAGAGAGGTTAGACCTCTAATAGCAAGTACCACAAGGAAGGACGATATGAAGGACATAAACCAGTAAGTAAAAGAATATAATAATAGATCTCTGCTTGCTACTAGGATTTATATCACATCACGACACTTCGAACCAACCTCCCAACCAAACAAGGACAGAAGTTGGCCCGTCATGTCCTGACATTCTGATCATCCCAGTTAGGTAACAGAGTAGTACAGTACACAAACAAATCATCTTGAACGGCCAATCAAATTCTACGGCTTGCTATTGTGAGTCCCAAGTTATCCTGGAGTAATGCAATAAAGATTCCTCAGTTCTTACTATGTGCGAGCAAGGCTAGTCTATCCAGTCAATCATGTGCGCCATGCATGAATTAGATGAGTCCTAGCAGGACGCCCGTCAATATACAATATACAATAATAATAAAAGCAGATACTGTTCCCTGCCCGTGTGGCAGATTTACAGTATCTGTGGGAACCAGCCGGCCCGTCGGGTACTACTCGTCCCAAGGGGGCTGCCATGTAAGAACTCGGGAATCCATTCTCTTCATGCAATCATTATTTTATTTAACTTAATAGTCCCTACGTTGAGTGAAGTTCCATGCCGTGGATCATGGTCATTCAAATGAGTACTTTCGTACGGGGTACGATATGCACAACTCTACAACGATACCAGTACGGTTAGGTTGTAGGTCTTACATAGCGTAATGCAACAATCAAATCTAATTACGGTAATCATGCCTTGACCATAAAGTACACATGCTTCTTTTGTAGAAAATAAATAAATAAACAAATAAATAAATAGATTGAAGCCTGCATGTGCATGTATGTCAATATTTGGGATCAGCCAGTCGATTTGCAATAGTTCATAACATGAACGTGTCTCATTCATTCATTTCAATAAGACGACTAGCCAGTCTCTTAGTTCCAACTAGGAACGCATGATCAATTAGTCAAATAACCATCGTTATCAATGGTGACAAGGCATGAAAGTCATTTATCATCAAATAGGGTCGAGTCCATAACTCTCGAGGTCATGTTCCAGTCTCACTGGATATCCATATACCAATTCAGACACTGGGCATTAATACACAACCATAGGTATTGAAATATTAACATGCTAAGATTTTCGGGTTCAGGCAAAAAGGCGTAAGGATATACTAAGGAATTATCATGCCAACATTAAATGAATAAAATATGGAACAGAATAAAAACACCCAAGCCAGGAAGTCACGCCAACAAGTCTAAGCTAAGGCCAAAAGTCACGCGAGAATCGTATGCGTGAAAAGTACGCCAAGTCTGGCATGAAGGAGTGAGCGTAAAAAGTAGTACACTCAGGAAAACGTGAGCGTGAACAGTGAGGTGTGACAAGTGATGCGTGACAAGGGATGCGTGACAAGTGATTCGTGCTGGCAACGTGAGCGTATGAGCGTGACAAATAATTCACGCACGCACGTACAGCGTGAGGGCCAAAAGTCACGCACAATGTGATCGTGAAAAGTCACGCACGCAAACGCGAGCGTGACTGAAAATACACGCACGCTTGCACAGAACGAGCGTGACTGAAAATACACGCACGCAAATACGAGCGTGACTGAAAATACACGCATGCAAATGAGAACGTTAGCGTGACTGAAATACACGCAAACACGTATAGACGTGTGCGTGACTGGGCTGATGTTTACGCGAGCACGTAAGAACGTGTGCGTAAAACATCTCCCAAACTCCAAGTCCCATGGAGCCTTTGCTCCAGTGCCAAAATACACGCTAAGTTGGTGGATCAAGAACCCATGAACAGCCGAAATACTATAACTTAGATCTAGAGGAAACCAGCCGCAGAAATCGAAAACGTTAAGAACTAATCTCTCTCAGAATCATGAGAGGAAGGGAAATGAACCACAAAAAAATGGTTCTCCAAGCAAGAAGCAAGTTTGCACTTGCCTTCTCCTGCTGCTGGTAGGTGGTGGAGAGTAATGAGAGGAAGAAGAAGAAGAAGTAATGGTGAGAATGAAGTAATGAGGAGAGAGAAAGAGATGGAAGCTTTAAATAGGAAGGTTGGTGGTAGGTGGGGTGTTGGGCCGGGTTTAAGGGGATCCAGCAAACCGAAACCCAATAAGACTAAAGCAGCAAATAAAATGCAGGTAATAAAATTGCAGAAATATAATTGCAGAAATAAAATTTGCAGGAAATTAATTAACATGAAAATTTAAAGAGCAGATAATTAATTAACATGAAACTAAAGGAATTTAAATATAGAATAATACATGATAAATACTAAATAAATACACATGAGTTGTACATATATAAAAATACGCATTCCGGGAACGGGGAGTGACATGGACTCACTCTTGAAACGCGAAGTCTTTGGACCAGTAGTCCAA
The DNA here is from genome assembly GCA_029216955.1 of Iris pallida. Taxonomy (NCBI): domain Eukaryota; kingdom Viridiplantae; phylum Streptophyta; class Magnoliopsida; order Asparagales; family Iridaceae; genus Iris; species Iris pallida. The sequence continues at coordinate 4,416,086 of JANAVB010032220.1, read as the reverse complement.
ACACCTGAAGGTGTAAAACCTGTGGGATATAAATGGATCTTCACAAGAAAAAAAAATGAACAAAACATAGTTGTGCGCTACAAAGCACGCCTTGTAGCACAAGGTTTCTCCCAGAAACCGGGAATAGATTATGAAGAAACATATTCTCCGGTCATGGATGGAAATACCTTCAGATTCCTGATCAGCCTCTCTTCTCTGAAAAGCCTAGAAATGCAGCTCATGGACGTTGTGACTGCATATCTTTATGGCAATATAGATAAAGATATCTATATGAAACTCCCTGAAGGATATAAAATTTCACCAGAGAAAACAGATAGACCTCGGGACACCTATTCTGTAAGGTTACAAAGATCATTGTACGGTCTTAAACAATCAGGAAAAATGTGGTATAACAGACTAAGTGAGTTTCTTGCTACGCAAGGATTTACTAATGATAAAGTCTGCCCGTGTATCTTTATAAAAAGATCGGGAACAAGATTTGTTATAGTGACCGTTTATGTCGACGATTTAAATCTCATTGGATCTCCTGCAGAGATCACTGAGATATCTGAAAGCCTTAAGACAACTTTTGAAATGAAAGACCTAGGGAAAACAAAGTATTGTCTTGGCTTATAGATCGAACACCTAAAGGGTGGTATCCTGTTACACCAATCTACATATACACGAAGATTACTTAAACAATTCCACATGGATAAATGTTATCCCCTTAGTACACCAATGGTCGTTCGATCATTGGACGTAAAGAAGGACCCTTTCCGTCTACTGGAAGAGGGGGAGGAATCATTAGGTCCTGAATACCTTACCTAAGTGCCATTGGGGCACTACTCTATCTGGCTAACTGTATGCGTCCTGATATAGCGTTTTCAGTTAACTTATTAGCCAGATACAGTGCAGCGCCCACAAAGTGCCACTGGAATGGAGTGAAGCATCTTCTGCGCTACCTCCAAGGGTCTATAGACCTAGGACTATATTACCCGAATAGTGGGTCTTCCACTTTACTTGGTTATTCAGATGCAGGTTATAGATCAGATCCCCACGCAGAGAAATCACAAACTGGATTTGTGTTTACTTTCGATGGTACGGCTATCTCCTGGAGGTCCGTCAAACAGACCAGTGTGGCTATCTCATCCAACCATTCTGAACTCCTGGCAATCCATAAAACAAGCAAGGAGTGTGTTTGGCTTCGCTCCGTCATTCAGCACATTTTGGCATCTACTGGCCTGAAGACTGGTGAACTTGAGCCTACTACCCTTTTTGAAGATAATGCAGCATGCGTAGCTCAACTTCAGAAAGGATACATAAAAAGTGACAAGACGAAGCACATATCCCCCAAATTCTTCTGGACGCACGACCTTCAAGAGAAAGGACAAGTCAAAGTACAACAAATTCAATCTTGTAATAACTTAGCAGATTTGTTTACCAAAACACTGCCACGATGTACTTTTGTAAAGCTTGTAAGAGGAATATGGATGAGGCAACTAAAAGACCTGCAAGCCTGAAGCTTGTATAGATCAGGGGGAGTAAAACTATAGGATTGTACTTTTTTTCCTTAGGACTGATGGTTTTTCCCACTGGGTTTTCCACAGCCAAGGTTTTAATAAGACAAACCAAGTTTACTCTGGATCCAGCAGTATCCACCCCATTAGCTTATTGAATCCTGAAGTATTTTATAAGTGGATCCAAGAAAATGGATGAATAAGGGGGAGTGTTGTGAAACCCATTTTATTCACCATTATGTCATGAGTTACACATGACCCTTGGGGTCATGTAACTCATGACCCTTGGGTTATGTAACTCATGACCCTTGGGTTGCCTATTAGTCCTATATATATGGCCCTTGCCATATGATGAATAGTGAGAAATAAAAATACTATTCTACAAGATCTCGTCTCCCTTCAAACACACCATATTGAGATTTTCAATAGAGAGTTTTTAAAGAGAATCCTACCAATGGACTCCCATTTACAAGTGCACAAAACTTCATCATCTTGTTCCGATGGCCCCATTGTTACAGGAAATTAATAAACTCTCTTTCTTTTTAAAAGATGCCTTATTAGTACCTTAATAACCTTTCTATAAGAAATTATAGTTTTCATAAATTTTTTAGGTTTTTAGAAATGTCTAAAAATTAGGAGGAAAAGTAAATTCTCAAAGAAGGTGAATTATTGGGTTGGGTGGGAGAACCAATTTCTTCCGTATTGTTTTTTTATTATTTGAGAACTATTTTGCTTTTATGCTCATTTTTTGTGACATCAAGCAAAACAATTTTTTTTTGCAAGGTCATGATTTCAAGAACGAAGATGAGCCTAAGTTTTGACGCAAAGACTCGTGTCATGATCTCAAGTCACATCCCTGCCAATAATGATTCAAACAAAGTCAGTGGGTTTGAAATGCTTGCTTGGTCTTTTTCCTACTTGAACACAAATTGCAAAAAGAATGTTCAAAATATAGCGGTTTGAACTTTGAAGTCTATTGGTCTGTCTGTGGGTAGTGGCCTAGTGGTAGCAATGGGAGCCAGCACGGAAGGTGCAGGTTCGAATTCTCTTTTGACATTTACCAAGCTGAAGAAAATGACATCAAAAAACAAAGTCTTCCTTTTCTCGGTATGTAAGAAACTTTTTTTTTATTATTGTTTGTTTGTTGGTAAGAAACTGTTCAGTACCTTATTATTCTTCACTACCTTATTTTAAACTATAAATAGATGTTGAACTTTTAATACAACAACGAAGTCGTTGTAGTATAGTGGTGAGTATTCCCGCCTGTCACGCGGGTGACCCGGGTGCGATCCCCGGCAACGACGATTTTATGGAAAACCTATACATTTTTTCAACAAGGTTTTTTAAATTTCTATTTTTTTCCCTTACATTACCAAGAACTGTAATAGTACGTGTCTAGCATTTTTCCAATTTATATTATTGGAAAATCTATATTATTTCTTCCATTTTAAATTTTTTTCCCGCAACACAATACCAAAAACTGTAATAGTACATGTATCTACGGAAGGAAAGAAAATTATTTCGGCAATGGAGTTTGTTTACTTTTGATATATAATGTCACGACCCGTTACCCAAATTATTGGGCCGGGCCGAGCCATGTCCAGCCTACGCTTGGTTAAAGCGTAGTAAGCTGTTCTAAGAATAGACAATAAAAGATCTAAGCTGCTAACAGTTCTAAAATCATATTTAAAGGTTCATCACAACACAGCATCTATAAGCGAAGGTAACATAAGCACAGACTTAATAATACACTTCCAAAGTATCTAACTGGAGACAAAGTCCAGTATCAAATATAAGTTCAAAACAAAGTCTAAGTCTCAAAACACAAGAAAAATATCTAAGCAAGGTTCCCCGCTGGGGCCTCTTGTAACTGCTTGTTTTCAAAATTTAGGGTAAAATGGTAATTTTTACAATTTTAGAAATTTTAGAAATTTTTATTTAATTTTATTGTTATTTGGGAATTTTTAGAGTCGGGTTCGAATTTCAGCTCATTCCGACTTGTATCGGGGACCCGGGGTAGCTTAGACTCTGATCGGGACCCAAACTTAAGTTAGATATGGCCCACAAAATCCCACAAATTAGTCTGGTACCTTTAGACAATTTTCCCGTGACTTAATCGGTCAATTTACAGATTTTAACTTGGCTTTTCTGACCCCGAAAAATTGTTTAAGTCAATTTTGACCTAGAGGAGGCTTGGAGGGCATTTTGGACATTTGCCAAACGCCCCAAGCCCCCCCTACATGGTCGGCCACAGCAGCAAACATCCTCCATTGTTCTCATTGCAAGAAAAATTCTCTCTCTCTTCCTTTCTCTCATTCTACAAGGATCCATTTTCTTCTCCTTTGGATTTTAGGCTCAAAAGTAAGTCAAATCTCTTCCAATCTCTTCCATTTCTCTAGATCTCTCCCTAATCTTGGTGCTAACCCTTGTTTATCTCTTATTTGTGATTTTTATCTAAGTAGAACCTAGCATGGAGGGGTTGGAGGCTTAGATTTGGCTCTTGACCCAAAAAGAACCAATTTTGGGACTTTTCCTTGGGATTCTAACTCCCAAGAGGTAAACCCTAACTCTAACTCTTGTAATTGCTCCTAATTAGTATTATTTACATATTAGAGGATACCCGAGGCGTAGGACAACCCATTAGAAGAGGTTTGGAACCCATTGGACTCAATTCGGGACTTTCGGGCTAGGTTTAGTGCCAATTTTGGGAAAAATCCTAAATTGACATATTTGGGTGTTATCCCTAACCTAATTAGACCTAATTAGATTAGTTTGGGTGAGATGAGGCTAGGTACGTGTCCATATTTGGATACGTGGGGTCGTTTCGCAAGAAATCATAAAAATAGGCTTTTTCGGGATTTGCGGGTTCCAACACACGGGTGACTTTTTGCACCGACACTAGAATCGGCAAGCTAGTACTTAGAATAGGTTCTAATCATTATTTAGAACTCGTAGGTAGAGTTTGGGTCGAATCCGGATAGGTTTGGTGTCCGTATCACGCGGTATCGCGAATCGGACACCCCGAAGTCGCCAAAATGGCCATTTGGCCATTCGGGCCTCGTTTCTCGTTTTCGCTCACGTGCGCGAGTTAGATTTCTTGTGTGGGGCACGTGTCTAGGCCCTAGAGGGTAGAATTGTAAGAATTGGGTATTCGGATAAGGTATATGTGTGTGTGTGTCCATATATATAGATATCCATATGTGTGTGTGTCTATATATATATATATATATATATATATATATATATATATATATATATATATATATATATATATATAAATAAATAAATATATATATATATGTATGTGTGTGTGTGTGTCTATGTATATATATATGTGTATGTGTGTGTGTGTGTCTATATATGTATGTATGTATCCATGAATGTGAGTGTGTGTGTATATATATGTAGATATGTATGTGTGTCTATATATATATATATATAGATAAGTGTGAGAGAGTTAAGAGATATTAGAGAGTGAGAGGAAGAGTTTAGAGGGAGAAATTGGAGGAGGAAATGAAGAGATTTGAGGAGGAGTTATAGAGGGGAAATAGAAGAGAATAGAGAGGGAGAAGGAAGAGCCACAACAGCAGCTAGGGGGGGGGGGGGGGAGTTTGGGGCTGCTCTTCCCCCCCCAAAAATAGCAGCTATAGCAGCAGTAGTAGCAGCAAAAACAGCAGCCATAGCAGCAGCAAAAGCAGCAAATAAGCCCCCTTTGACCCCCATTTAAACCCTATATATACCCCAATATATACCCCTATATATACCCTATATATACCCATATATATACCATATATAAACCTATATATATCCCCTAAATAACCCCCAACTAGTCCTATGTAGAGTGAGAGTTTGAGTGAGTGTGGGTGAATGGAATTTAGTTAGAGGGTGAGTGAAAGGGTGATTTTGAGTTCCGAGTGTTGGAACGCGTCCAAATTTGAGATGGGACTTAGATATGTGAAATAGAGTTTGCGGGTAGGCTCCTAAGTTAAAATCAGAGTTTCCTTGGAGATTAGGAGAAGGGTATCTCAAGATACCATTGAGTATTTTCGATACTCAAGATAATGAGATTTTTACCCTTTTTGACTTTTAGATATCAAGATACCATGATACGGTATCGAGATTCTAGGAGAGGGTTTAAATGCCATAATAGAGAGTGGGAAAAAGCTTAGGATGAAGTGGAAAAGCCTAGAGGGGGAGTTAGAAGCTAAAGTGGAATTTTTTACCAAGATAATGGGTAAATCGACAACATATGCCGTAAGATGGACTGGATGTCCACTTTACCTAGGTATTTGTTAGGTAACGTATGCATAGGTTAGTATCTTACTACCCTAGGGAGCACGAGTCAAAATACCAAGCGTAGGTAGGCTAACTTGATAATTGCCTAAGTTAGAATTTTACCCTTTTTAAGGGTAAAATAGGATATTGGCCTACGGCCAAGATTTGAGTTTCGAAGTCCAAGATGGACTTGGATATGGGTTGTAGAGGTTGGTAATGATTAGAAATAGCCGCCTAGACCTAGTCTTGACCCCGGTTGACCACGGTTGACTTTTTAGACCAAAAGTCAACTACGGGTCAACACTTTACCCAATTTAGTCCCAAATTCCATTTAACTTGGACAGTTGACCAAAAGTCAACTATTAGTCACCAGTGACCTAGGGTTGACCTAGAGTTGACCAGGGTTGACCCGTTGACCAAAAGTCAACGGTAAGCCAATTTTCGACCTAGTTTGATCCGGATGGATTTCCAATGTCCTTCCATGACCAAGTATGACCCAACTAGACTTGTCTTGACCTAATATGACTTTGTTAGGTCTAATATGACTTAGATTAACCCCGTATAATCTAGTTTGACCTTGTTTGACCTAGATTGACTTAGTTTGACGTGTCTTGACCTATTTTGACTCAGTATGACTTAATTTCACTTCCAAACCATTATATTGATACAGTATTCCATCTATAGGTCCTCGAGGCACTGTTCTTGGACTCAGTCGACTTATCCATCACAGTACAGGTGAGTACATTCTTTGATAATATTTCTGTTTTATGATATCGTCTTTGTTTCTAGTATTTAGTGTAGATTATCCTTGTTCTCTTGACACATTGTTCACACGGATTGATATTTGTCTGGATCCCGTTATAAGATGTTATTCCTCTTATATATGGTATACACTGAGCAAGTCTTCATTGCTTATTGTTCATTGTATAGATACGATTCCTGCGTAGGCTCGCGACCTCCTCAGAGAATACGTATCATGACGTGTCATGACTGGATCCACTATATTAGTCAGGGATGGGGGTGTTAGCGTAGATATGTGATCAATACCCCATAGTATTATATTGTATCATCATTGTATCACTATAGTATTCTCATTGTATAGTGTTAATCATACACTCACGTATGATTAGCCAGGCCAAACATTGTATCAAGTTCTAAGCCGATCACATGTTGAAACTAATACTAAACTCACATAGATATGGTTCCAGATTTTTGTACATGATTTATACTGTTTTTTCTGTTCTTACATTCAGATTACAGTCTTGACATGCCTTACCATGATTCATGTACACAGTATTTACTTCGTAGATTCTCTCTATTTACTGCTACATTTTTAATATCGTCTAACTAGAACTGTTATTTGAGATTTGTGCTCGTTCCATCCTGACTGGATATGTTGACAAAATTTTACAGATTATGGCGAGGAGGATTGTCCTACCTACTATGGTCCGGTTGACGTAGTGGGCGTAGACTTGGAGACCTTGGTTCAGCAGGGCTTAGCTCCGTCCGACGAGCCTCTAGCTTAGTTTAGTTAGACTAGACATTTTGGACTGGACCTTGTCTCCAGCTTGCTACTTATGTTATTATATTATATTTTGGATCGTATAGAGACTTGGACTTAGACTTGTATATTATTTGTGTTTGGACTTGACAGGTTATATTTTATAATCTTGTTGTCTTTATCTTTCAGTCTTTACTTTATCATCTTAGAATTGTGATTGAGTATTTATATATTATCATTGCTTGTCCTCCGTTCGGAGTTGACCATATTCTCGACAGGTTTTGATATATATATATAAATTGTTTAGAGTAAAAAATCTATAGCGTTCCACGCCGTTTTTACGGTGAGGGCTGGGCGTTGTCGCTCACGTGCCCTTTTAGCGGGTGCGGGTCGTGACACCTCTTCTGGAGCTAAGGCCAGGTCCTCAAAATCGGTGCCATAATATGTATCACATAGCATTTCCTCCTCAGAAAGTATACCTACAACGTTATCCTGTCAGGACGGGAGCAAGTACAACCTCTACAACTAAAATACTGAATATATAATGAAAGAGATATACAACAAGAAACATGGTGTGATAAGTCTATAAAACAGGAAATATTGGAAACATGGCCTCATGGTACAACTGGAATCACAGTATCATAGTAGCATAGGGAACATGACATATCTGGAATCATGGTATGACTGGAATCACAGTATCATAGTAGCATAGGGAACATGGTGTCACGATCCGCACCCTAGAGTAAGGGCACGAGACGTGGGTACGTCCAGCCTACGCCGCAGTGTCGGTGGTAGAACGCTGTCCTAGGTCAACATCTAACAACATAAAGGTACATGTACAGTATATACTCTCCGAATGGAGGTGACATAGCAGATATAGTCTCAATCACAACTAAGGTAGAACAGGATAAAGATAGATAGATAGATAGATAGATAGATAGATAAATATCCAGAATGAAAACACAGAGATACAATCCAGAATTCTAAGTGTCTAAATAAGTACATATCCCAAATATCTCAGAATCCATATACAGTAATCCATGAAAAGTAAAGACATCCTAATCTAAGGGAGTGTCGTCAACTGCTAGTGGATCCTGCTGCTGGTCCAAGTCACAGCACTCATCTAGGGTAGCACCGTAGTAGGTAGGGCAGAACGCCTCAGCCTCGTCCTCTGTAATATTTCAACAGGTCCAGTCAGGACATGAGCGAGCACAGTACATCTCAACAAATCATAGCAGGTCAGGAAATATAATCATGCTAGAGAGTAAGATACAAGAAACTGAAGGAAATAACATGACAAAAAGGAAGACTGTAAATAAATAGATACAGTATATAGAGAACTATCAGTGACTAGTGATTCAGAGCACAAGACGGTTATGTAAACGGCACGATGTTGTACACGAGTAATCTACAGAAGTTTGTACACGAGTAATCTGCTGGATTGATTACATAACCACTTCTACTCCCCCGCCCCAATCAATACACAATGATCTAGCCAAGTTATGTTATTGTACACGAAGGTCATGTGAATACATGATTATACACGATTTTACATATTTCGTACACGAATGTCACGAATACACGGAGTACACGATGCTCACGATAAAGTACACGAACACGAATACCCGATGTATCCGCTAAGGGGATAACATTGCACGACAAGATCCATATAGTACTAATCCGTGTTTCCAACGTGTCAGCATCATGTAAAGTAATCTAAAGCAGGAAATATACTCCTAATGCAGGATATGAAATGATCAGAGAATGTACTCGCCTGTATCCTGAGAATCTGAAGAATATCTACTGTCCGAGGAGTGGTGTCTGTCTCCTATAGAACAGTACAAGTCACTATGAGTCTAAAATGATAATAAAATGTAAGTCAATGCATTCTACATGAATCTAGGTCAATCTAGACCAAAGTCAACTCTTGGTCAACTCTGGTCAACCCTAGAAGTCAAACTAGGTCAAACTATGGTCTAACCAAACCATTCTAGGTTAAACAAGGCTATACTAGTCTAACTAGTCTATACTAGCCTATTACAAGATAAGGCCAACCCAACATCACACAACCTATATTACATGCATCTAGGCCTACACATGGAAATCACACTTGGCTTTATGCCAAACACCTATAATACATTAGGCAATCAATATTACATATAGATATATATATATATATATATGTATCACATATAGATACATACATTATGTATATAGGCTACCACCCAATATATGTATATAGGCCTACTAAATAGGCATTCAACATACACAATACATATGTAGATATATACATGGTACATACCTACATATATTCATTATACATGTAAATGTGTGTGTGTGTCATGAGTGTACAGTGACAGTCCAACATGGACAGTGAAAGAAGTGGCTAATGTGTGTGTCAAGAGAGTGAGTGAGTGATACACTTGTGTGTGAAAACAGGACAATGTGTCAAAGGAATCAGTGTATACAGGAATGGGAAAATTATAACATGTGTACTAGGTGATCCTGTGTGCATTGTCAAAAGGAAGTCAGGGAAATATATTTGTGTGTGGGCAATGAAAAACAGTGGCTAACCATGTAACCTAGAAAAATAGAGTGAATGGTGATTCAATCCCATATTTAAATTCAAATCAGTGTAATGTAAAATCTGGAATCAACCTATTGCAAAACAGTGTACTTACTGTCAATAGAAAAACAGGGAAATCTGGAAATAGTCTCAGGTTATCAAGAATAATTATTCAATTACAATTCAAGCTATAGAACTGAACTCAAATCAACCAATGTATCAGCTATTACATTCGAAAACCAACATCATGTCAAAAACCCCATTTACATAACAAAAACCTATCTAAATGAAGCATTGAACTAGCCATGAATAATCAACATGTGGAATCATTGACAGTTGAAACATTAGATCAAATGGGATTTACAAATGGATTCAACAGTTTTTAGGAAAACTGAATAAGTACCAGTTAATATCAGTCGACCCAACTCAAAGTCTAAATATTCCATTTCAAATCATAAGTCTCATTCGAATGTAACATTTAGCTAAACATGAACTACCAATCATGTAGGAGTAATTAATCAGTGAAAATATCAATAGAAATAGGATTAAAAATAGGAATTAACATGTGAAAAACTGAACACACCATGTATCAGTCCCTGTGTATCAGCCGAATGCAATTTTACCAATTCGAATCCAAAATCCACATCAAACACCTAACTAACATGTAATCAATCTAATATAGATTATTAATCATATATAGGATCTAATTTAGCAGTTAAAACATGAATTAAATCATTAAAACTGAATTAAAATAGTGAATCAAAATAATAGGCTGTGCACGCACAGTGCACACCCCGTGCACGCACGATACCGTGTCCGACACGATACGAGAGGTCGTGTAACTCTGGGAACCTCGTGTCAGTGGTTGCCCCAACTCGCATGTCCAATATCACGTGTCTACGTGGCGTGTGCTGCGCGCAATCGACCCCGAACAGCAGGGGAAGCAACACTGCTCGCGCGCGCGTGGCACCCCGCGTGTTCCCGTGTCCACCGCGACCCGACACGACACCAAAACGACCTCAGAACACCAGAAACCCATAAGAGAGCCTAAACCCTAATTTCCTATTCAAACAAAACTAGAAAACAGTGATGAAATGCCCACTGTGGTATTTCATCGAACACCTACACGTATCCACTGATACGTGTCCGATACGGACACATATTGGACACGAAACCTAGGGATAGCTATACCTACAGCTAGGATAGACCTAGGGCTTCCTAAATATACAATAATAACAGAAATTTATGGTGTAGATTAGAGATTTACCTAGGGTTTGCAATGGCTCAAAAAGTCCCAATATGAGTGGATCCTCAAGCTACCAAAACTCTTCCAAATTGCTTCTCCCCTGAAATTCCTCACCACAAACAACAAGTAGAAGAAATTTAGAACCTATTGCAATTGGTTTGGATGGAAAAGGAATTAAATTGGATTTTCTAGAAATTTCTAAAGATGGAGCATACCTCTCTTTCCAACTTGAGAACTTTCTAAAGGAGGCTAGCCCTAACTTTGAGGAGGCATTAAATAGATGAGGGGAAATAGGGTTGGCCGGCCATGGGGGTCTTGGGCTAGGGTTAGGGTTTAGATGGTGTTGGATTTTGGGCCACTGTGGGCTTAAGTCATTAATCATGACTTGTGAAACCACAAGCCATTCTCTAGCCAAATAAATTCCTATTCTCTCCAAATAAATTCTAATTGGTTGGATATCACTAACTTAGGTCAAGCTAGGGTTACACACTCTAACCAAGTAGTCATGATCTAGGTTAGCTTCTAGGACAGTCTCCTAAGTCACCCTGAGTCAAAGTCACTAATAGCACCAAATCAATTATATTAAAAATCACTTAAAAATTCCAATAATTATAATTAATACTAATAATTCCAAATAATTCTAAAATTTTAAAAAATGACCAAAATACCCTCAAGCTAGAAATATGGTAGTGACAAATCTACCCCCCTTAAAATAATTTCGTCCTCGAAATTAAAAGGGCGAAATTAACAGATGAGAAGGATAGATAATCATACCTCACGGTGCAAACAAATATGGGTATCGCTCGTGCATCTCATCCTCTCGCTTCCAGGTCGACTCTCCTGGAGAATGATGCCTCCATGCGACGCGAACCAAAGGTATCACCTGGTTTCTCAGCACCTTCTCACGGCGATCCAGAATCTCCACATGCTGCTCTGGATAACTGAGAGTAGGTCCAACCTCAATCTTCGAATGATCAAGCACATGACTAGGGTCAGCCACGTACCGTCTCAACTGTGATACGTGGAATACGTTGTGAACTTCCACTAGTGCAGGTGGCAAGTCTAGCTTATAAGCCACATCACCGACCCTCCCGCTGATCACGAAAGGTCCGATGAAGCGCGGGCTAAGCTTCCCACCTCCACCAAAATGTATCGTACTACGAGTCGGAGATATTCGCAGAAAAACCATGTCTCCAACCTAATCACAAGCAAGGTCTCAAGTTACTAAAAAATCAAACACGATCAATCAAATAAAACAAAAATACAACCTACTTCTAATCCTATCTCTAATTCTGTACCTCAAACTCCAACGGCCTCCGGTGGCTATCGGTCCAGTACCGATGTCTGTCCTGCGTCACGCGAAGTCTGTCCCTGATGAGCTTCACCTTCTCGACTGCGTCAACAACCATCTCTGGTCCCAGTAAAGCTCGCTCTCCAACATCATCCCAAGATAAGGGTGTACGACACCTACGTCCGTACAGAGCCTCAAAAGGTGGCATCTCAATGCTGGTCTGATAACTGTTGTTGTAAGCAAACTCTACCAAATGTAGATGATCCTCCCAGGAACCTCCAAAATCTAGGACACACATCCGAAGCATATCCTCAAGCGTCTGAATAGTCCTCTCTGACTGTCCGTCCGTCTGGGGGTGGTATGCAGTACTAAACTTGAGCTAAGTGTCCAAACTAGTCTGCAGACTCCTCCAGAAATGGAAAGTAAAGCGACTATTCCGATCTGAGACAATGCTGACGGAAACTCCGTGAATCCTGACTATCTGCCGTATGTACAACTCCGCAAGCCTCTCTGTAGACGTACCCATCTTGAATGGCAAGAAGTGGACCGATTTGGTCAACCTGTCAACGATGATCCAAATTGCATCTTTCCTTCCTGGTGTACGCGGCAACTCAGATACGAAATCCATGGTGATATGTTCCCACTTCCACTCTGGAATGGGCAACGGCTGCAATAATTCTCCGGGCCTCTGCCTCTCTGCCTTGACCCGCTGACAGACCAAGCATCTAGCTATGAAGAGAGCTACCTCCCGCTTCATTCCGTACCACCAGACATGCTCTCGCAGATTCCTGTACATCTTGTTGGCACAGGATGTATAGAGTACTGCGATCTGTGAGCCTCCTGCATGATCTGCTCCCTGAGCTCCCCGCTAGGCACACATAACCTGGAACCGTGCCTCAAGGCACCATCTTCTGCAAGAGAAAACTTGCCATCTACCAACCCCGCATGAACTTGCTCTCGGATACACCGCAGAACCACATCCTCGAACTGCGTCGCCTTGATCCTCTTCATCAAGTCCGACTGTATCTGAAGGCCCCACAACTGTATCTGCACTCCGGGCACGATCACCTCAATCCCAAGGCTCTCCAAGTCTGCAAGCAAGTGCCGGTCCATAGTCAAACACATGGCTGTCGGATACCTACTCAAGGCATCGGCAACCACATTGGCCTTCCCTGTATGATACTGAAGTGAGATGTCAAAGTCCTTCATCAACTCTAGCCACCTGCGCTGCCTCATGTTGAGCTCTTTCTGTGTAAACACATACTTCAAGCTCTTGTGATCTGTAAAAATCTCCACCCTCTCTCCATACAGATAGTGCTTCCACAACTTCAGAGCAAAAATTACTGCTGCCAGCTCCAGGTCATGGGTAGGGTAGTTCTTCTCATGGGGACGTAATTGCCTAGAAGCATAGGCAATCACCTTTTCATTCTGCTGCAAGACACAATCCAGCCCCTTCCCTGAAGCATCACTATAAATAGTGAATCCACCTGAACCTGAAGGCAATGTCAGAATCAGAGTTGTCGTAAGCCACTTCTTCAACTCATCAGAAGCTGCCTGACACTCCTCTGACCAAACATACTCAGCATCCTTTCGGGTCAACCGAGTCAACGGCTCTGCAACCCGGGAGAAATCCTGCACAAATCTCCTATAATATCCTGCCAGCCCCAGGAAACTCCTGATCTCTGCCACTGAAGTCGGCGCTGCCCAAGCCTCAACTGCTGTGATCTTCTTCGAGTCCACTGAGATACCATCTTCAGTCACCACATGACCCAAGAAGTCAACCCTTTCTAGGAAGAACTCGCACTTCGAGAGCTTGCCATACAATCTCTCCCTCCTGAGTGTCTCCAGAACCACTCTCAAGTGCTCCTCATGCTCTTCCTCTGTCTTGGAATACACCAGGATATCATCAATGAATACCACCACGAACTTGTCTAAGTACTGGTGGAACACCTTGTTCATTAAGTTCATAAACACTCGGGTGCATTGGTCAGCCCAAACGGCATAACCAAAAACTCAAACTGCCCGTACCGCATCCTGAAAGCGGTCTTGAAAATATCCTCCCTCTTCACCTTCACCTGGTGATAACCTGTGTCACGACCCGCACCCGGGTATACGGGTACGAATACGTGGGCCACGCCCAGCCTACGCCGCGGTATCGGCGGTAGAACGCTGTCAAGTATACTATACTAACTACAACTTCTAAAGATCCATAACTAGAAATGTACTCATGTCACATCACGAAACTAAGGAAGATAAGACAAGAAATAATAACAATATCACTAGAACAACTAGAATCTATACTGATCATAAGACAGGAAAATAAAGAAGGAACAACAAGACTAACTAAGGAATAACTACCAGGCAACTCACATAGAGGAACAGTGTGAACCACCTCAGCTAGAATCATCATGCAGTCCAACAAATGTGGCACAACTACTCCTAAAATTTTATCAACATATCCAGTCAGGATGGAACGAGCACAAATCTCAAATAACAGTTCTAATTAGACGATATTGAAAATGTAGCAGTAAATAGAGAGAATATACAAGAAATCATGAAATGTACATGTGAGTATCATGGCAAGGTATACTGTAATCTAGAGCTAGAACAAGGCAAGTAAAACTGATCATGGCATGTACAAGAATCAAGAATCATCTATCTAAGTGTGTGAGTACTAGTTTCAACATGTGGCCGGCTTGGGTCTTGCATAAGGTCTACTGGCCTGGTTAATCATACGTGAGGTGTATGATTAACACTCACAAGGTCTACAAGAATAACAAGGTGGATAATGACCACACATCTACACTAATACTCCCCGTCCCCGACTAGTATAATGGATCCAACCATGACACATCATGACATGCAATTCTCCGAGAGGGTAGCTAGCCTTCGCAGGAATCGTGTCTATACAATGCACAAGGAACAAGAAAGACTTACACAAGATATACCAAGGAGAGCGAGGAATAATATCTCATGACGGGATCCAGGGAAATACCAATCCGTGTGAACAATGTGTCAAGAGAACAAGGGTATCTACACTAAATACAAGAAACATAAACGATATCATAAAACAGAAATATTATCAGAGAATGTACTCGTCTGTGATCTGGTGGAATATGTCAACTGGTCCAAGAACAGTGCCTCGAGGACCTATAGGTGGAAATACTGTATCAACATAAGGGTTTGGAAGTAAAATCAAGTCACACTAAGTCAAACTAGGTCAAGACAAGTCAAAGCAAATCAAACTAGGTCAATCTAAGTCAATGGTCGACTTACAGTTGACTTTTGGTCAACTGGTCAACTCTGGTCAACCCTAGGTCAACTCTAGGTCAAACTTGACTAACGTTGACTAACAGTTGACTTTGGGTCAACTGGTCAACTCTGGTTCAGTTCTAGTCAATTGTAGGCTACGGTTGACTTTCGGTTGACTTTGGTCAAAATAGTCAACTGTGGTCAACCAGGGTCAAAACTAGTCTAACCTAGGTCAAATGTTGACTCTACTTCGACGTTCAGTCAAAGTAGTCAACCATGGTCAAACTGGGTTAAAGCTAGCCTCTACAACCATCTACAGGGTCAACACATGCAATTTCAGTGGTTGTGAAATCACTGGAATCGATGGATCTCAAATACCACAAAAGGAGAAAGATTATAATGATAGGGTGAAAACCTATAGATATTGTCGGATGATGAAACTAACATCACCAACGTGTCCAGAATGGTCAAATCAGCTAGAATAGCCTGTCCAAAAGTTTAATTTGGATACAGGGGCAAAACGGTAATTTCGGGCCAAAATAATGTCCGCCGTTGGACACACTTTGCACCGAAAAACGTGCTGAAATAAAAGTGCACAAAACCTAACAAATTATATGTCCACGAATCCAGAATGACGATGCGAACCCAACGGTATATCCAGAATTGGATTCCGTTGACCCGATCACAAATTGGTCCGTTGACCGGGACATTGAAATCCGATTTGCACGGAAAAGCGTGTCGGAGCCAATGTCTTCAAAACTCAGCAAATTATATGTCAACGAGTCCAGAATGACGATACGAACTCAACGGTATATCCGGAATTGGATTCCGATGAGCCGAACTCAAAATGACCCGTTGACCCGGATATTGGTATCCGACTTGCACCGAAATGCGTGCCGGAACCAATGTCTACTAAAACCTAGCAAATTATATGTCAGCGAGTCCAGAATGACGATACGAACTCAACGGTATATCCGGAATTGGATTCCGATGAGCCGATCTCAAATTGACCCGTTGACTCAGAAAGTGGGACCCGCTTTGCACCGAAATACGTGACAGGGCCCACGTTCTCCAAATCAAGCAAACTTTATATGAAAACATGCCAGAACGACGCCATGAGTCTACTGGTGGTATCAGAAATTGAATCCGGAGTCCCGGGTTCAAAAATGGAATTTTACAAGTGCAACACTAAGAATTTGAACGGCCAAATTTGGCGTCGAATTCGACTGACCTAACAAGCTCAAACTGAAATGAAATCTAAAGAGGGCAGAAAGAGGGTTATACCAGCTGTGCACCAAACTGGTGGCGCGCAAAATGGAGCTGCGACGACGAAGATACGAACCCGCGAAGTTGGCGTCGCAAAACTGTCCAAAAACAGTACAATTTAAAATGTCAACTTGGTGGCCGGTTTTGATGTATCAAACGACGAAATTAACGGATGAAATTTGACAGAAGTGAAGAGGGATATATCGAGATTGAGACGGAGCAAGGAGTTCGCCGATCCAACGGTCGGATTTCCCAAAAAACGTGTGCGAAGTCGCTGCTCCGAAACGCGAATTCTGAAATTTCTCCCCCGCGCGCGTCGACGGAACTCCGTGCAAAACGCACGAAACGCCTAGACGGCACGTCCCGGAGGACGTTGGCCGCCACAGGGTGGTGCCTGGGGGTCGCCCGGCCAGGGGGTGGCCGACCACGGTGGCGGCGATGGCCGGAACGGCGCGCGGCCGGCCGGCGCGCGCGCGCATGCTGCTGCCGCTGCCGTGCTGCAGTAGCTGCTGCTGCTGCTCTGGTCGCGCGGGGGCACGGCGGCGGCGAGCGGCGCAGGCTCGACGGCGGCGGAGGCACGGCGGAGGAAGGCTCGCTGGCCACGTAGTGGCGCACGGCGGCGGTTGGGTTGATGATGAAGAAGATGTTGATGATGGTGGTGATGTAGTTGTGGAGGTGGTGGTGTGTTCTTCTTTTGAAGAAGAAGAAGAAGACCAAGAAGAAGGAGTTGAGGAAGAAGAAGGAGAAGTGAGAAGGAGAGAGAGAGATGATGATGATGAAGAAAAGGAGGGGGAGGGAGCTGTTCCTGTACGGGTAGGTGGTGTGGTGATGGGTTGTGTGTTTGTATAAGTGAAGAGAGAGAGAGAGGGATTATATATATAATATATATGTATGTATATATATTATATAATGAGAGATATTAAGAAGATATTAGGGAGAGAGAATAAGAGAGAGGGGGGTGTGTATGTCGGCTGATGGGAGGGAGGAGTATGTGCTTGTGATGGGGAGGGGTGTAGGTGTGTAGGAGAGAAGAGAGAGATATTTACCTATATATATATATATACATATATATATTAGAATGAGAGAGAAAGAGTTATTTTTATGTAAAGAGATATTTTTTGAGTAGGGGGGAAAATGAGGAATTATCAATGGGGTGTATAGATAGACATGGTAGGGTCACACAAATTTGGGTTGGGTTCGGTTGAGCCGGGTCGGATTAAAATCGGACAGGGGGCAATATTCGAATTAAAATGGGTATTTGTAATCATGGATAAATAAGTAGCATGTGGGGGCTCAAATAGATGGGACACAAGTGTCAGGCGGGTAGTAGGCTTCGTGTGGGCCATGTCCATATTTGGGGTCGACTAGGTTGGGTCAATGTCGGGCCCCGAAATTAAATGGGAAATCAAATCAGGTTTCACGGCAGATAATTAATTGGCCTAAATTGAACCGAAAGTTGTGCGAAGGAAATGGAGCACAAAATGGAGTGTCTGAGTGGGACACGAAGGTCATAGCTGAAGAGCGTCTCGAGTAGATCAGGCATGACAAGTTAGTTTCGAGAGAATGACTAGTCTGGTGCTCCTAAATTAAAAGTCATGGTAACGCGCATATGATGATCAAGAAAAAGAGTGGAAATTCAATTAATAATTAAATGGTCTAATATTGACCCGAACTTGCGCGAAACAAAAAGAATACAAGGGAACAAGTTCGAGTGGGACACGATATATCAATGTGAAGATAATCTTGTCTACTACAAACTCCAAGAAGAAGATTTCCAGAGACTGGCATCCCTGACGCTCTAGAATTCCAAGTCACGGTAAAGAGCATTAAATCAAATAATAATCAAATAATAATATTTATTCAAAATTATTGATTTATAAAATTGAAAAAAAATAAGCCCTAAATTCAGGGGCTTACAACCTGACCTCAAATCAATCTTGGAGAACACCCGAGCTCTGCTCAACTGATCAAAGAGATCATCGATCTGCGGCAGTGGGTATCTGTTCTTAATCGTTTGGTTGTTAAGTGCCCTGTAGTCGATACACATCCGTACCGACCCATCCTTCTTGGGTACGAAGAGTACCGGTGCACCCTAAGGTGAAGAACTCGATCGGATGAAGCCCTTGTCCTGCAGCTCATCCACCTGCTTCTTCAACTCCACCAATTCACTGTTGTTCACTCGATAGACATGCTGAAAAATTGGTTCCACGCCGAAAACCAAGTCTATCGAGAACTCTACATCCATGTCCGGTGGAAGCCCTGGCAACTCCTCATGAAATACGTCCATAAACTCTGCGATCAAGGGATGTGGAGCCACCTGCTCCTCAACTGATACTCCACAGAAGACTCCGCCATCCTGCTCTGCCTGCCGCCGGGTGTACACAAACTCTGGCTCCCCTGGCGCCCCAAACAAAACTCTACCCCCTCGGCAATCAATGCGGGCGTGGTGTCTACTCAGCCAGTCCATACCTAATACAATATCGTAGTTCGGTAGTGGCATGACGAGTAAACTCACTCCCAACTCTCGGCCTCCCTATATGACGCCCCGCCCTCTGCAAACATCACTCACGAGGATGATCCCACCCCCGGTCGTGATCTTGCAGGTCCTAGGCAATGGTTCAGAAACCAGACTGTGTCTAATAGCATACGATACTGACACAAAGCTGTGGAAAGCCCCGGAATCAAATAGTACAAAGGCTGGAGTGGAGTCTAGAAGAACCGAACCTGCTATCAACTCCCCTACGGCCTCTGTATCCTCAGCCGCCATGGCAAAAGCTCGCCCCTGCTGTCCACCCCGTGCCTGCTGCTGGTGCTGGTGAAACCTCTGCTGCTGGTTCAGCAGTGGCCCCTTCAGCTGTCCTGATGGAGCCTTGGCTGCTCCAACTCCTCCTGGTATCGGACGCATCGACGCCACTGGACAATCTTGCATATAGTGGTCCGCTGATCCACACATCAAGCATCTGCCAAGTCTCTTCCTGCACTCCTCCCACTTGTGCCTAGGCTTCTTACAGAAAGTACAACTGATAGCCTGCTGCCTGGGTGCTTGCTGTCCTCTTTGCTGCTGATGTTGCACCTGCTGAAGAGGTGCCCTGCCCTGCTGCTGATACTGCTGAACTGGCCTCTGCGGCTGCTGATGCTGGAAGTGAGGCCTCTTGGCCTGCCCCTGACTGCTGCTACCACCCTGGAAGTCACGACCCCTCTTCTGCTTCAACCCTAGGTCGTCTTCCGCCGCCATAGCCCCAGAAAATATCTCTGCAAAAGTAGCGTTCCGGTCGCTCTTAGTCAGCGACCGAACCTCTCTAATCAAACCTCGGCGAAACTTCCTCGCCTTCGTCTTCTCAGTCAAGTCATCTATGAAATGGACCAATCCACAAAACTCCCCAGCATACTCAGCTACCGTCTGGTTCCCCTGAACCAGACCCTTGAACTGTGCTTTGATACCTCCCAAGGCCACATCAGGAAAGAACTGCTCCTTAAACAGCTCATTGAACTGGGCCCAAGTCTGGCCCTCAACTCCAATCCTGGGATCTGTCTGATACCACGCACGGGCTAAGTCCTGCATCTGACTGCCCGCCGCCTCGATCTGGAGTCGATCTGGTATCTCCGCCAGTCGAAATATCTCCTCGATATGCTCGATCCAGTCATCGGCATAGTAGATGCCCTATGTGCCGAAGAACTCTCTGGGATGCATCTTCTGAAAGTCCTGTATATCCTTCTCCCTCCTACGGGGCTGCTGCTGTGCCCCCTGAGCAGTAACTATCTCAACTGTAGTACGAACCAGCTGGTGTGCCTCGTCGATCCTCTAACGAAAATCTGCTGTCTGCCTCTGCTGCTGCTGCTGGTGGAACTCCAGAATCCTCTCCATGAAAGAGAAGAGATGTGCAGCATCTACCATCCCCGTAGGCAGAGGCTGCTGCGGTGGAAGGACCTCGGGAATCACAGGGCTCTGCCTCCTGGCTGGTGGAGGTGCTCCTCCAAAAGCTGTAGAAACACCGACTCCTGAGGGCTGCACTGGCCCTGCAGTACCGGGAGCTGGCTGCTGGATACGAGAGGTGGCAGACCCCTCTCCAGCATCTTCCGTCCTGGGGCGATGCGATCTCGTCTCAACCATCCTAGAGACACAGATCAACAAGAAACAATTACTGAGAATGAGTCGAAATATCAAATGAGGACAGTTTAAAATTCAAAGGAAGACAATAAGCAGCAAAATAGATATACGGGATCTGATACGAAGTTTTTTCTAGTGTGATTGAGTACCTTCAAAAAAAATACTAATTCCTACTGCAGGCTGCAGCGATATTCTAGTTCGAATACCACTATATTTCCAACCTAGACCTGCATGGGCCACCACTAAAAACGTGTCACGACCCGCACCCTAGAGTAAGGGCACGAGACGTGGGTACGTCCAGCCTACGCCGCAGTGTCGGCGGTAGAACGCTGTCCTAGGTCAACATCTAACAACATAAAGGTACATGTACAGTATATACTCTTCGAATGGAGGTGACATAGCAGATATAGTCTCAATCACAACTAAGGTAGAACAGGATAAAGATAGATAGATAGATAGATAGATAGATAGATAGATAGATAGATAAATATCCAGAATGAAAACACAGAGATACAATCCAAAATTCTAAGTTTCTAAATAAGTACATATCCCAAATATCTCAGAATCCATATACAGTAATCCATAAAAAGTAAAGACATCCTAATCTAAGGGAGTGTCGTCAACTGCTAGTGGATCTTGCTGCTGGTCCAAGTCACAACACTCATTTAGGGGTAGCACCGTAGTAGGTAGGGCAGAACGCCTCAGCCTCGTCCTATGTAATATTTCAACAGGTCCAGTCAGGACAGGAGCGAGCACACTACATCTCAACAAATCATAGCAGGTCAGGATATATAATTATGCTAGAGAGTAAGATACAAGAAACTGAAGGAAATAATATGACAAAAAGGAAGACTGTAAATAAATAGATACAGTATATAGAGAGCTATCAGTGACTAGTAATTCAGAGCACAAGACGATTATGTAAACGGCACGATGTTGTACACGAGTAATCTACAGAGGTTTGTACACGAGTAATCTACTGGATTGATTACATAACCACTTCTTCTCCCCCGTCCCAATCATACACAAGGATCTAGCCAAGTTATGTTATTGTACACGAAGGTCATGTGAATACATGATTATACACGATTTTACACGTTTCATACACGAATGTCACGAATACACGGAGTACACGATGCTCACGATAAAGTACACGAACACGAATACCCGATGTATCCGCTAAGGGGATAACATCGCACGACAAGATCCATATAGTACTAATCCGTGTTTCCAACGTGTCAGCATCATGTAAAGTAATCTAAAGCAGGAAATATACTCCTAATGCATGATATGAAATGATCAGAGAATGTACTCGCCTGTATCCTGAGAATCTGAAGAATATCTACTGTCCGAGGAGTGGTTTCTGTCTCCTATAGAACAGTACAAGTCACTATGAGTCTAAAATGATAATAAGATGCAAGTCAATGCATTCTACATGAATCTAGGTCAATCTAGACCAAAGTCAACTCTTGGTCAACTATGGTCAACCCTAGAAGTCAAACTAGGTCAAACTATGGTCTAACCAAACCATTCTAGGTTAAACAAGGCTATACTAGTCTAACTAGTCTATACTAGTCTATATTAGTCTATTACAATATAAGGCCAACCCAACATCATACAACCTATATTACATGCATCTAGGCCTACACATGGAAACCACACTTGGCTTTATGCCAAACACCTATAATACATTAGGCAATCAATATTACATATAGATATATATATATATATGTATCACATATAGATACATACATTATGTATATAGGCTACCACCCAATATATGTATATAGGCCTACTAAATAGGCATTCAACATACACAATACATATGTAGATATTACATGGTACATACCTACATATATTCATTATACATGTAAATGTGTGTGTGTGTCATGAGTGTACAGTGACAGTCCAACACGGACAGTGAAAGAAGTGGCTAATGTGTGTGTCAAGAGAGTGAGTGATACACTTGTGTGTGAAAACAGGGCAATGTGTCAAAGGAATCAGTGTATACAGGAATGCAAAAATTATAACATGTGTACTAGGTGATCCTGTGTGCAGTGTCAAAAGGAAGTCAGGGAAATACATTTGTGTGTGGGCAATGAAAAACAGTGGCTAACCATGTAACCTGGAAAAATAGAGTGAATGGTGATTCAATCCCACATTTAAATTCAAATCAGTGTAATATAAAATCTGGAATCAACCTATTGCAAAATAGTGTACTTACTGTCAATAGGAAAACAGGGAAATCTGGAAATAGTCTCAGGTTATCAAGAATAATTATTCAATTACAGTTCAAGCTATAGAACTGAACTCAAATCAACCAACATATCAGCTATTACATTCGAAAACCAACATCATGTCAAAACCCCATTTACATAACAAAAACCTATCTAAACGAAGCATTGAACTAGCCATGAATAATCAACATGTGGAATCATTAACAGTTGAAACATTAGATCAAATGGGATTTACAAATGGATTCAACAGTTTTTAGGAAAACTGAATAAGTACCAGTTAATATCAGTCGACCCAACTCAAAGTCTAAATATTCTATTTCAAATCATAAGTCTCATTCGAATGTAACATTTAGCTAAACATGAACTACCAATCATGTGGGAGTAATTAATCAGTGAAAAACATCAATAGAAATAGGATTAAAAATAGGAATTAACATGTGAAAAACTGAACACACCATGTATCAGTCCCTGTGTATCAGCCGAATGCAATTTTACCAATTCGAATCCAAAATCCACATCAAACACCTAACTAACATGTAATCAATCTAATATAGATTATTAATCATATATAGGATCTAATTTAGCAGTTAAAACATGAATTAAATCATTAAAACTGAATTAAAACAGGGAATCAAAACAATAGGCTGTGCACGCACAGTGTACACCCCGTGCACGCACGATACCGTGTCCGACACGACACGAGAGGTCGTGTAACTCTGGGAACCTCGTGTCAGTGGTTGCCCCAACTCGCGTGTCCAATATCACGTGTCCACATGGCGTGTGCTGCGCGTAATCGACCCCGAGCAGCAGGGGAAGCAACACTGCTCGCGCGCGCGTGGCACCCCGCGTGTTCCCGTGTCCACCGCGACCCGACACGACACCAAAACGACCTCAGAACACCAGAAACCCATAAGCGAGCCTAAACCCTAATTTTTTATTCAAACAAAACTGGAAAACAGTGATAAAATGCCTACTGTGGTATTTCATCGAACACCTACACGTATCCACTGATACGTGTCCGATACGGACACATATTGGACACGAAATCTAGGGATAGCTATACCTATAGCTAGAGTAGACCTAGGGCTTCCTAAATATGCAATAATAACAGAAATTTATGGTGTGGATTAGAGATTTACCTAGGGTTTGCAATGGCTCAAAAAGCCCCAATGTGAGTGGATCCTCAAGCTACCAAAACTCTTCCAAATTGCTTCTCCCCTAAAATTCCTCACCACAAACAGCAAGTAGAAGAAATTTATAACCTATTGCAATTGGTTTGGATGGAAAAGGAATTAAATTGGATTTTCTAGGAATTTCTAAAGATGGAGCATACCTCTCTTTCCAACTTGAGAACTTTCTAAAGGAGGCTAGCCCTAACTTTGAGGAGGCATTAAATAGATGGGAGGAAATAGGGTTGGTCGGCCATGGGGTGGTTGGGCTAGGGTTAGGGTTTACATGGTGTTGGGTTTTGGGCCTCTATGGGCTTAAGTCATTAATCATGACTTGTGAAACCACAAGCCATTCTCTAGCCAAATAAATTTCTATTCTCTCCAAATAAATTCTAATTGGTTGGATATCACTAACTTAGGTCAAGCTAGGGTTACACACTCTAACCAAGTAGTCATGATCTAGGTTTGCTTCTAGGACAGTCTCCTAAGTCACCCTGAGTCAAAGTCACTAATAGCACCAAATTAGTTATACTAAAAATCACTTAAAAATTCCAATAATTATAATTAATACTAATAATTCCAAATAATTCTAAACATTTTAAAAAATGACCAAAATACCCTCAAGCTAAAAATATGGTAGTGACACATGCATCTCATAGTCTATCATGGCAAGGACACATATGTCATATAGACAGATGTATATATAATGTTTAAAACTGTAGCAGATACATGATCGTCAATAGGTGTACAATGTGTAGGGGCACATAATAAAATGTACTTCCGTACAAGCCATAAGGCGATAGATGTACATACGCACAAATCCGCTTTGAGATAAAGCCTACGGTGTAGTAATCATATAAAATAAAACTTTGCTCGGTACATACGTACGGAGAAGGGGGTCGTGATCACGTACGCTACTATCAGTTTTCCAATAACCCAGATTCTAACATGTGAGAGATACGAGAACAGTAAAAACATATGAGAGATACGAGAACGGTATAAAACATGTAAAAGATACTGGAAGCAGTATAAGCATGGCAGGTACTAAGAGCAGTATAAAAAGTGGGGGATACTGAGAGCAGTATAAGCATGGTAAAACATGTACTGAGAACCAGTAAGAAGCATGTGAAGATATAAGAACTGTCCTAAGCATGGTAGGTACTGAAAGTAATATAACATGTGAATATTTAACTTGCTACCTCAAGGATCAGTATTTTAACAGGGTTAATACATGTTCTAGCATTAAAAGACAGTAAATGAGTTTGCAGATGTACTTGTCTCGAGCAAAGCAAGAATACTAGTACGAAAATATAGATGTCCGGTGTCCTGTCAATAATGATATACAAGCTCAGCATCTAAGTTACGTTCAAGATTACACTAGTGGTGTGACACGACTCCTAACTGGATACTAGCCAAGTAGAGACCTAGCATAAAAGTCTAATGTGGGGTGACACTATATCCAAACTAATTTTCTAGGGCCTTTACACTAGTACGGGGTGAGGTCCAATACTATAATAACTCAAAAGAACACAAATCATTAAAAATCATAATTATTTAATAAATAAATCAAACTGCATTGTGTTCCAACAATTTTTGAGATAGACAAAAAGCTCAATTTTACATAAAATAAAGTACCAAAATGATCCTTGTTAATTATAGAAATTTATACTAATTTTTCTGGAATTTATAAACCTTCATAAATATTTATTAAAAATCAGCAAATATATGTATCCTGAAAATGAGGTCTGTTTTTCCATTTTTATAAAATACCAAAAGTACTTATTAAATGCTAGAAAAATTATAATAAATTAGCTAAATTAACATAGTATTTAAATACAATTTTTTCCAGATTTTTACAGCAATTAAAATATATATAAAAATTCAAAAATAGCCTAACCGGATCATCCGGCGGATTACTGCGGATTACCGACGGATTTTCCGATCCGTCACAGCAAGTTTTGTGGTGCAAGTTCGGATTTTCCGACGAATTTCCGCGAATTTCCGACGGATTTTCCGAACCGTCACAGAAAGTTGATTTTTGAACTCAAAACTTGTTTCGGTCATAAAAACTTCGTTTTAAATCGAAATTCGGATTTTCAAAAGTCAAAATTGTATAGAATTGAATTTACTACAACATGGGACTATTAGTTTTCATAAATCAAAACATTTGATAGATCAAAACCTCAAAATGCTCGAAAATTATATCTAGAAACTTAGATCTACGCAATACTGTTGATCAAAACCAAAAATGCTATATACTAAACATGTTAATAATTTAAAGAAGCATATTATAGGCCAATAAAACTTTAGTTTCTATGGAAAACAAAAATAAAGTATGGTCATATCACTTTTGAGCAAGATGTACTTGCCTAAGTTAAGCTCCAAGCCTAATCTTCTACTCCACCACCAAGAGGGGTACGAAACCACACTCTAGACCTCAAGGCCAAGCTCTTGGCAAGCTCCAAGGGAAGAGAAGGGAAGAAGAAATGAAGAGAGAGTGAAGAGAATGAAAAGAGAGAGGAGAGAGAAAGTAAAATGGTATATATAGAAGGGAGAATTAATCTTAGCCATCGGATTGTGATCTATGTCAAAGTCTAGGTCAATCATGGCCATTCAAACAAAACCAATTATCCATTGGATAATAAAGTGTATCTACACTATTCACGAAAATATCTTAAACATTATTCATCAAAATATCCAAAATATTATTCACAAAAATATCGAAAACACTATTCATGAAAATATCTGAAATCAAAAATATCTAAAATGTGGAAAATCTGTCTGGACGGTATGCCATCGGTATACTCCGGTATACTGACGGTATGCCGGCCAAGGAAAAAATCTATAAGTTAGGAAAAAATTTAAAGCATTCCGGAAACCAAGAGAATACGAAACACGCTGCAAAATACATATTTGAATTAATATAAATGCTATTGAAAATTATAAAAAACTATTTTTTTGAAATCTAGGGGCTTACATATAACTTGGTCGCAGCATGAAAAACACACGTTAAACGAGGAGAAGTCTGTATAAAACAGAAGTAACCAGTCTAAATTGTATACTTAATATCATCTTTGTAGTGTTACAAACACACCAATTATTGTTGTTCCTTTTTTTTTAGATGTCCGCGTTACTTACGGAACTTTATGCACGCTGTATTGTAAGTCTTTTGAACCAAGTGTTCCCAACTTTTACCATTTTTATAAATGGAAAGAATAATACGCCTCCGTGGCTCGAATCACTGATTTTTTGCTACCCAACAACGGTATTTTGTATCTCCCAGGTAACTCCAAGGGTCACTCGAGTTCGACTTATTGTTGTTCCAACATGGCACTGCCACTCCATAAAGATAGACATTGTATGAATGTTGTTGAGAACTAATAAGGGATTTAGTCCCACATTGAATGATAGCTCACCCATCATACTCATTTCAAATTCTTCCTGCATAACTTTAGCAAATTCTACACAAAGTGTATTGTTAGTAGAACAAAAAATAATATCATTGACATAAATTTGAACCAACAAAAGAGTGCCATTATGGGATTTGATAAAAAGTGTTGTGTCAACCTTGCCCTTAGAAAAATTGTGAGAAACAAGAAAGGAGCTAAGGCGCTCATACCAAGCACGGGGAGCTTGTTTGAGGCCATAAAGGGCTTTGTGGAGTTTGAACACGTGATTAGGAAATTGAAAATCTTCAAAGCCAGGAGGTTGTTTTACATAAACTTCCTCTTTAATAATGCCATTAAGAAAAGCACTCTTAACATCCATTTGAAAGAGTTTAAAATCATTAAAGCAAGCAAAGGCACAAAGCATGCGAATGGATTCAAGACGAGCAACCGGAGCATAGGTTTCGTCGTAGTCAATGCCTTCCTCTTGGTTATAGCCTTGAGCAACCAATCGGGCTTTGTTACGAGTCACTAACCCATCTTCATTAAGTTTATTTCGAAACACCCATTTAGTTCCAATAATGGGATGATTGCTAGGTTTTGGGGCAAGTTCCCAAACCTTGTTTCGCTCAAATTGATTTAGCTCTTCTTGCATCGCTATCATCCAAAATTCATCAAAAAAAGCATCATTAACATTTTTAGGCTCTATTTGAGAGATAAAAGCCACATTCGTACAAAGATCACGAGTTGAGGATCTAGTGCTAACACTGGAGGAAGGATCCCCAATGATAAGTTCCTTAGGATGGTTGGTGACAAATCTCCATTCTTTTGGGAGATCCTTTTGAGGAGGCTCGAGAGGTGGAGACTCTTTTGTTGAGGAGTCACAACTTCACTGTTAGATGAAGAAGGACGATCTCCAATAGAGGAGTTCTCCAACCCACACGAGATGTTATCAACATCATCGGAAGAGGAGAATGTAGAAGAATTAAGTTCATTAAAAGAGACATTAATTGACTCTTCGACAACAAGACTTCTTTTATTAAAAATACGAAAACCTTTACTATGCGTAGAGTATCCAAGGAATATTCCTTCATAGGCTTTTTCTTCAAACTTGCCTAGGTTATCCTTGGTATTCAAAATAAAACAATTACAACCAAAAATTTTAAAAAATTCAATAGAGGGAATTTTGTCAAACCAAAGCTCACAAGGAGTCTTCTTAGAAATAGGTCTAATCAAGACCCTATTTATAACATGACATGCCGTGTTAACGGCTTCAGCCCAAAAATATTGGGAAAGCTTATATTGGTTTAACATAACCCGGGCCATATCGCCAAGGGTTCTATTCTTTCTCTCCACAATACTATTTTGTTGAGGAGTACGTGGACAAGCAAAATCATGTCCAAAACCATTTTTTTCACAAAATCTTTGGAAATCGGCATTGTCAAATTCTTCTCCATGATCACTTCTAATCTTGTTAATAGAAAAACCTTTCTCATTTTGAACACGTTTACAAAAAGCAACAAATTCACGAAAAGTATCACTTTTGCAAGCAAGAAAAATAACCCAAGTAAATCTCGAAAAATTATCAACCAAAACAAAAGCATAAAGCTTGCCTCTAAGACTGGCAACTCTACTAGGACCAAAAAGATCCATATAAATAAGTTGAAGAGGTCTAAAGGTACTCACGGAGTTGATGGATTTGAAGGATGACTTGGTCA
The DNA here is from genome assembly GCA_029216955.1 of Iris pallida. Taxonomy (NCBI): domain Eukaryota; kingdom Viridiplantae; phylum Streptophyta; class Magnoliopsida; order Asparagales; family Iridaceae; genus Iris; species Iris pallida. The sequence goes on along the minus strand of JANAVB010032220.1, from coordinate 4,386,575 downwards.
ACTTACTCTTCTCGCATTCTTCACATGCCATATCCTTTTGAACGGGATACTTGGGAGTCCTCTTACGAGCTTCTTGGTAACAAGACGAGAGATGGTATCCATGTTGGCGTGTCCGAGCCTCATGTACCAAAGCCAACTTTCATCGTTCTTAGCAACTAAGCACCTGTCATTGTTAGTGTCTTCGACAAGATATAAAACATAGATATTGTTTTCTCTAATGCCTTCATAAACAATAGATCCACTTGAACTATCGGTAATAAAACATTTGAGCTTAACAAACTTGATATCATAACCATTATCGATAAGATGACTAATACTAAGAAGATTGTGTTTAAGATTAGTAACAAGACACACATTCTTAATACAAGGATAAGAAGGGGAACCGACATTACCATTTTCTATAATGTGACCCTTGAGATTGCTACCAAAGGAGACGTGTCCTTCCTTCTTCATCGATAGCGTTGTAAATAATAAAGCATCCCCGGTCATGTGTCGTGAACAACCGCTATCGAGAATCCACTTGCTTCTAGCATGAGAAGGACTCTTCACCTATAACATAGGTTGAAGATGAACATTTTGGTACCCATGATCGTATGGGTCCTTGAGTGTTAGTCTTAGGAACCCACTTAAAAACTTTCTTATCAACAAGTTTCCTTGTATGACAATAATTGGTCGTATGTCCAAGCAAGCCACAGTAGTTGCAAATTATAGAGGATTTAGAAGAAGATGTGTGAGAATCATGCATATGTGAATCTCTAGTACGAGGAGTTCTAACATTAGTATTATGATGATGATAATAAAAAGCATGATGCGAAGTGTTTTTCCTAGCAAATGGTCCTTTCCTTGTGTTAGAAAAGGATTTGTGTGTAGTGTTCATGTAAGAAGTATGCCTAGCATTGTGATGAGTGTGGAGGTGTCTTGGAGTATGCATGTGAGTAGTGTTCTTATTACCTAGTTTCTTACTTTGTATAAGAAGATCATTATACTTAATAGAAGTATCATATTCTCTTCTATTAGCATCTTGAACCTTATGCATAGCAAATTCATAAGCTCTTCTCATGGATTGAATCTCATCATCCTTTTTCTTGATGGTGACAAGAGATTCTTGAAACTTGAGTCGCAAAGACTCTATCTCATCCGTGTCAGAAGCAGGAGATTTTTCCTTTACATCAATAATGATGCTTGAGAGTCTTTCTACTTCAAGTTGAAGAGCATCAACCTCTTTTAGAGATTTCTTGTATTTATTTCTAACACCTTTGTGCTCTTCATGCAATTCAAGGATAGCTTTCTCCAAGTCATCATAAGAGTATTTAAGGAGAGATCATCAAGTACCTCATCGGTTGCCATGAGACAAACGTTGGCATTGTGTTTGCACTCTTTGTCGTTGTCAGAGTCGCTTGCGTCGCTCTCACACCAAATGCTTGTGTTGGCAAATTTCCTGGAGGACGAGCTTCCCTTGCTAGGCTTCTCGTACTTGCTTGAGTCTTTTCATATCATCGGACAGTCCCTCTTGATGTGTATAATGCATGTGGTTCGTATTACGTATTTTGGAATACGTGTACGTATTTTATCTTGTATTGCATGATCCCTGGCTTAGTTTTATTCTTGACTTGGTTTATTTCTTGGTTTGGGTTGGCTTGGTTCGGTTTTGGTATTGCTTTTGGTTCATCATGGACCAAAGGGTGAACCCCCTACCTACCTACCACCACCACTACCATTTATTAACCCATTCTTCTTTCTCTCTCTTCATTAACCTCTTCTTCTTCCATTTACTTCTTCACCAACCAGGAAGGTCTAGGCAAGTGCAACTTGCTTCATGGAGGAACTCCAATTTTACTGCCTTATTCTCTTCCTTACAACATTTTAACTTACTTTAATACTGGACATTTCCACTTTCCATGGCTAGATTCTTGTAGATCTAAGTTTATTTTATTTTCAGATTTCTTAGGTTTTGATCTACATAATCTTGTTATTTCTGAGTTTTGATGGTTTCATATTGTAGAGCATTTCATTCTGTCCCGTTTTGACCTATGAAAGTTCAGATTTGGACCCCGGATGAAGGTTTTATGCAGCTTGAGAACTTGGCTCTCATGGTGTTCTTCTTCTCGGAATTTTGGAGAAGATGAACTGTGCTTGACTTGACCGCATGAATAGTTCATGCGGCAAGTGTTCTCTTCAGCCGCATGACTGGAAGTACTTGAGCCGTATGAGGGCCGAACTCTTATTACCGTATAAGCATACTTCCTCTCTAGCCGCATAAGCTGAGTCTTATTCCTGGCCGCATGGATTCATTCCCTCCTGCCGCAGGAGACTCTTGTTCTTCTAGTCGTATATGGGCCCACTTTTCTGAGCCGCATGGGACTCGACTTGATTCAGCCGCATAGCCCTTTGCTCTTGAGCCGCATATGCCTTCTGGTCCCGCTAGCCGCATAGATCTGCTTCCTGCTTGCCGCATGGAACTCAGTCCATTCCCAGCCGCATGAGAATCCACTTCTCAGCCGCATGAATGCTATGACTTAGTCGCATGCTCCCCTTCCCCTTCCTGGCCGCATATACCTGATTGATAGCCTGCCGCATACGCACAGCTTCTCCGCTAGCCGTATGAGCTGCTCTTGTTCCGAGCCGCATGGGCTCTTAACCCCCGACCCGCATGGACTCCTGTCCCCTCCAGCCGTATGGGCTGCTCCCTCCTCGGCCGCATGAGACCATTCTTGGCCGCCTATGCTCGAGCCGCATAGCTCTTTTCCTGGCTTGTATTTTATTATTTAATGATCGTTATTAACTCGTACTTGTAACGCCCTGTGTAACTTGAGTTCCTATAGCATACACCTTACCCTATTGTATATTTTTACGCCCATTTTATATCCTTACGCCTTTTTTCCGAACTTGATAATCCCAATTTGATGGACATGATTGAAATGACAATTGTACCTGGCATGGTGTGACCTAGAACTGACAATGCTTGATAGTGGCCCGCCGTGGTGCACTCCTGACATGATAACTTGACCTGATAACTTGACCTGCTATACATGACACGACATTGACCCGTAGTGGTGCACTCTTAACAAGTACACTGACATGCTTGATAGTGGCCCGTCGTGGCGCACTCTTGATACGTAATAATGATAATGATAGTTGTCCGTCGTGGCGCACTCTTGACAATTCAATTCATTGGCCTGGACACCGTGGATGATTGTGCTTGTATAAACTACTAGTCCGGTTGTGTCTTGCATCATGTCTAGGGCATGATCCCTGAGTACCACGATCAGGGATTCATACTGAATCTGGCTAGGTTAATGACTAGATTAATCAAATAGTTCATGGAGAATTTTCCAGTTACCTGTTGCCCCTTTGGTCCCGGCCTTATATATATATATATACATGGGATTTGTTGCTATCCGTCGAGATGAGCGCACTTCCAGCCCGTCGTCGAGTGAGGTACCTTAGGACACATGTATCTTACTACAGTGTGTCTGCTATATCATGCTATCTTTTTCTTTTCTTGCTGGGATTACTCAGGTAGTAACAAACAGGTAACCGGACTTGGAATTCTCATTGCATCTTGCTAGTAACTAGGCCTGTGATAACCCTAGTTAGTTAAGTATCAAGCCGTACTTATTGCTTGGCCATGAAATATTGGATGGAGTTTACCAGTCTATTCTTGTCTTGATTCTATACAAGATTGTTACATGTCCTAATTTCTTATATTTATCTTGTCGATAAATGGTGGGAGAAGCCAAGTTCTGTTCAGACGAAGGATTACAATCCCGGTCCTTGTTGGGTTTACGGGTTGTAACCTGGTTATCTGAATAGTCCCATGGTTATCTCATCGTATATCACCTGTCATGCTTGATACGGTTTACCTTACCAACAAGATTTGGAGACGGAGTTCTATTCAGGTGAAGGCTTACAACCCCGGTCCTTGTTTGGTTTAAGGGTTGTGACCTGGCTACTTGAATGGTTCTCTCGTACTCTATTTTGACTGTTGTTATTCTTTTAATATCAAGCTCTTCTGTTACCGTCTTTTATGTAATTATATTCTTGTGTTAATTACTGGTTTTAGTTCCTAAGTGAAGCCTCCTTTGTGGCACTTGCTCTTTCTGGGGTCTGACCCAGCTGGTTTTGTATGGCCAGATACCGGAGCAGCACCAGAGGATCTACTGACCTTCCAGCCACATGGTGACCACTAGAGGGAATCCTGGCAACGAGTGGATTTATTTTGGCTCTCCCACTCTATTGTAAATTATTCTTTTGAGGCGTTTAGCCGTCGAGCAAGTGTTAGCTCGTGTACATTTTACTTACTGTCTGCCTATGGGCTGTAACATGATTGGCAACCTAGGGTTGATCATGTATGACTAAACTCTTGCTAGTCCTCACATTTTGTAACGACTAGCTTCATGATCAGCTGAATATGTAATGTTTGGAACGCCTTACTATTGTATATTTGGTGATCTTACATCTTGTAACATTTACTTACTTGCTTATGATTGAGACACTAGGCTTGTTATTGACCATAAGAGACTGATGGATTGTAGATAAACTCTCATATATCTAGACAGCCGTGACCGTATAGTGGAGTGGATCCCATTTCATTATACGTAGCTGGCTATGTCTGCCCCCGCTCTCCAGTGTTCTAGTTCTGGAGCGTGATAATGTGTCCGGGTCTTCTGCATTGATAACACGCTGGATCTTCCTCATTGTCCCGTCTGAAGCGGTTGGCTTTGTTAAATTTGAAAAACTTTCGGAAGTGCTTAGCTGTGAGAGCTATTTCTTCATCGTCGTCCGACTCATTATCGTCGGAGCTATCCTTGGAGTAGGACTTTGTAACTTTGAGAGCAAGAGACTTCTCCTTCTCTTTGGTCTTCTCCTTCTCCTTCTCTTGTATGGAGGATTCCTCTTGATCCTTCATATCGAGTTCATGAGTCATTAGCTTACCCATGAGTGTCTCAAGGTTCATGACTGTCAGGTCGTTCCCCTCAATGATTGCGGTAGCTTTAGGACTCCAAACTTTTGTCAATCCTCTTAGAATTTTTTTGATCTTTTCATGAGCAGGATATTCCTTACCAAGAGAAGAGAGAGGATTAATAATATCACCAAAACGAGTAAACATGCAAGTAATAGATTCATCATGCTTCATCTTAAATGGGTCATATTTTTGTGTGAGTCTACTAATCTTGGATTCCTTCACTTGTGAAGTACCCTCGTGTGTGACTTCAAGTAACTTCCAAATCTCATTGGAAGTCTTGCAAGTAGAGATTCTGTTGAATTCACTACTATCGAGAGCACAATAAAGAGCGTCCATAGCCTTACATCTCGACTAGCAAGCTTCTTGGTGTTTTCAGTAAGTGTGTCCCTAAGGGTGTCAGATGCAATATCCTCAATAACTCTGGAAGGAGTAGGAAGACCATTTATCACACAATCCCATAAATCGAAATCTATGGACTTCAGATAAATGCTCATCCTAATCTTCCAGTAGTTATAGTTGGTTCCATCAAATAGGGAAGGCCTATTTGTGGAGTGTCCTTCATTGTGGAAGGTGTTGATACTAGGGTTAGTGGCCATGGATCACTCAAAGGGTGTAAATCCAAATCAAGAGAACAAAGCTCTGATACCAATTGTAGAACCCTAGAGGCGGGTGAATAGGGAAATAAAAAATAACTAGAGCACAAGAAGCAATATATGACAAATAAAAGGAAAGAGTAAGAAGATCAAACACAAGATTATCCTGGTATCCTCGCTTGAGGCAATCCAGTCCCGAAACTCTCTCCGGCTTAAATCCACTATTTAATCAAATAGTACACATGAGTTTGGATCCGAAGAACTCGCCAACTTCAACACGAGTTTGGATCCGAAGACTCGCCAACTTCAACACACGAGTTTTCTTACGAAGGTTCGCCAACTTCAAACAAATGAGAAGAGAACTTGTTGATCTTCTAACACGTAAAGATCGAAAATTGCAACTCTTAAATACTCTAGCACTTTGGGAGAGGATGACAATTAAAAGCTTGGTAGAGTATTAATGGTGGAGCTCTTGGTTGTTTGGAAAATTTATGGCAAGAGTTGGTGAAAGTTTCATGAGAGAGAAGACTTTCATTTATAGAGAAACCAAGAGTATGTGGCATTTAATGCTCCTGGATACAGCTTGAACGGCATACCGTCGGTATGCACCGGCATACCGTCGGTATACCGGTCACCCAGTAACGGTCATATTAATATCCGTTGGGAGCATTTAATGCTGCCATTAATGCTAGTCAAAGCAATTCAAAAATCAAATATTTGTAATCCGGTATACCGTCGGTATGTCGCGGCATACCGTCGGTATACCGACGTTTTATCACAGAACGTTTTTAGGCAAACAAAACGGTATACCGTCGGTATGCCGGAGCATACCGTCGGTATGCCGACATTTTGTCACAGAACATTTTGTGGTCCACAAAACGGTATACCGCCGGTATGCCGGAGCATACCATCGGTATGCCGACAATTTATCACAGAAAGTTTGTGGACGATTAGAACGGTATACCGTCGGTATGCCGGAGCATGCCGACGATATACCGTCGGTATGCCGGAGCATGCCGCCGGTATGCCGCTCTGTAAGATATTGATTTTTGACTTATGCTTTTAATTTGTCATCCAACCTTAAGTGTTTACAGATATACCTAGACCTTGTACAGACTCGAAATCTTTAAGCAGTGAGGAAGTCGTCTATGCAAGGATCGTCGGTATTTGCTTCAGTCTTCAATGCAATGGATGGTAGTACTTGAGAGGATAGACTTTATGTAGTAGAGCTTCTGAGAAGATATGAATCTGAAGACATAGAAAACTAAACTACGAAGATGCTGTTAATATATCAAAATAAAATGTGCCAACACGTCAATGGCCAAACCAAGGCGCCAGATGATCCCTCCTCAAAGGAGTTTGCTATTTGAAAAATTGTCAACAATGTTGTGGCTGGATGGTTGACAGCCTCCTTGACCGACCAGGTGTCGGGCAATGTCGAGGCGATGGAGCCTGCTGCTGATATATGGCGGACTTTGAAGGACATGTACTCAGGCTCCGGCAATCCTATGCGGGTCTTCCAACTGCAGGATGAACTTGATAGGGTGGCCCAGGACGACCGTACCATCTCTGAGTATGCAGCACTATTGAAGAAGTACTGGTCTGATCTGGATCACTATGATCCTCTTGGGATGGAAGATGCACAAGTCAAACCAGCATTTGCGAAACATTTCCAAAAATTCTTGGATTATATTTCGCGACAACGGATGATGAAGTTCTTGAAGGGTCTTAACCCTGTGTTTGAGCATAGAAGGAATGTCCTCCTCGCACAGCCCATGCTTCCAACCTTAGAAGAAGCCATAGCTGCCATGGCACAAGAAGAGGCTCGCTTGAAGTTGATGCCCAACAAGGGCTATTTCCAGGAGGAGCAAGCCGTTGTTGACAAGTTTGCCCTTGCCGCCTTCAATCAGCCTCCCTCTGTGGCCGGTGTTTGCCACAACTGTGGTGACTCGGGGCATTACATCAGATTTTGTCCAAAACCCCTACAAAGTCCTTCGAGTGATCGTGGACGGGGCCACGGAGGACGTTGAGGTGGTAGAGGCGGTTATGCTAGTAGAAGGGAAAATTATGCTGGCGGGCACAAAGCTCATCTGGCGGAGGACGGGGGAGAAAATCACCTGGCTGAGTTAATCCCTCTTGAGAAGGAGTTCTTCGTGAAGTTACGCAGCACGAAGCTGGGTTCGGACGGCAGTCATGGGGCGTTATCTACCTCGGGGGATCACATCACTTGCTTTGCCCAAACCAGCACAGGTATTCTTGTGCGTGCTCTTGCAGCAGCTGTCCACCAATCAGGTTGGATTATGGACTCTGGGGCATCTCGCCATGTCACGGGATCCCGCGGTGAGTTCCAGGACTATACTCACCTACCGACGCCGGAGAGCATTCAGACTGCTGATGGTAACTCCAGCCCTGTCATGGGTAAAGGCACTGTCGCATGCATCCCTTCTCTGACACTCGCCAATGTCTTACATGCTCCGTCTTTTCCTATCAATCTTCTTTCTATTAGTGTCATTATTCTTGATCTTAATTGTACTGTTTTCTTTGACATTCCTACGGTAACTTTTCAGGAGAAGGGGACAGGACGACGACTAGGGACTGGCACATGGCATAAGGGGCTGTGGTACTTGGACAGGACTGGATTGGACAAAGCATTGGCATCTCTGGTAGCAGACACACCACCGGAAGATTCACGGCACAGTGTAGAAGATGAATTGCTACTCCACCACCAGCATGTCGGTCATTCTTCTTTTAAAATTATTAGTCACATGTATCCGTCCTTATACCAAAGGGCTAATAAAGAGAAGTTATTTTGTAATGCATGTGAGTTGGGTAAACATACCAGAAGCACGTATGTGAGTTCAAGAAGTAGAAGTTCAGCTGTATTTGATATGATACATTCGGACGTATGGAGCCCTTGTCCTACAACCGGTATTAACGATTTTCGATGGTTCGTCACTTTTATTGATTGTTATACTCGCGTGACATGGGTCTACCTTATGAAGAATAAAAGTGATGTCTTTGAGGCGTTTCGAGACTTTCATCGTCGGGTAGAAATATAATATGGCACTAAAATTAAGTGCTTACGGTCTGACAATGGGATAGAGTATACAAATAAGAAGGTTGCTGAGTATTTATCCACTCATGGAATACTACACCAAACTTCATGTGCCTATACACCGGCACAAAATGGTGTGGCCGAACGGAAGAACAGACACCTGCTGGAGGTCGTACGGACGATGATGCTGGCTATGAATGTCCCGAAACACTTATGTGGGTAGACAGTGTTAACGACCTCTTATCTCATCAACAGAATGCCATCTCAGGTATTAGACTGGAAGACACCGTTGGAGATGCTTACTGGTGCAACCACGTACACTGTTCCACCGAAAGTATTTGGGTGTATATATTTTGTCCAAGATAATAGGCCAGGAGTTGACAAACTAGATCCTAGAGCGGTTAAATGTGTCTTTGTCGGGTACACGGCAACTCAGAAGGGATACGCATGTTGGAGCCCAGTTGAGCGAAAGATGTTTGTAAGCATGGACGTTACATTCAGAGAACTGGAACCATATTATGGTTCGGATGACGGTTCAGCGTTTGGTGACACACCTAACACAAAGGGTGTTAGATGTGAGGGGGAGAAAATAAGCCCATCTGTGGTGGTCGGATCGGTCCCATGCCCGGTCGTGGAAAACTGGACGACAGGGGGAGAAAGTAGTGACTCCGATACAGAAGATGAAGAAGATACATATGTTAAACATGGGGAGCAACAAACAATGGCAAAGGAGCTCCAAGTCTACAGAAGAAGACAGCAGAAGTCCAATACTGTGCCTGTACCGTGCCCTGTGCCTACTGTACCAAGTCCCTCGTTTACTCCTGCTCCAACTCTTGAAGATGTTGCCCCCGCACTGAATCAATCTGATTCTGATGCGGATCTCTCTGACTCTGATGGTATGATCTCTCCACCTCCTATTGCTCCCTTAAGGAGATCTTCTCGCATCAATGCGGGTAAGGCTCCTAGTCGTTTTGATGATTATGAACATGATATTGCCAACTACCTGTCTTATTCTAACATTTCTTCGAATTATCGAGCCTTCATTGCATCATTAGACTCTACTTCGTTGCCCAAAAGTTGGCAGGAAGCAAAGAAAGATCCAAGGTAGAAAGCTAAAATGATGGAAGAACTTAGGGCACTGGAGAAAAATAAGACGTGGGAGCTGGTTCCATTACCCAAAGAAAAGAAAACTGTGGGATGCAAATGGGTATACACAGTAAAGGAGACGTCAGAAGGAAAAGTGGAACGATACAAGGCAAGGTTTGTTGCAAAAGGATACACACAATCATATGGCATCGACTATGATGAGACGTTTGCTCCAGTAGCGAAAATGAGCACCGTAAGAACTCTGGTCTCCATTGCAGCAAACTATGGGTGGAAGCTATACCAGTTAGATGTGAAGAATGTCTTTCTCCATGGGGACCTACAAGAAGAAGTGTACATGGAACTCCCGCCAGGGTGCTACGCTACAGAATCAGACGGAGGGACATTGCATGGAAAAGTGTGCAAACTAAAGAAGTCGCTACATGGACTCAAGCAATCTCCTCGAGCCTGGTTTGACAGATTCAGAAAGGCTATTACAGGCATGGGATACCATCAAGCAAATACAGATCATACGGTCTTTCTTCAGCATGCAAGAAGTCACATCACTATACTTGCTGTATACGTGGATGATATAGTAATCACAGGTAATGATGAAGTCGAGATCGCTAAGCTGAAGTGAAAACTCGCGAAGGAGTTTGAGGTGAAGGATTTAGGAGCGATGAGGTACTTTCTAGGTATCGAGGTGTGTGAAGGCGAACAAGGAATTGTTCTCTCACAGAGAAAATACGCACTAAATCTGCTGAAGGAGACAGGGATGCTGGGATGCAAAGCAGCAGTCACTCCAATTGACCAGAAGTGCAAGTTGGGAGCAGAAGCAGGAGAGCCAGTTGATCGTGAAAGATATCAACGACTTGTAGGAAGATTGATTTATCTGGGACACACTCGCCCTGATATCTCATTTGCGGTGAGTGTAGTAAGTCGTTACATGCATGATCCAAGAACGGGTCATATGGATGCAGTGTTTCAGATCTTGAGATATCTGAAAGGGACGCCAGGGAAAGGGCTATGGTTCAAGAAGAATGGATGTATAGAAGTTGAGGGATACTGCGATGCAGACTGGACGAGCTGCATAGACGATAGAAGGTCTACCACGGGATATTATGTCTATGTAGGAGAAAACTTGGTCTCATGGAGAAGCAAGAAACAGTCAGTGGTAGCACGGTCTACAGCTGAAGCAGAATACAGAGCCATGGCTTTAGGAGGGTCGAGTTGCTGTTGGTGAAAGCGTTGCTGACAGAGTTGAAGCTGGACAAGGGAGCACCGTTACGTCTTCTGAGCGATAGTCAAGCTGCAATAAGTATAGCTAACAATCCAGTTCAGCACGACAGAACGAAGCACATCGAGATCGATCGATTCTTCATCAAAGAGAAACTGGAACAAGGAATACTGAAGATTGATCATGTTCGCTCAGAAGAACAAGTGGCAGACTGTCTGACTAAGGTTCTTAGTTCATTAAGTCTGTCGAAGCTATGTAACAAGATGGGAATGATTAATATCTATCGCCCATCTTGAGGGGGAGTGTTGAGAACTAATAAGGGATTTAGTCCCACATTAGAAAATGTAGTATGAAGAGGAGGTAGACTCCCTATAAGTAGTGGAGTAGCCAATCAATAAAATATACAACAATTATTCTCTACAAATGTAGGTTTGAATCATAGTGGAGAAGATGCAAACTTGCAAAAATAAAATAAAAATTAGGCCCATTTATTTCGTGGGTTGGCTTTGCGGAAAGAATTGTAAGTGAATCGATCAAGTGTCCGAATTCTAAAGAAAAATCATTATTGATGGTCCAAGACCATAGATATTGATAGATAAAACTTCCATTTATTTGCTGAATAGCCAAATTGGCCGAAAACACCATAGCTATACTTAACATCAAAACATTCGGAAAAGCCCGCATACGACGAATATTTTTTGCTGTGGGAATAAGCATAAAAAAGTTTTTTTTATTGTTCCAGAAGAAATGAAACAAAAGATACAGTAGAACTAGAACAGTTATTGTATGAGGTCTACCCAATGCTAGATGCAGAGGTGCATAATAGATCGATATGAACATCATGAGCTGCCCCGTAATAAAATCAGTTGTTGCTGATACCTCATTCTCGGTTCCTTCTTCCATAACCCGAGCTCGGAGAAGGAAGAGATAAGAGGGCCCTATGAAGAATGTGGTCATAAATCCATAATAGAGTCCGACCACAACAACCGAATTTATTATCTTCATGCATAAGGATAATAGATTACCTGTGCTCCACCCTACCACTAGCTGGAACGTACTGTCCTACCCGGACAGGAGTCGAGCGACGGGCGAGCGGAGCGAGCAAGCACCTGCTGCTAAACAAATGCAGCTAATGCAGCAAGCCACATCCCGACGACTGAGGAGGGCTGCTAATGTAGCTAATGCAGCTAATCAGGTAAGTAAAAGTACGGATGTAGCGAGCTCTTAGCGAGCGGCTAAACAGGGAAAGGAGGTCCAAGGGAAAAATCATTCCCCCATACAGTGTCATAAGATATCTGCCATAAAACCCTTCAGAGAGAGTGTAACGAGTCCGACGAGCGGCTAACGAGGGAATCACGGGGTAATCCCCGTGAAAACACTATCCTTCTATTAAAAAAATGAGCTATAAGCTCCGTTTTTTAATAGGGATAGCTATTCATAGCAGAACATGGGTCTAAATCGATTCTAAATCGATTTATCGATCGATCGTAATGCATGTATGTGTCATGACACATGTCACTGAACAGCCAAACATTGATCTATATGCGGCAGAGCACGACGATCAGCATTCATCAGATTACCACCAAAAAATGTTTGAATAACCATCAGACGAACACAAATAACATCCACTAACAAGCAAACATATGAACTTTTAAAGAAGAAATCGCATCCATGGTGAAATTTTTTATATTTGGTATTATAAATTTTACATTTATTACAATAGGCCATTATTGTTCATGCCCAACTTTCCAAAGATAAAACTCCAGAGGCATACAGTTTATAGCCCTTAATCCACAAAACATAAAGTTATACACAGGTGAGACCATCAGCTCTTCTGGTCAGTCTTCGGATCAGGATCCTTTTCCCCATTATATCCTTCAAAGAAAGAAATCTATGACCACCGTTAGCCACTCCCTCCAGCCGCTTTCCCTCTAGAAGATAACCTTAACCTGCAAAAACCGAGTGGAAAACATAAACTCTGGTGCAACAAATGGAAACTACAGCACATTACATTGAAAGTGACACTAGAATGACTCTTAGTCAAGAATTCAATTGGATAATTGGCCCACTGAACCGTAGAATGCCAAAGGAGGCCATTACCTGATAAGTGGTTTCCGCTGAGTGTTTGATGTAGAAGCAGACCCACCAAAGGTCGGAGCAGACGGCCCTGCAGGCTTTTGACAATAATGAAATCTAAAGTCAGTTGCTTGTCAAGATATTACAAAATGAGGACTTCGTACAGAATTTTTTTGAATTATTGTTGCGAGCTACCACGCTAAAAAAGAACTTTGTACATAGGGCTAGTTTGGCTGGGAGTTTGCAATGGAGCTTTTGCCATTTCAGCGGACTTTCTGGCAAAACTAGAATATAGTTTGGTTCCTCTCTGCATCATAAAGAAGGGCAAAAAGCCAAACGCCAAACATGGCAAATGCCAAATGCTCGAAGGGGAACCAGTTGGTGTTTTCTGTTTAGCATTTGCCTTCCTTCTGTTTCAAATGGGAAGCAAACTATCCATTAAGCAGATAACACAGGCTTGTTATATACACATGATTCTAAGGTATCGAGATGTAATTAATTTTCCTTCAGACAATCTTTTCCTAAATGCTGAAAGTTTCCCAAGTCTAACAAGTGATAAAAGACGCCACCACAGTAATCATAAACAAGTAAGACAAATTTGAGTTTCTTAATAGTCTAAGAATAAGAAGAACAGAAGCAAACCTCAAGCTCTTCAACGCCTCCATTCCTAATGTGATTGGTACTAGAACTTCCCACTTGCATTGTGACACCCTTCAAAGTAGAAGACTCAACCGAGAAGCCACCCACAGTAACTCCAAGATTCTTGGTTTGCCCCTGCGACTGATAGTCTTCGAGCTCATCAAGTTCCTCAGGCAAGGCCATAATGTTGGGAGATGAACACCTATTTAAATTCTTAACTGCAAGTGCTTCAGTTTCTTTAGAGCATAAACTTGCCCCAGAAGCCTCAGCAGCACCATTCTCAAGAACTACTGGGGGTATACTTTCAGGCGAGTTTACTGAATGATCTACCATCTGCTTTGCATCAGTTGTGCTGTTCTCTGTATTATCTTGAACAAGCTTCCTCTTCCTAGAATCAATCGCCATGTCTAATATACCATCGACACCTCCAACAATGGTATCAAACGATTTAGTGTCTAATATTGCAGCTTCTTTGGTGCATAAACTAGAAGCAACAGAAGGGCTCACAGAGGACAGAGACACTTCAGTGCCGCCAACTATTTGCCCGCTGTCAGATGCCACTGCAGTAAATTTCTTCCTTCTGCTAGGATCATCTTTAATATCTACAGCTTTCTCAGCATTCCCTCCAGACGTTTCCAAAGGTAGTTTAGCAACCTGATTCAAACTAGAAGATTTAGATTTCGAGATAACATGACCATCTCTTGTAGGGCGAGGTCGAACTCCTCCAGGAAAGACAAAGGGAGGGACATTTCTACGTTTTATATGACAAACTTGGATCTCCATTCCAGGTTTCCACATTATGTACTTGCCAACAGAATGCTTAAATTCTTCAACTGTTCCCCTTATATCAAACTGTTCCCCTTCATGTGCTGGTTCCCCTTGTTTTCTTTGCAGCCCCATGAAATAACAACAATGGAATGGTTTGTTCTTGTCTGAAAAATCACCGGGACAAGGATGACACTGAAGCATGCCAAACGTGTCTCTCTCTATCTGGTTTGAAATAGACCCAGTTCAAATTAGCACATAAAGGACAAAGTTGACAATAGCAGAGGAAGGCAGTCCGCATTACCTTCAACGTGAGATAGCGAAGTCGTGATTCAACCCAGCCTTTCCATTTGCGCAGAGCATCATCATCTTCTGCGGCAATGTCAATCTGCAGATAATGTTTGTAGGCTTCAAAGAAAGGATAGGGCTCAAAGAGCACCTTCCAGTCAGCTTTATTTGCCTCCATTAACTACAGCAGGTTACTAGTATTAGATGAGAGTCTACAAGCAATACAATAATATCAGCTAAAACTGAAGAAAGCAAAAGCAGTTAACAATGAGCAAAAAAATGCTAAATTGTCAACGAAGATCATAATTGTAACCCTCAAACACTTCAATTAACATAACAACCTTCAGTTATGCAAACAAGAGGCTGAATTCCAAGGAAACCAGGGCCAGAACTCTGTTTCCAAGTTCAAAAAGTGAATTGGCAAAATAAAATGGGTCAAGCCAAGTGCAGAATGTCCTACACATCTGCAGGTCAGAATACTTTAAGGTTATACAAAGTTACAGGCTATTCTCAAATGTTTGCAGTGACAAAAGACTGGGCAGTACAATGCTCGAGGCCTTTGGTAGGGCAAGGGGAAATCCTGGATTCGCTCCCCAAGGGGGGACAGCAAATTGACTGATCCCTTCATCTCAAAAATTATTTTCACTCACAATTAACAATCGATAAATCTGCAGAACATAAGTAATATAAGGATATTCAAAATGACAGCCTACTTTGTACTTTCTTAAAGTTTCCGTCAGAACTAAGAAGAATGATTCTCAAGGGTCTGTCAAATAAAAAGAACTCATGTGTCAGCCTTGCATATGGATTTCAACCTGAAAATAGATCTGAAATATGAAAAGGCTATTATCTGTCAACAACATGTGAACATGGATGATACCATGGTTAACTGAATTCCATTTTCATGTGAAACATGCAACATTTCCCAATTCATAAAGTCCATGACTAAGAAAAGGATCCACTATCAAAGGAATATTGGCCAGAAAAAAAAAAAAAAAATCTTTTTACGAATATCTGGAGAAATGGTGTTCTGCTACAGGAATAAATATGATTACATACATCAGACTGAGAAATCACTCATAAAATCTTGTAAAAGAAGATTATTCAGAAATATAAACAACTAGCAAACACGTACCTCACATATCTCATGTCCTCGCTGGAACTCTTCCATCATAACACGCAACGTACTTGCTGAAACATTGTAGCTGGAATTCATACAAGGATAAGCAGGTGTAATTATAGGCATCATGTGACCTCTGTCTTTAAAGTTCCTTCTAGGGTCCCAGATAGGAAGTCCAAGTGTTCCCTCTTCAATTTCACATAGCATCACAGGATTTGGCCAATGCCACTGGGTGTATACCCAAAAAAAACGAGACACCAACATGCTGGGAAGAGCATTAGGGTATAACTGACATATCCGGGCAACAAGCAGAGCCCAATTTATCCCACCAAGGAACCCTGAAACCTGGTCAATTCAAAGCAAACTTTACCATAAAGCATGTATGAACTTACACACACACATAGGAGACAGAGAGAGAGAGAGAGGATCCATCCTAATAGATCTATCCGTACATTCGAGTAAACACCACGACGTTTTGCCCAGAGCCTCATGCATCTCAAGGTTGTACGAAAATTCTGCATGTCGTAAAAGTATTAATCAGGGACTACACACACTTGCTACTAAAGTATGTACAGCTGGGAAAGCCATGGACCATATGTGTACATATGAAACTTCATTTACAAGGGACGGCAATAACCTGAATGTTTGGAACCAAGCGTAAAATTTGATCAGTAACTCTGCACCCATTTAAACTTCGAACCGTCTGTTCATCAGCATTCTGTAATATAGAATCCTGTGAGATATCCAAGTCCTGGAAAATAGAGACAGAAATTAGAAAATAAACTTGGAACATAAAGTTGCATCAATATAAGAATGTAGGCAACACTGCTACAAAAAAGAGGGACACTATAAAACTTAAGATAAGGTGATAAATCCAGGAGGCATTAGAATGCACCAACAAAATAATGAGGAACTACAAATGCTAGCCCTACTTACTCCATTAGTAGTGATAGATTTGAGAGTGTCCCTTGGGTGCCTTCTCAACAAAATAACGAGGAAACTACTAAAATGGTATGTAGAGGCAATTGCTGCAATGAGTTGAGAAGGCACCAGAATGACACCTTCAAACTGATCACTGCTATCGGAGCACGTTGGACTAGGATTGATCAGGCTTGGATTGGAATATTTGATCCCAAATTGAAGTGCACATATTCTATGCCAATATGGGCCGGGCCAGCCCGATCAAGAACCGGTCCGGGCCAGGTTGTGCATCAAAAACCCAAACCAGCCCGGCCCAGAACCCGGGTAGAGTCGGTCCGGGTCAGGTCCAGGCTGACTGGTACTAAAAAAAAGGCCCCTTGAGCCTTGGGTTGGGCTTATATATATATATATTTTTTTGGAATAAGGGTGAATTTATTCCTCGCATATAGCGGAAAAGGTATTACAGTACACAAATATCACAACTTCCCATGCCCCAAATTATAATATTATGGGGCCATTACTGATACATCGAATTCAATGTTATGTAGAATTCCAATAGGGGGGTAGTCAAGCCCTCAAAAATACGTCTGTTCCGCTCCTTCCAGATGTGCCAGACGGACGCGGCTAGACGAACGCTGGCTCTTCTGGCCCACCCCGGATCCCGGCCTCTGTGATCTCGAATCCAGCTGAGAATGCTCCGAATGTCTCTATCCACCCCAACTCCTCCTCTCAGTTGTGCACACTGCTCAGTCCAAATATGCCAGGTCACCGGGCATACAAAGAAGAGATGCCCCATAGATTCATCCTCCCCATTACATAACACACATTTGGCATCCGGGATCTGCATCCCAAACCTGAGGAGTCTATCTCTCGTCATCAGTCTACCCCGAAGAAGTCGGTATGCACATAGTTGCATTTTACGTGCAACCCCCTTGCCCCAAATGAAGTCCACCTCCTCAGCCCGGTCGTGGTGGGTCCGAACCAAATCGTAGCAGCTACGAAAGCAGAATAGGCCTGATCCGCCCCCCGTACCTGGGCCTGCCCATCTCCAGGAATCCTCATGCTGGCTCGCATCAATAGTAATAAAGCGAATCTCCTCGGCAAGCTGAACAGTATATGGATGTCCTTCTGGCCTCCAGACTCCATCTCTGATGATCCTACTGCATGTGAGCCCCCTGCCCGCTTCTCTGTCCAGCTGACCGCCCAAAAGCTCGAGCAAAGATCTGGAACCCAACCAAGGGTCTAGCCAGAGGTCGGTAGTCGTCCCATCCTTCATGTTCCTGCAGATAGCGGTCTGAAGCACCGGTCGACACCTCAGAATGGCCTTAAACGTGACCGAGAAATTATTGTCTATCCTGCAGGCCCAGAAGTTAGTCCTCTTTAGGTACCTGTTCGCCATCCATCTCGCCCAGAGCGACCCCCCCTTGATGAATCTCCAGACCATCTTCACACAAGCTGCCTTCCTGACCTCATGAAGAGGTCTCAACCCCACTCCTCCTTCCTCCCGAGGCCGACAGAGTTGGTCCCAGGATATCGCATGCATCCCGCCCCTCCATATGAAGTCAGCACAGATGGCCTCCACTTTTCGGATAGTAGCCGTAGGGATCTGGATAGACTGGAGCCAGAACATCGTGATGCCTGCAATAACCGAACGCACCAGCTCAATCCTACCGCCAAATGATAGACCCGCAGCTTGCCAACCTTCCACTCTCCTCTGAGCAAAATCCACCAAGCTGTGACAATCCTGGTCTCTGGCATAGTTGACCGTCAGCGGGACCCCCAGATATTTCACTGGAAGCTCGCCTCTATCCACTCCCAAGGCGAAGGCTCTCTCCTCCTGCTGTGTACACCGGAAGCTGAAGTAGACTGCTTTTCTCCCTGTTCAACTGGAGCCCAGAAAGTCGCCCGAACTCCTCCATAATGTCAGAGAGCGCTCTCATACCCCGCATGGAAGGCTGAAGGAGCACCAATAAGTCGTCAGCATATATCAAATGGGATACAACCGGACTCACCAACCGGAAAAGGGGAACGATCATCTTGCTATGCACCGCCGTATCCATCATGCATGTAAAGTACTCCATCACCAAGGTAAATAGATACGGGGAGAGGGGGTCACCCTGCCTCAACCCCCTGTTGCTCCTGAAGTAGCCATGCGGCGTGCCCTGGATGAGGACTGAGAAAGTAGGGGAGCAAATGCACTCCCTCACCCTCGCAACCCACCTCTCGTCGAATTCCATGGCAAGCATTAAGTGACACAGGAAGTCCCGGTTGACCGTATCATAAGCTTTCCGGAGGTCAAGCTTCACACAAGCCTTCATCCCCCCAGGTTTGCTGAATTCCCTCACCATCTCATGAGCGAGCAAGCTGTGCTCTGCTATCGACCGGCCCTTGATGAACGCAGCTTGATTCTGGGACACCAATCCCTGCATGATCCCCTCCATACGCCTGCACATAAGATGAGTGATAATCTTGTAAAGAAAATTACAGCAAGCAATGGGCCAAAAATCTGCAAGTGAGGTCGCTCCCTCCTTCTTAGGAACCAGCGTCAAGAATGTGTGGTTCATCTCCTTCAGAAGCCTGCCCTCCACAAAGAACTCCTGAACCGCCGCCAGGGCATGGGTCTTAAGCACACCCCAGTGTCGCTTAAAGAACCCTGAAGAGAAGCCATCAGGCCCGGGAGCTTTGGAGGGATTAGCCTTCATCACAATGTCTTCCACCTCCTCCATCCTCACAGGTGCCAGAAGCAGACTGTTCCCATGACGGGACACCAGTCTCTTCGTGACAAGGGCTGGGAACGTGCTAGAGTAGTCCGTCTGCTGATATAGGTCAGTGTAAAATCTGACGGCCTCCTCCTGAATCTCCGTCGGGTCCCCTACAAGCCGTCCCTCAGCATTCAGAAGTCTGGGGATGATGTTCCGGTGCTGTCGGGTGCGGATCACATCGTAGAAGAATTTGGTGCAGCGGTCTCCATCTTTGAGCCAGGTACATTTAGCCCTCTGTGCCGCACTAATCTCCTCCTGTAGTCTCATGATGCTAACCTCCTCAATCAGGATCTTCTCTCTAGCCGTCAGTTCTCCGTTCAGAATGTCAGCTTGGAGGGCCACCTGAGTGTTCCGAAGCTCAGCTTCCTTATCCGCCAGGGAAGTCTGCGGTCTCGTCTTCACCCACCCCCTGATAGCCCGCTTGAGCTGCTTGAGTTTGTGAACCATGCGGAACTGAGCCGTGCCTTCCCGGAAGTGCTACATCTCTCCCGTAACCACCTCCTCATATCCGGCCGACAGATACCAGTTGTTGTTATACCGAAACGGCCTCGCCCTCAGAGTGGGTCTCTCACTGAGACCAACCCGGATAGGAGAATGGTCGCTAGTACCCGCCGCCAGATCTTCCGCCACCGAGTTCGGAAAGCACCTGAACCACTCACTATTGCCCAAGGCCCGATCCAACTGACAAGCAATCCGATTATGTGTATCCTTGTTGTGCCAGGTCCTGATATGTCCAGCTCGCTCCAGCCCCCGCATCCCTGACCTAAGCAGACACCTCTGGAAGTCATATAAGATCGAGTCCGGAACAGGACGACCTCCCACCTTCTCTTGACGAAGCAGCATAGCATTGAAGTCCCCCATGATGAGCAGAGGAAGATGCATGTTGTCCGCCATGAGACCCAGGTGCACAATGTCCTCCCACAAAGCCTCCCGGAGTCTTAGGTCATTGTGCCCATATACAGCATCCAGGATGAATCGGAACCCACCTTTGTTCTCGAAAGTAACGCCGATGAGTTGTTCAGATTTATGGATCTGCACCCCTTCCCAGCTACCTTTGTTCCACCTAACCCAGATCCTTGCCATACCACAAAGATCTAAGTTGTGCCAGAGACCGACAATGTTATAGTGTATCTGTATGATTCATAAATCATAAACTGTAACTATTACTATTACTATTTGTCGACCGAAGTTGTATGTCTACAAATTCACAACATCAAAACTATTTATTGTGGTTGCACCATGTCTAAAGGTAAATAAATAAACAATAGTATCTATTGCAACTTGCAAGTTAATATTATTTCATTTAAAACTAACAAGAAACAACATATAATATATAAAATTATGTCTTATTGTATCAAATAATAATTTAGCTTTTTAAAAGTATTTTTATCATTGTTAGCTTTTCAAAATGAAGAACCTAATAATCCTATCAGAAACTACTGAAACCGATACACAAAGGAGGGGATGGAAATTGATTCTGTTACTGATATTTTGAAGCTTGTTCTGAACCACTCCAAAGTCATGTGTCCTGATAGATTGCAGTATGTCCAGGCGTGGGCTTGAAGTTCATTGTGTCCGCAAATAGAACCTACTATAGTACTAGAATGTATTTGTCAGGTAGGAAATGAAAATTTTAAAGGTGACAGGTCATGTGAGTGATTGACATATATGGGGTCATATACAAATCTCAAATAGGAAGAAGGATGTGCATACATGTTCAAGGTTAAGTCAGAGAAAACATTAGGCATGTCTCTCCCAAGTGTCTTTGGATTTGCTAATGTTACTCTAAACAGGGGGGAAAACCTACTACTTGCATCATTATCCCGGCTCCAAATATGGATGCTCAAGTGCACACTCCTAGACACTTGATCTTGACCACCAACATGAGTAATTCTCAAAACAGCCAACTACAGTTTTTAAAAAGAAGATGAGCCGCATGAGCACTCACTCCAACAAAGAAGCCTGACATGAGTTTCGTTGAAAACCTGTTCTAGAAAGTAATTCTAGAGAGAGATCTACTCCCTGAGATACTCAACAAACTACAAGATTGAAGGTTAACATCAGCTTACAGGACCACATTGTTTCTCCAGGCATAAACAGTAACAACAGGTTTATGATTGGAATTTTTTTCCCACTGTGCTCTGCTCCGTTAAAGGTGTCTCCTCTCTACATTGTCAGCGACATATCCTCTTTAACAACCTTAATTTCCAATGACAAACAGTAACAACAAATTTGGATTAAGACTGGAATTTTTTCCCCACTATGATCTGCTCCGTTAAAGGCTTGTTTCCTCTCTAACATTGGCACTGACATATCCTCTTTACAAATCCAAGTCCCTTAAGTTCTACCTACTTCTGGCAACTCCATAATATAAAACCTTGTCAAACTTCCTAAACGGTGGATCTGTTGGTCTCCTTTGCAATCCTCAAACCAACTAAAGTGACCTACAAATTCCAACGAGAACTCCATTATTATTCAGTCTTTGGTTGTATTACAAGTCATCCATCTTAGCATTCCCATGGATGAGATTAATATATTTCTACCTTTCTAATGTAGTACCCACTGTTTTAATGTATTATCACTCGGTTAGTTTGCTTTGTGATGCAAAAATAATTTATTCTACACAAAAAATAGAACGATACACTATTCTTGAAATATCAAACTTAACATGCTCATATCACAGGTTTGACCAATATGTAAAAGTTCACTCTTCACATAATGAAGAACTTTGTGAAGCTTGTCAAGACCATAGGAAGCCCCACTTCACCTATACAAGTATTTCTTCATTTGTTTTTGTTACAACGGATAGAATAAAGAACAGAGAAAGTACTCCAAATATAATTAGCATAGTTATGGGCTTGACCTGAACTGCTCCCAAGACAAGTGAGTACGTCATGGTTATACCAGAATATGGGATGCCTCTGGAGGATAATAAGCCAGACATAGGCCTAGTTCTAGCTCCGGGGATCTAGAGCTCAGCATGACAGAATGGGAGAGAGACATGGTTTCACATTAACCATTAAGATGGTTCAAACTCCAAACCAAAGACCTATGTATGGACTATAATATAATGTCCAAACACATAACCATGTAATTGTATTATTCAGGACCAGACGCCATGTTTTACAAGCAGTTATACCTTCTATAAATCAAACCAAGGACCTCTCTTTAAAAACTAGAATGTCCCAAGTCAGGCATGCAATTGTACATTTCAGGAGACACCACATATTTAAAGTAACTAGGCCCCTTGTCAATCAAACTTCTTTCATTTGTACAAAATTATATTGCATATTATGGGATGCAGTCCCACTAGTAGGCTGCCAAGGTATACAAGTCAAGGCACTCTTTGTTTGATTTCCTTGGTCCTCACAAAATTTAATTTTTAAGATATCAGTTTTTCAGTACTAAGAAGTTGTTGCGGTGCAGGCTACTATGAGGCTTTCATTTCTAATCTAGTATGTGAGCTGGGACTAGTTGGAAGGCAAGACTCATAAGAAGCCAAGTTCAGGCTTCAAGATATTACAGAACACAGAAAGTTACATCAATATACATGGTTCAATCCATTTGTCAACCCTGCTCATAGTTGACCAGCACCAACAACTTCGCAACCAGATACCCCATATATGCATGCATGCTAGGTGATGTTTTATATAATACGGATACAAAAGATATATCTTCCACAAAAGAAAAACTACCATGGCATTGAACTTTTAACACCTGCAGTAAAATGGCTTGAGAACTGAAAAGTAGTCATCAGAAATATAGTGTACTAGGAGATCCTACAAAAAAAATAACCGAAACTTACTTCAGGTATTACCCAAAGTGCCAATTTTGCATACAGAAGATCTATTGAGACTCCATTAAACTTGAATTTCATCACAGGAACATGAGCATCAGGCACAGGATGCAATTCAGCCACCTCTGGCATCTCAGCCAACATGTTATGCAGCTCTACAAAAAAATCCTCCTACAATACGTTTTGCAAATAAATAAATAACCCAAAATGAAAATAAGATACAAAACCATTGACTTTACTTTTCAACTTCTGCAATTGTGGTCTTACTTCTCGTGTAGAATGTCTGGGCCCCACACACAATGTGTCTATATCCGCACCAGGGCTGTGCACCTACACATATAGGCAACAAAATTCTTCAGCAGAAATTTTCTCTTTTACGTCAAAATAATTATAAATAAGGCTATCATAGTCAAGAATTACAATGAGTAACCCCTAATTTGGTTTCAGTTGCAGAATGTCCTAACTCAATAAATGAAAGTAATTCTGTCAAATGTAGCCACTAACCAAATTCCAAAACTGATACAACGTTGCTCTACACGTCTTTGTAAGCTATTGATACAATAAATCTAAATCCACTTTCTTTTAGTTAAATTTCAATTCTTTTCATATTGATAATTATAGTGTGACATTTAGTGTTATGGTAGGAGTTTATGATTGAATCCTGCACGTGTCTTCGAATTTCAGAACAGCCTCTCCATAACTGGAGATAATGGTGCATACATCATAACCCTTCCCAAACCTTGCATTAGTGGTAGCATCACGGCACTGGGATGCCCTAAGTCCACCAAACATGGAGATCACTTATTCACCTAGGTCTGACTATAAGAAAATAACTTCATTAGTTAGATTGCACTGCTATACTATTACCTAAGTCACAATAGTTGAGAGAAGAAAGACTCCCAACTTAGACCTTCCTAATTCCTTGGATCTACCAGTGCCCGACGTTCCTTCTTTCTCGAGTGTTCAGATCAAACTTCCTAATACATCCCCCACCCCCTTCTTTTTTGAGGCAGAGATGATAACTTATGTACACGGTATGTCTCCTGACCCCAAGGAGGGGGCATTACAATACGGACTTAAAGAGAAGCATAACTAATCTTAAATTAAATTTGTACATATTGTGATTACAGTAACTCCAACAGCAAAGCATGTGCAGTTACTTAGTACATATAATGTGTAAGCATATGCTGCATATCCTTCTCAAGTACAGGTTCAGTAACCACAAAGATTACCATTAGCCAAGATTGGAATTGGACTGAACCATACACATTCTTTCAATCACACATTTTAGTCTGACGTGCACAAAAGATTCCTTAATCTCTGTTCCTAAGCATAGAACAATGGTCTCAATAAGGTTTAATTTGCGAGTATGCGGCATAATCCCGCTAATTGGTTGGCCAATTAGTCAAAAGTTTCTAGTAGTCATGTAATCGTGATTAACAGGTCGAGTAATTTGATTAATCAGTGACAAGTCAAGGACTGAGTGCGTTAAGAGAGGTCACTTTGAAAAGACTATCAGTGATACTATGTAAACCATTATAGACTAGTAATAGAAAAGAACTGTAATCTCCAAGGGTTATGCCAAAGTAAAAGCTAAAACAACCACTGTTCTAAAAATCGGCCTAGGCGGCCACCTAGGCCCTCCCGACCCCGACTATGCATATTTGTCGGTTTTATGGACTTTTTCTGCAATTTTTAGTAGATTTTTTGGGGTTTTTAATTTTTTTTAAACCACGGGCCACCTAGGTGGGCTACGTGCTAGGCGCCCGGTGCCTGCCCGACTAGCGCCTAGCGCCTTTTACAACCTTTAAAACAAACGACGACACAATTATCATCCAAGAACTCCACTTAATAAAGCTTCCCTTATCTGTGGAATTCAGAAAATAAGAAAAGTATGATACATAAGTTCAAAATAAACCTTTACATTATCAAAAAAAGCTGCTATTATATTAGGAAATTCAAACTTAGTTATAATACTGAGATGGAAAATCCATTGTCCATCCGTAATATTTGATACTCCACAAATCCTTCTCTAGGATACCTTCTGCACAAACATTCTTAGGGACAC
The DNA here is from genome assembly GCA_029216955.1 of Iris pallida. Lineage (NCBI taxonomy): Eukaryota > Viridiplantae > Streptophyta > Magnoliopsida > Asparagales > Iridaceae > Iris > Iris pallida. Next base: position 4,361,206 of record JANAVB010032220.1, on the reverse strand, counting down.
CCTCAAAAGTGCAGATGAGTATCGTTCTCCAATTCTCTGTGAGCTCATTCCAAAGGTCCTTAAATCCTTAAAAGAACTCATCAAGGTCAGGTTATTGTCGGGTTCAAGTCACCCCCAATGCACACCCAAAACCAAACAGTTCTGTTCTTTCACATGTGCTTAGATTCCTCGGCCTTGCTCACAGAGCGCAGTATTTGGTGCTTTTGCCAATTTCCACTATGTTCTTTCGACGTACCGAGGCGCTTAGCACTTAGACACGCTTTTACAACTATGACCATCACCATATTAATAATTCTTCACCAACTATATTGAGCTACATCTAGATTCTCACTCTTTTAGCCTTCCATCTATAAGCTACTCATTGTCACTGCGAAGTCTAGATAACAGATATAAAGGAATAAACTGAAGTAGACATTTATATGTTCATGTCTGTTCATTTGTTGCATTTCTTAACTTAGTCCAACACACTGTTCATCCCTTGTCATTAATTCTTCGCCAGTTAAAGAGTATATCAAAAGTTTGCTGCTTTTGGACCCTCTTGTCTGCAACTCTAGATAACACAACAAGTTGAATAAACTAAACTAGATATTTACATCTTAATGCCTGTCAATTTGGAATAGTTCTTATATCCAACACAATCTCAGTCTTCACCCTCACTCCTACCTTGATGCACACTGCTTTTAGGTAGTTGCATAAAGCTAGATCAATCAAACAAGCCCAGCTCCATAAGTCTCAGATTACATGCCCTCTTCCATACATCATGAATCATAATACTTCTACATAAAGCAAGCGGTATTTACTGACATAACCATAAAGGTGATCACATTATAACCTTGACGAATGTAATGAGATTCTCTAAACATTGAAGGCAGAGAAGAATATGGTTCTCCCTGACAGCCGAATTTTGAGAGTAAAATGTGAGGACGTTCCTCGAGACGCTGACAACATTACTGTAACCAGATTTACAATAAATCGATTGACCACAACGATTTGTGTTTTGCAAATTCCATTCAGAATTGTGGAACATTTGCTTTCAAGAACGCATAGCATTCTGATTCTAAGACCAATCCAACTACAACATTCTGATTGTTTTGATTAGAAAAGGGACATGAATCAACACCATTAATGTAAGAAGACAAACCATGCACCTGATTTGCAGCAATCACGAGGCCTACCCCCACTATAGATCAAGGGAACTTACTCCCAGTTGCACACTTTGTTCCACCTAAGCATTCCTAAGACGCCAACCACCGGTGTCACTGTTCCCCATTCAATAACAAGTGGTAGACAACATTCCCGTTTTCGTTCCTCGTTCCACGCTGTTCCACATTCTAGGTAATCTTGGTTATATTGTTCACCAACCTCATTTCTTACTCCGAATCCAACTTCTAACAAACACTAAGAATCACTTGACACACAAAAGTTAAAAGACTCCGATCGCCCTCAACATCATGAGATCCAGATAGCGGCTATCTTATAATTAACAGCCATTCTTAACTAGAGGTGTCATTACAAACTGCACATATAAGTCATATTATCCAGGCAAATCCAGATTAATGCTGCAATTCATAGACCAACTACTTTCTTCTACCTTCTTGGTAAAGTATGCAGGGGGGAAAAAACACAACTATGGCTTGCATCAAATATCACCATTACATATATATATATATATTTTTTGGAATAAGGGTGAATTTATTCCTCGCATATAGCGGTAAAGGTATTACAATACATAATATCACATCATCTCATGCCCCATATTATAATATTATGGAGCCAATACTGATACATCGAATTCTATGTTATGTAGAATTCCAATAGTAGGGGTAGTCAGGCCTTCGAAAATACGCCTGTTCTGCTCCTTCCAGACACCATTATATATATATATATATATATATATATATATATATATATATATATATATATATATAAGAAGGTTTGAGTGTTCATCCAACCTTTACTGTCATAGACGCCTAGTGTCATTTACAAGATAGTGACAAATAAGCATCACGACTACTCGGAACTTACTTTAAATGGCACTCTATACATTCCAATCACTAGTTTTTCAGCTATATGGTTCGTACTAAAGCATTTAAAATCTACATTTTTTCATAATTCAATACATACAAATCAGGATACAAACATGATAGAAGCAAATTGGCTCCTCTCAATAGCTATCAACAATGAAAAACCAACAGCACTCAACAATTTCCACACATATTTCAAATTTTCTCAGTCGACGCACTAAAATTACAACATGTTGAAGATCTTCATACCCCAAGACGATACGAGCCAAAAGTGAAGATCTTTGCATTAGCCTCTTGCACAAACTGATCGTTCAAACCCTTCTGCCTGCTAACCTTCTTAATCCAATTCTTCACAATCTGCGACCATCCCAGTTCCAACAAAATAAATCACCATAGAACTGAAACATAAAACAAACTAACCAAACCGATATAAACTACAGAAATAATTTACCTGGTCCAATCTCCCAAGAACTTCCTCCCTCGACAGTGCTTCCTTCTGGCTCTCGTACAATCCAGCATCCACAAGAAACTGATAAAAAAAATATAAAAAGATTGAATTTTTCCAACTCCATCAACAAAATAAATTAAAAAGAAACAAAATTTAGTGTAAAAAATTTAACCTTTTCGAGTTCTCGGGTCTTGATTATATCAAATTCGGCGGGGCCGCCAAGAGAAATCGGCTCAGTGACCCCAAGCCGTCCATTTCTCTTACTCAATCCAGGGCTTCCCATCAAATCTTTTTTCAAATACTTTTTTAAAATATTTTTTTTCCTTTTCTTTAATCGGTAATTTTATTGTATGCCCGGTTTTTTCACAACATCTAGAATGTAGGAAATTGCAAAAAATAGAAAAGGAATCTATTCAAAATTGTCACCACTTACAAACCATTACCAACACATTTCCAGAAGAAGAAAAGGAATAACTTTTTTGTTTGTTTCTAATTTCAATCATCATCAGAAGAAGAAGAACAAGAATCGATACATTACAAAGTGAACAAACTCCGAAACCTTAGCTAAAAGAACAAAATTTTCTCCAGAATCTTTTGCGGATCTCCGATGGTTCCGGCCTTCGATTCTTCCAATTCTCGTCTCCGATTCTTCGATTCGATCCGATCTCCTTCCCCTCGAGCGGAGCCGAAACCCTAACCCTAAGAATTCAAAGAGATTAACGAAATTAAGGGAATTTAATTATAAAATTGGGAATTTGGGTGAAGAGCTTTGCTACAATACTTACAAAGTTCCGTCTCTTTCTCTCTCCTTGCTCTCTCTTCCTTTCTCCCTAGATTTTTTTAAGGAGGAAGGGTGGAGTATGGGCCGTTGGATTGTTGTTAGAGCATCTCCAACCCATGCCTCCAAATTTGGAGGGATGGGGAGGAATATTCCGGGAATATTTCAATTATGGAGGGTGGAAAATGGAGGGAGCTCCAATCCATCCCTCCATTTCCCCCCTCCATCTTCCATTTAATTTAACGATAAACTAAACATTCCATTATTATTAATGGTAACTTAAAGTATTTTAATTTAATAATTTTATAATTACAAAGGTCTCGTCGAGCGCTTTAAAATAAGCCTAATATTTACTATTTTTATTATATTATTAAAATAATAACTTTTTAAAATTAAAGGTAAAATGCAAATTGAGATAATAAAAGCAAATGTACAATCATATAAGCCTAATATTTACTATTTTTATTGGTCTAGTTCTTCATCATCTTCCGATGGCGAAACTCTCGATCTTTGCTTCCAAGAATGGGAGCAAGAATTAGCTGATATGGAGGAGGAGGAGGAGGAAGTCTTAAAGCAAATGTACAATCATAGGCTTCAAGCGAGAAGGGCTGCAAAACGTAGAGGATCGATTCCAGGACATATGGTAATAAATCGTGAAAGAGAAGAAGGTAACTCTCGACTTTGGCAAGATTACTTTTCTGAGAACCCTACATATGGGGAAACCTTTTTTCGCAGAAGGTTCCGATGTCGAAGGAATCTGTTCCTTCGCATTGTCAATGGCGTCAAAGAGCATGATAATTTCTTTGTGCAGAAAAAAGATGGTTTAGGTAAATTAGGATTATCAACTTTACAAAAAGTAACAGCGGCACATCGCATGTTAGCTTATGGAACTGCTGCAGATATTAGTGATGAATATATTAGGATTGGAGAGTCAACCACAATCCAATGCTTGAAAAGGTTTTGTCGAGCAATCATAGAAGTGTTCGGCGAAGAATATTTGAGGCATCCTACACCAGACGACATTGCAAGACTGCTAAGAAAAGGCGAAGAACGAGGGTTTCCTGGAATGTTGGGAAGTCTTGACTGCATGCACTGGGCGTGGAAAAATTGTCCAACTGCTTGGGCGGGACATTACTCAGGACGTCACGGAGGACCAACGATTATTCTTGAAGCCGTAGCCTCGTATGACTTATGGATATGGCATGCTTATTTTGGATTACCTGGATCTAACAATGATATCAATGTATTGCAATCGTCAAATTTGTTTGATGAACTAGCACAAGGTAAAGCTCCTCCTGCTAATTATACAATCTTAGGAAAACATTATGACATTGGTTACTATTTGGCCGATGGGATATACCCCAAATGGTCTACCCTTGTACAAACAATATCCCAACCACAGGGTAGAAAGAAGCAGCACTTTGCCACAATGCAAGAAAGATATCGAAAAGATGTGGAGCGTGCTTTCGGAGTGCTTCAGGCACGCTTTGCTATCATTAAGGGACCATCACATTTTTGGGATAAACGGGTGCTACACGACATCATGACCGCTTGTGTGATACTACATAACATGACCGTGGAAGATGAACGTGATGAGGAAGCAGACATTGGCACTCACGATGGGCCTTCTGGAGCTGAAGATATTGAGACCAATGTGGACGACCGGTTCCGATCATTCCTTGATCGATATAAGAATATTCAGGACAGAGAGGCTCATTTTGAGCTTCGGAACAGGCTGATTGAGCACTTATGGCATATGCTTGGCAATGAATAAATGTATTTTTAGTAAATTAATTTATGCTTGTTGTATGCATATGTGTTATGTCAATGAAGAAATGTATTTCTCAGCTCTTGTAATGTATTATTTCCATTTTAATGAAAATTATTGTTTGAGATATTGAGAAAATCCATGTTACTATCAAAATTCAAATAGATACCGATTTAATTTTTGAGCAACCAACCCAACACTTCTTTTTACTTATCCATTTTAACATTATTTTTTTGAAAAATTAAACATTCAATGATAAGTAATAGTTGCGTAATTAATTTTAATATAAGAAATTTATTATTAGAAAAACATTGTTGAAAGCTTTAAATAAATCTAATATTTGTAATTATTTTGATAAAACTAAAATAATTTAAGAAATATTTATCATCTACAACATCCCTTCATGATTAGTTTAATTTCAATTTCAATTTAAATTTTAACAATGTTTTAAATTTAATATCTAGTTTGAAAAGGGATAAAATGGTGGGCCATATGTTTATCCAGTGACCGGCAAAAAATTTTCTCCCCCCCACATATCGCGAGTTCCTGTAGCGACACCAAAAAAATTTTTGTGTTATCGCGTGCGGTTGGAGCGCCTCCCCCGCTAAAACTCGCGTTATCCCGTGCGGTTGGAGTTGCTCTTACGGCGGAGATTGCTTGCTAAATCCTAGACATATTTAGGGTCTGCTTGGTATAGGGTTTTTTTTACCAGTTTTGGGATATTTTTGAACCAATCGTTTATGAAAACACTAGTCATAACCCGTGCCCAGAGGGCATGGTTTATTTAAGGTATTCCCCCTCAAAATTTTGGACCCCCAATCACTGTTGGATGTGAATTTTATTTGGATTTTCCATAAAACCCCACTCTCAATAATGCTCATCCACAACCATTATGAGGCCCCCATCAAAATATTAAATCCGAACCACCCATCTTTGGATTTCCCATAAAATTCCACTCCCAATAATGCTCTTCCCCATAAAATTCCACTCCCAATAATGCTCTTCCCCATAAAACCCCACAACCGTTGATTCACCAAGATTAAATCCCAACCACTCTTTATCTTGGCACAGTCAGCCCTAGGATTCAAAAACATTTGTGTTTTGTATAATAGATATGTTTGTTAATTTTTTTTAGTCACCGAATTCAATCGGCTCAAAGGCCTCCAAAATCAATGTAATGTAAATTTGGATGAATTTATAAACACCTCGATAGGTTTTGAGGGATTTTATTCTTTTATTTTATTTATATTCTTACCAAAAATATATAATTATAACTACTAATACATTTTTCTATTTAATTTTATTCGTGTAAAAAAATTAAGAACCGCTCTTTAGTGAATTACTAAGCATGGATTTGATCGATTTAAAAGCATATACTTAAAACCCCCCAAAATCTGACTCCTCATAATCGGTACTTTACAAATATCTCATAACCACTACATCTACAATTGCCAAGCAGACTTATGGAAAGGAAATATCAAATGTTGCCCTCATCTATATCTGCAATTTCTATGGTAGAAACTAGAAACTTAATTTAAAAAGAAAATTTTATTTCAATATGGTTTCTATTTAAGTTTCTATCCAATTTTTTATCCTATGTAGCAATAATATAGGATAGAAAGTTTGTACGCGATCTCGTTTGGTTCACGAAATCAGGACCTTAGTAAAGAAAAGTGATTTATTTCCAATATTTGGATGCCAAAAGAAATGATTAGTTTAGAAAATTAATTCACAAGAGGAAGAAAATGGTTCTCCCTACCAACCCAAGATCCATTTTCTCCCTCCAAGAATTCACATTATCTTCCAATTTTTTTGACATTTCCAAACACCGAAGAGAAAATTGATTGGAATTGCAATTTTCCAAATGAAAGAAAGTAGAAAAAAATCAGTTTCCTTCCCTTCCCTTTCCGTGAATCAAACGAGGCCTGAGGGTTTCTACAAGTGGAAACATTCATAAAAAATTTCTATCTCTCATACCAATTAATATTGCGTCCCATGTTATTAAATTGATTACGCAAAATATAAAAGGAGAACCACTAGAGGGTTTTTTTTAATACAATTTTTATATAGAAACTCTACCAATTATGATATAATTGTTCTTAAAGTACAATGACAAGTATGATAAAAACTCAAATTTAGAAATCCCCATTGGAGATGACTTTAAGAAAATGGCATAGGATTGGAGAGTGTTTTTTTTTTTTTTTTTGTCCAATGGAATTTGTAAAATTAGGTTTCTAATAATTTCTACTTAAACTCTCACTGGAGATGGTATGATACCACTGTTGGGAATGCGGTGTGATCCGAATTGGAGTTGGCCATGAGTTGCAATATTTAATTGGGCTCATATGCCTTAAAAGAGAATTCTCATGTAAGGCTTGAACCAAACTCAATTATATATACCACATGATCCCACCTTCTAACCGATGTGGGACTAAATTACCAACTCCATTGTTTAGGGGTGTAACTAGGGCGGGTTGGGTCGGGCTTAAGGTCAACCCGAGCCCAACCCGATGAATCATAACCCTGACCCGAGGCCAAGCCCAACCCGACCTCGGGTTCAACATATGAACTCCAAGACCAAGCCCGGAGGATCGGGTTGGGTCGGTGCAGCGGGTTTATCGGGCTCTAATATAATATTTGAGCAATTTTAACATAAGTAGTATTAAATACATAATCAAAGAGTGAAGCCTTGATCATTAAAAAAACAAACTGAAAGAAGATTTAGACAAGGAGTTCAATAGTTTGGGTGAAAAAATTTGGGATTATATATATATATATATATATATATATATATATATATATATATATATATATATATATATAGGTCGGGCAGATGACCTCTAGCCTAGTGGTTAAGAGAGATGCATACGGCCCAAGTGGTCAGGAGTTCGAATTCCAGTGGGAGTGATTTCATAAACAATTTACCTGGTTCCAAAAAAAATTATATATATATATATATATATATATATATATATATATATATATATATGTCGGATTTCGGGTTCTTCGGGTAACCCGGCACATGAACCCGAGCCCAACCTGATATTTAATCGGGTTCAAATATCTTAACCCGAACCCAAGTCCGAACCAGAATATCTTCAACCCTAATCCAACCCATTAACGGGTTTACCCGATCGGGCTCGGATTTAGCCCGCCCAAGTTGCACCCCTACCATTGTTACCCCCATTTGAACGTTCAACCGAAAAGGAGATACAACTTAACACTCACCGCCAAGCCCGACCGCCCAATCCTCTGTACTCGACTATGGTGGCGCCACAGCAGAAGCAAAACTACTCGAGCAGATGGCTACTCGAAGTTTAGCTCGTCGCGGAAGACCAGGAGACAACGTGGCTATTCGAGGAAGAAGGGGTGACCGAACACTACTTTCATGGCGGAAGAGTAGTTTTAGAGCACTTGCGTTCTCTCCTTCTCCGGACTTCGCAAGATCAGTTTTATCAAAAAAAAATCGGATGTGAAAAGTGAACAGACCGTGGAGGACAAGAACTCTGCTCCTTGTCATCACTTCAAAACCAAGTTTTTGAATGACAAACCAAACACCGAAACTCTTACGTGGATACAGTCAAAATTGATCGGGACTATTCAATTTCTGACAGTCCAGAACTGCCACAAATTCTGACACTGACAAAAAATGTGACAGTCCAGTCAAACACAAGATGGACTACCAGTCAAAAAATGTGGCAGTCCACATTTTCTGGCAGTCCATAATGTTACTAGAACTACCAGAAAATGGCTAGCCCCTGATCAACTTTTACTGTGCCCTTATAAATAATCAAAAAAACATGCAGAGAAAAGTGGAATTAAATGAGGAAGAGTTAATTAAGTAAGAGGAAGTTGAGTCAATATATAAAATCTTGTTTGGATTGGAGGAAGAGTTAAATGGGGGGTGTTTAATAACTCTTGTTTGGATTGAAGGTTTTAAATGAGAGGAGGATTAATAAAACGAAAACACTACGTGGCCCGCGGTTTTGGCCCGCCAACCAAACCGCGGGCCACGCGTCAGCCATTTACTGGCCCCCCCTGTTAACGTGGGGCCCGCGGCCAAAAATTTGGCCAGTAAATGGCTGATACGTGGCCCGCGGTTTGGTTGGCGGGCCAAAACCGCGGGCCATGTAGCATTGTTGTTAATAAAATTATGATAGTTACCAAAATAACCTTATTATATATGTCATAAAATTTAATTTGATTGAAAATTTTAATTAGAACTTGTCAAAATATCTTAACAAATTAGGAAGGTACGGAGCAACATGTTGAAAACAAGAAAAAACGGAGAAAAATATATATGATATTTTATAGAACAAATAATGGGTGTTTATGATATTTTAAACAAAACCTCCCAATCCCTCTTGTTAACCCTCGGATTTGGGGGTTCAAAAATGGACAAAAATAGTGAAATAAACCCTCACTTAACCTTCTATAACCCTCCCTCCTAAACTTTCACCCTCAAACCAAGTATGATTTTATTTCTTCATCACTTAACTTTCCCTCACTTAACTCTCTTAACCCTCAATCCAAGTATACCCAGAGTTCAGCCGACTTATAAAAATGAGCACAGTTTCAAGTACGGACAACCGATTTATCAAAATGAGCACAGTTTCAGTTTCAAGTACGAAAACTTCTTCTTGTCCATATGAGAATGGACATCGGATGTGCCCATGCCGACGTGTCTACCCCTCCACTCGCCCCTCCGCACCCTTCGGGGCCCACCACCAAAATTCCGAAGTCCGGGTCACAAACCGCGGTCCATACTTCACTGCACTTTCAAGTAACCAAAGAGACCCTTACTGCAGATATCATTATACTTTATTCATATAATAACGGTACTGTTACAACCAGGAAATTTCCAGTTTCTTGTGCAAGAAAAGTATACGTTAGAACATTATATTGACTCAATACACATGACGCGGTTACGTACAGTGATATATGTGTCAATGAACGAGAACGAACTTCTACTTGTTCACGTGCAGTACGGACTCCATTGGCATGGAGTACTACTTCTTCAGCAGTCAACTGCGTGCATATCCATTAATCTAATGTTTGACTCATCTATATAGGTACCAAACATCAAACGTACATGCATGTTCAACAGTGTTGACCGGACTTGAACCGAGAGTCAGCCATATTGGCTCTTAAAGGGATCTTCATTCAAAGCAAATACTCTCACATGAATTTTTTTGATGAACAATTCTTGATTAGCTCCCGGTCATCGGTATTAGACGCGTAGTACACATTTATAAGCATGCTTCAGTCTCCAGGCTTCAACAATTATGTTTATTGCATCCATAATCTAAGGATAGCAACCCCCTTAATTACATATTTTGTTATGACATGATCCTCTGGTAGATATTATAACTAGAAGTTTTATTTAATGAGAGAGACGTCGATCAATGGCGGAGCCGGTCTCTAAAATTAGGAATGACTGAACTTTAGATATAGCTTGAACTTAAATAACACGAGAACACCAGTATCACAGCGGCTAAAATATTATTTTTTAATAATTTATTTACCACTTATTTGTTACATACTGCAAATCTAAACAAAAGAATAAGCTACTACTAAGAAAACATTAAAAAAAATCTATAAAAAAAATTCCAAAAAATTGGCCAGACCACGGTCCGGCCGTGCCGCCTCTTAACATGATCGATCCTTTTGTAGATTTTTAATTATATGTTGAATAACTTTTGTATTGTCAATTTTTTATGAATTTTTTTTTTTATGCTACATGGATACGGAATCCTTAAATGAAAGAAAGTTCCGATAATGATATATTGCAAAGTGGAATAATAGAAGTATAATTAGTTTACCCTCGTCAAAATTCTATAATTTTAATATAATGGCGAAAACATTAATATGATATTAGAATAATCGTAGCAACAAAATTATATATCCCACGTTATGGATTCATGATCTCTGTTCGAAATAGACCTTCACATAGCGGTTTTTTCCTTTTTCTTTTTGCAGTGGCATGCAATTTTTTTTTTTTTACGTTATTGTATATATATAGCCAACTTCAATTTCTTTCTTTTTCTTTTTCTTTACAAATTGTATATTGTAAATGTTGGAAGCACCAGTGCGGATTAGGTTTCAAAGAATATATAGAACATTTCCAAATGAAGAGTAGAAATGAAAAGTAAACAAAGAAAATTCGCCTAGCTAGACTTGACTAGCTAGAAAACCTAGCTAGTTTAGTTATATATATAACCTGCTAAAGAAACCATGCAAAAACCTAGCTAGATCCCTATAAATAACTCTCTAGCTACTTCTGCACCACCAACATTCTTCACAAACTCAAAAGTACAACTGCTACTTTAACCTCTCGATCATCTGCAGATTTCGCTCTCGATCGAACGATCGCGATGGCGGCAGCGGCGGCGGCCGGTCGAGCTAGGGCCTGCGGCGCAGCTCGACTGTCAGTGCTCATCTTGGTGATAATATTAACGTCGACGTCGTCCTTCCGACAAGTCTACTCCGCCAGGCCTCTGCAGGACGTGCTGTGGCCTGCCACCGCCGCCGACGACGTCGGGAGCCTCTTTATGGTCTCTCTCCCGAGAGGCACCGTTACGCCGTCGGCGCCTTCCGGGTGCACGCATAACCCTAACAACCGCCGGGGCCGCTGTCCGTGATATCAATATCGCCTCTCCTCCCACGAAGCTTAATTATTATTATTCTTTTATTTATTTTTTTCCCCAAAATTATTCAACTAGCATTGCATTGGAATGATCAGTGCTGCGAATGTTTTCATGTGGTAATTATATATAAGTATGTGATTTTAATTATTTGTGCAAATATTGAGTCATGCTTTTCTTGTTGTTGGCAGTGCCTATTTGAATAGAATTAAACGCACTCAGCATGTGAGCAATATTTACACAGTATAGATTGGTAGAGCAGAACCTAACGTCCAGTTTCTTTATATCGTCGTATTGATCACACAACCTGTGCAAACAACCAAACTGCAAGAGTTGCATGCAACACTACCGGGAGCTATATATATATACATGGTTGCATATTGTTCAAAATAACAGGCTAAATTTTTTTACTAATTATTTGGCTTTAAAAAGTTATTAGGACTCTTCAATATTTAGTAATAGGGTCTTATATAATAGTGGATATTATGATTTGGGTCACAAAAATGGCCGACATTAGGGTTTAGGTTGTCAAGTTGCTGTTCATGCATTTTCGAGACCTAAATTCTAATTTTAACTATTATACGAGACCCTGTTACTAAATATACCAAACATACATACTAATCTAGAAATGTAAAAAAACATAAAATAAACAAAAATAATATATATTCTTTAAGGGCACTGCTACACTGACCGTACGCGGGCCAGCCTGCCGTCACGTGGCACCCCTCCATTCAGGGCCGGTCCTTAATAATTGAAGGCCCTGTGCGCATTTCAAAATGTGACCCTATATTTATTTATTCATATTTTTTAAATATATTATTATATATCTTTATCAAAATCTCTGGAGATGCTCTTGATTATATATTATAACTGAATCTATAGGTAGTTACTAAACAAAATAACTAAAGCTCAAATTATCTATATTCAAGCACATTACATAGTATAATAAAGATGTTTTAGATAGAAGACGTACTGACCGTTAAATTGTCTAAATCTAGTCTCAAATTTTTCTGTTGATGAAAACATATAATAAAATGAATAACCACGCAATTTAGAGCCTCCAAGACCTGAGCAAGGCTAGCCCAGGGCACGAACGAGGTGAACGACCGTCATTGGCCCCCAATTTTGGAAGTTTCGTAATTTTACAATAGACTAGGTATATAAAAAAAAAAGACCCAATCTGGAAGCAACAAAAAAGTCAGCGCTCAAATCTGAAAAAAATATGATAGCTTGATTGATGATTTTGATAGCTTAATTGATGATTTTGCTTGTAAAAATGCTAAAAAAAATTATTTATGTGAGAAAAATGGTCCAAATTTTAGATTTTGTCATAGGTCCCGTAAATCATAGGACCGGCTATGGACCTGAGTCACCTGATGCAAGACCAAGAGCTCCGGTCTTCGACATCATTATTTCTTAAATAATTACTAAGCATGCACATCCAAATTCTTAAATTATATATATATATATATATATATATATATATATATATATATATATATATATATATATAAAATCTGATCATTCTTGTAGAAAATAAATTTATCTAACAATTGAGGGATCTTTAGAAACAAAATAGCAATTAACACACCGGTCAGAGCAATATCTTTAAGAAATCCAAATTTTTTGTATGATTATAAATATGAATCTTAGAGTCAGTAGGGAATAGGGATCTAAGAATTGGAGGTCTTGGAGGGATTGTAGAGTAGGAATTGAGGAAGAAATGGAATAACTTGAAATACAATATTACAAAACTAACCATAATAATTTTTTTTGAGGCCCCAAAAAACTGGAGGCCCTGTGCGGCCGCACTATTCGCACGGTCCCAGGGCCGGCCCTGCCTCCATTGACAAGTCAGCCGGCGTTGAACCCATACCAATTGGGGGGGGGGGGGGGGAGGGACAATTGGGTTCGTCTGCGGCCATGCAGACGGGCGGGCCAGTCCGTCTGCGGTCAAGTAAGCATTTCCGATTCTTTAATTCATTTCTGCAATTTGGAACTTGCTATAGACAGACAAGTAGAGTTTGGAGAAAGTGAGAAAGAGAAACTTAAGATATCTGAAACTGCAGGCAAATTAGAGCGGCAAATGTTTGAAGGAATCACGTGTTTGTAATATAAGTCCTAAAAAATGAAAGAACCATGAAACTTAGTCCATCGCAACCAAATTCTTGGTCAGCAATATTGAAGCTCCCTTGTTAGAGAACTCCTGGTTATAGTTCCTGTCGACCAATTCCTAGTCTGTAATTTGGAATCAAGTTCTTGTTGTGGAATTTCTCCAATAATAATCTTGATCAATAACTACTGGAATCAGACTGAAAGTCAAGAGAAAATCAAGTGCAAGTGCATGTTAATTAACAATGCAAACCTATGTAAAATGGATAGGAAAATGTTTCAAAGTCAAGGGTCACTATCATGATCTTGAATTGTCTTCCCATGCAACTACTTGATAATTCGTTAGACTAGCCTCCTCCAGAGCACATGTTCAGATGACATGAAGGAAACTACCTACATTTATGAGTAATGCTATATGTACCTCAAAAAATTATATTCCTCCATGTTCCTCCGTCACATCACTACCAAAATACATGGATTTACCGACGGCCTTATCCGTCGGTAGTCCGTCGCCAAAAATAAATACCGACGGAGTACCGACGGATATTTTGGTAAAACAGCCGTCGGGAATAACCTCGTCGCTAAAACATATCCGTCGCTACTCCGTCGCTCAGCGACGACTTAGCGACGGAATACCGTCGGCGCATTTAAATATATTTAGCGACGGATTACCGACTAGCTTTCGTCAAAACATGTATCAGGATATAGGGTTAGCGACGGAAAACTCCGTCGCTAACGAGTCGGCAAAACCGTATCAGTTATTTTCTGATACCCAATATCCGTCGCTAATCCGTCGTAAATTTGTCGGCAAAAGCGTATCAGAGATTTTCTGATACCCAATTACCGACGGACATTCCGTCGCTAAACCGTCGCTCAATGTAAAATTCTCCAGGTAGCGACGGATATTACGTCGCCAATCCGTCGATACATTAAATTCCTACAGTTAGCGACGGATAGTCCGTCGGGACTTTGTCGCCAGTCCGCAGTAAGTTAGTCGCCAATCCGTCGCGAAAGCTAAAATTTATGGACATCAAACAGCATCAGTTCGACGGATCGTCCGTCGCCAATCCGTCGCTTTATTGAAATGCTCCAGGTAGCGACGGATTTTACGTCGCCACTCCGTCGCTAACCTCAGTTTCTCCAGTTAGCGACGGATAATCCGTCGCTGAGTGGTCGCCAGTCCGCCGTAAGTTAGTCGTCAATCCGTCGCGAAAGCTAAAATTTCTGGACATCAAACAGCATCAGGTCGACGGATCGTCCGTCGCCAATCCGTCGCTTTATTGAAATGCTCCAGGTAGCGACGGATAGTCCGTCGCCACTCCGTCGCTAACCTCAGTTTCTCCAGTTAGCGACGGACTATCCGTCGCTGAGTGGTCGCCAGTCCGCCGTAAGTTAGTCGCCAATCCGTCGCGAAAGCTAAAATTTCTGGACATCAAACAGCATCAGGTCGACGGATCGTCCGTCGCCAATCCGTCGCTTTATTGAAATGCTCCAGGTAGCGACGGATTTTACGTCGCCACTCCGTCGCTAACCTCAGTTTCTCCAGTTAGCGACGGACTATCCGTCGCTGAGTGGTCGCCAGTCCGTCGCTAACTGCTAATTTTTGAAAAAAAATACTGCAAACAGACTCTTTCCTGTTTATACAACACATCCAACACAATATCAAACATGCAAAATATCCATATACAACACCATATATCCATATCCAACACGAATATCCAACGTATCCAATATCCAACACCATATATCCATATGCAAAATATCCATATCCGACACCAATATCCAACGTATCCAATATCCAACAAAATATTACCAACACAATATATCCAATATCCAACATTAAATTATCCAAACATAAAAAAAATATCCGAACATACAATGTATCCAAATGTCTACAAAACCAACAACATAAACAGAATCAAACCCCGTCCGTCGGATCGTCTCGTGCTCGTGCCGCCGCATCCGCTTTGCGTATGTACTCCTCCACCGTGTGTGCCGGCACTTGGGACAAGACATGGTCTGGAAGCGCGCGTAGCTGCTCTGGCGACATCATGTCAAGGAGCGTCAAGATGGTGTTATCCGATACGATGCGGGCGTCCGCAGAGCGGTTAAACGAAAGCCGTCCGGGGGAAGAAGGACCAGGTCGATCCGAAGCACCGGCAGCAGCAGTAGACGGACCGGGAGCAGACGGACCGGGAGCAGACGGACCGGGAGCAGACGGATAGCGCCCCAACACTATCGCCCGCAAATCTGACACCGCGGAGGTCAGAGTCGCAAGTTGCGCCCTCACATCGTCAACCGGGGGCGCTGGAGGAGGCTGAGGCGGTGGATATCTCGGGGACGGCTGCAACGAGGGCGCCATGGAACCTAAGCCGTAGACGCGCCCTTTTCTAACGCCGCCGACGGATTCTACGAACACGTCGTCGTAGCGAGCGGCCATAGAAGAGTGCGTCTGGGTGGGCGTCGTTTCGCCGACATTCTCGGAAGGGGGCTCGATCTCAAGCCGACTAAGTGCCTCACGATACGCAGCCTATCCAATGAATGTGTTTATACTATAAGTTTTCCTAAGTTATAATCTAAATCCTATGTTTCCCTAAGTTATAGTCTGAATCCTAAGTTTATCTAATTAACTTAACAATAATTATATTTCTAACATAAATCTCATAAACGTAAGTACTTACATCAGTCTCCTCGGCCCTCGCGTCGACGAAGCTCCCGTCCTTCCGCCTCTTGTGCGTATGCACGAATACATCGTAAGCGGTGACCGTCTCCGCCTCTTTCCCCTGCTTCACCGTCCGTTGGGCCTGCATACGTAGAATTTAATTAACTTCGTATATTAACAGTACGAAATTAAATAATAGAATGAATTTGAATTTGCGCTATCTCACCAAATCTGCACGCGTCGATGCGTGGGGCCTTGATCCCCCCGTATGCAGACCCACGACCTGTCGATTAGCCTTAGCTTTCTCCGATTTCAGCTTGAACTGCGGAGTATCCATCTTCTCCAACATCTGCTCATAGTACTCCGCCCGGATCCAGTCCTTCCTCGTATACGCCGTACGAAGGTCGTACACCGCATCCCGTATCTTCTTCCCGGCGGCGGCTTTGTAGGTCCTGCGGATCGCCTCCTCGCGATGGGGGGGCCACCAGAACGTCCTTTGACATACAAATTCAAATATCACGTAATAAAAAATTTAATGATTTAAAGAATAATTAATAATTCACCGACGGATTTATATCCTCATCTCGTCGAGCCAGACGTTCGATACCGATAGCGATAGTCCGATACAGATACACATGGACCTACATATCTATATATCACTAGTAGCCATACTCCTCTACATACTACTCTACACTAGGATCTAGTAACCATATACTACTCTACACACTAGCTACGTAGTCATACTCTAAAATAAGGTAAACTAATTTACCCACACATTAAAACCAACCCAATCAAATCTTAGGCAAACTATTCATATGATATCAATCGAAATACAAATAGGTCAACTAGGCTAGTCCTAGGTCAAATTAGGAGTCCAAGTCAACTCTGTCAAAACTAACCTTAATTAGGCTAAACTTCTACCTTAGCTAATCAAATATATATACTAGACTTCACGACGTGTGTCTGTGTATATATATATATATATATATATATATATATATATATATATATATATATATATATATATATATATATATATTATTAATAAATTACTTAAAATTATGCCTATATATATATATATATATATATATATATATATATATATATATATATATATATATATATATATATAAGTCTGTGTGTGTGTGTATCCGTGTGTCTGTGTCCGTGTGTGTGTGTGTCTGTGTGTGTGTGTCCGTGTGTGTGTGTGTCCGTGTGTGTGTGTGTGTGTCCGTGTGTGTGTGTGTGTCCGTGTGTGTGTGTGTGTGTCCGTGTGTGTGTGTGTGTCTATGGGAGAGGAGGAGGAGGACTCCTGCGCGGGGACTCCAGAGTCCCTCCTACGCCCCCCCTGCCCCGACCCCCCCCCAACCCCTGCCCGACCCCCCCCAACCCCTGCCCGACCCCCTCTCCCACCCCCCTGCCCCCCCTGCCCCCCCTGCCCCGATCCCCCCAACCCCTGCCCGACCCTCCCCCAACCCCTGCCCGACCCCCTCTCCCACCCCCCTGCCCAGACCACCCCCCCCACCCCTGCCCGACCCCCTCCCCGACCCCCCCTGCCCCCTCCCCGACCCCCCTGCCCCACACCCTCTCCGACCACTACGACAGCCCCCCAACCCCCCAAATCGTAAAAGAGAGAGAGAGAGAGAGAGGGAGATAGAGAGAGAGAGGGGGGGAGAGAGAGCATACCTTAGAGAGAGAGAGGGAGATCGCCGGTCGGAGAGAGCGAGATCGTCGGAGAGAGGGAGAGGGAAGAGAGAGAGTGTTTTGGGAGGGAATGAAAATTTCTCCCCCGTCGGTTCAATTTAAGTTAGGGTACAGAAATTAGGGACGGAGTAGCGACGGATTATTCCGTCGCTAAGTAGTCAGTAAATCTCGCGCCAGAGTAGCGACGGATTATTCCGTCGCTAAGTCGTCAGTCAAATCTCGCGCCAATATTTTAGGCTTTTGCCGCCAAAATATGCGACGTTCTAGCGACGGATATAAAACCGTCGCTAATTGGCCGACGACCTATCGACGGCGTAGCGACGGATATGGACATAAAAAAATAAAAAAAATTTGTCCACTGCTTTCCGTCGGTATTTCGTCACAAATCCGTCGGTGATCCGACGGTAATAGCGACGGAAAATTTCCGTCGCTAAATGGCCGTCGCTAAAATACTGTATTTTGGTAGTGCATGTCACTTCTTTATTGACCCAATCAATAGGAGGAATTGGGGGAGACATGAGTGAATAGAAGAATGACACATGACGGAGGGACATGGAGGGATGTGATTTTGGAGGTACATAAAGCATTATCAAAATTTTTTTTTGTTATAGTAATTTTTGCATGTATAAACCCCTATAAAATACATAATTTTTACGCATACCCTCAATATCTTCCACTATATAATGAGGCTTCAAAACGATTCAAAAGTGAGCCGTCTAAGCCGTAATTATATCACGGTCTATTTATTTTAAAAAAAATATGTAAAAAATTGTTGAAAAAAGTTTAAATTTGTTATATATATATTCAACATGGAAAATCAAGCTCAACCAAACAAGAAAAATACCTCCCACCTTAACCACATGAGTTAGAATAAATATTTGACTACAATTGGATGATATTTTTATTATACGTTATTATACGTGCAAAGTACGTGCATTTACTAGTATATATAAGTTTACTTTTTGCAAAACACAATTGATTTAATACGTGAACAACTTAATTACAACTGTCATATTTATCACATGAGCTTTGAGTTAGCTCAGTTAAATACTACCGAGCAATGTTTTAAAAATCGGACCGATATTGAACCGAAATTTTTTGGTATAGGTCGGACCGGGGTTCAATTGGAGTTCAATAGACTTGGTTTAGTTTGGTTCAAATAGATAAAATATCCATATTTAATTCTTGGTTTAGTTTGGTTTGATTGTGAGTATGTTAGTTCGGTTTAATTTTACAACTATAAGGTCGATTAAAACCAAATAAAGAATAAAATGGTCCAAATTTTTTATAATAATTTATTTTGAATTTTTTTACAATGAAAAAATAACCAAAATTAGCCGGTTCAATTGTGAACCGGTTCGGCCGGTTCACCGGTTGAACCCGGTTTTGACAAAAAACCGACGGTTTTTAAAAGATCCGGTTTTAGTCGAACCAAACCGATTTTTTGGCTTAAACCGGTTGGACCGCCGGTCCGGTCTGGTTTTTACAACATTGCTACCGAGTTTCTCATGAAGAGAATACCACATGACGAATCAGTAAATAAGAAAAACAAGCATAAGCATCACATTTTAACCATTAATAGTCAACCATGGTCACATAAATGTACTGTCCTATAGTTTATATTTTGTATATAAACTTATAATACCACCACTATTTTTATAAAATTTATAAAGGAGAGGATGGTCATTGGTCAGTGTAATTCTTTTCAGAATACGGATAGTTTCCGTAATACTCATGAATATAGAGAGGTCAATGTATTCATTTCTTATATAAATTGTAGCGAAAAATACCAATTCTACATGTTACAGATCCTAATGTTAGACATTCTAAAGCCTAATTATGTGGCACATGGTTTGTGAACAATTTAATTTGCACAAAAGTTGTATGTCAACAAGACAAGGAGTAAAAGATCTTAAGATTTATAACATTTTGGTATTCATGACATATCTACATGATGTCTTTTTTTGTGTTCTTTCATCCAATATTAAGATGCACGTTTTTACATGCCTGGGATCACAATGAACTCAAGTTGGTTGTAATGAAATTATTTGATTCATCAACTTTGTGGCATTTATTGTTTACATATTTCTTTATATATATATATATATATATATTTTTTTTTTCTTCTTTTTATATATATATATATATATATATATATATATATATATATATATATATTATATATTATATATATATATATATATATATATATATATATATATATATATATATATATATATATATATATATGTTTGCACCATCCATCTTTTGTTTTATTTGTACATAAATATTTGTTTCTCTATTCCATAAAAGAAGAATATTATTTAGTTCTCCAAATCGTTGCGTCGCTATTTGTCGCAAAATTGTCGCTAAATTAGCGAAGGATTAGCATAATAAATTTATGTCGCTAAATTTATGTGACATGTTAGATATTAAATCTTTTAGCGACAAAGTACCTATCGACAAAATTTTATTTCCTCGCTAATCAATCGCTATTTTATTTAAGAATATAAATCAGGTATAGCGATGAAAACATCTGTCATTGTTTCTATGTATTTTTTGTAGTACATATTTATACTTTCTTAATTAGTCAAGAAAAGTATCAATATTAATCTTTTCAAAGGCTATATATATGTAATTCAAAGTTTATGAGAAAATTTTCATATAGGACGAAAATTTTCATCTAATTTGCATATAACATGACATTTTTGAGCTGTTTACAATTAACGTATCTGGCGCCATGACAACTGGCATAAGACAAAAAAAAAAAAAACCACCTATGATCAATTTATGACGTAGGGTCCAATATTAATTGGTATGAGAAATGGAGAATTTCTATGGACTTTCATAGAAACTCTTCATCCTACATCACCGCCACATATGATAGAAATTGTTATAGAAATCTCCATTGCGAGGTATTTTTTATATAGTGATTTTTCCATATAAATAGGGAAGATAGAAACCCCTATTGGAGATGGACTTAGACTGAATTTATAAAGCCTTCTCCGTATACTTCTATCTATAAGGCCATATCCAATGGAGATTTTGTAGAATTGGGTTTCTATCCTACATGTCATTGTACTTTATGAAAATTTATATCATAGATGGTAGAGTTTCTATATAGAAATTGTACATACAAATAAACACTCTTCAATGGTTTTTTTATTTATATTCAACAAATAAAATGATCAATTTTATGATGTGGGGTCCAATATTAATTAGTATAAGTGATGAATTGAAAAGTTATATATATGAACTATCCATCCTATATAGAAATTACAATTGAATTTTTTTCGTTCCTAAAGTGGATTTCTATCAAAAAAAAATAGGGGAGATAAAAATTACCATTGAAAACCTCCATTGGAGATGGCCTAATAGCAAATGGTTAGGACAAGATATTATCACACATGATCATGAAGGGAGAGAAGATATTTGTAATGGCTTCACAATCAACTAAACTAGATGATACTAATTGCAAAGTAATCAAAAGATGATTATGATTATGATTATGATTGTGATTATTATTATTATTATTTAAAAGGATGTTAATTTTATTTATAGAAAATATCTGTGAGCATATCTAGGCATTGAACAAAATTTGAGTTTTAGCAGGAACAAAAATCCAGATGATGTCTGCCACGAGAGCTTGCTTCCTCTCCTCCTCCTCCCCCACTCCACCTCCCCACAGCCATAGACCCCCACCGCACCCCAACATATTCTCCCTCTCCTCCCGCTCCACTCTCAGAATCCACCCGAGACTGGTACGAGTCCTCAAAGAGTCCGTCGAAGCAGAAATCTCCCCTCCTCCGAGGAGCGCGGAAGAGCTCGGCGGCGCCGGAGGGCTCGAGGCGGCGGCGCAGACGGACTCGAAGGGCGACGTTCCCGTTCCCGATTCCGGGAAGACCAAGAGGAGGAAGGAGGAGGAGGAGGGGGGCTCCGACAGCAGCAGCAGGTTCAAGCTCCGGAACGGGAGGGAGGTGTTCGAGGAAAAGGCGTACCTGGTCGGAGTCGAATGCAAAGGCGGCGGAGAGTCTCCGTTCAGGACCGAGGAGTCGCTCAAGGAGCTTGAACAGCTGGCCGACACCGCCGGCCTTGCGGTCGTCGGTTCCACCTATCAAAAGTGACTCTCTCTCTCTCTCTCTATATATATATATATATTCTCTTCTATTTCTATCAAGCATGGAAACTGTCATATATATATTTATTAAAATTTGTGTAAATTATTAAAATTGTGTAAATTATTGATTTTGTAGTGTCTCATTGATATTGACACACAAATTACACAATGGTACACTCCAAACAAATACTCCAAATTAACGGTTTTTTCTAAGGGCACCACCATTATTGCTAGGGGGCAACCCTTACTTGGGGGCCACCCAAGAAGGTGTAGATTTTGCTAGGAGGCACCCAAATTTTGCTAGGGGGCAGCCCAATCCCCCAAACCCTTCATTCCTTCCCATAACCCATTTTACATTCTCTCTCCACCAAAAGAAAAAAAAGAGAACTCTCCATCTCCCTCTCCCAAAATCCTACTTTCTTCTCCTCCACCACTCCACTCCCAATTCCTCCACCAAGATTTCTTCAACAGCATTCGTAGATTCGAAGAGATGACACGCAAGTCGAAGCAACCGGAATCTAGGTACGTTCTTCCCTAATTTCTTCAAGATTTTTGTACACTCTATTCAGAACCCTAGAATATTTTTAATTCTCTAAAAAGTTTTGATAAATTAGGTTTAGAATCTCTTTATGGTCCATGAAAGGAATTTCCGAACACGACAAACCCACATTTTTTCTTGAAACCCTAACCCTAGAAGACGACAAACGAGCATCTCGTTTTGGCCGTTCGGCTGCAACAGTCGGGTTTGAATACAGTAGGACTGGCAGGTCTGTGACAGTCCTAATGTAAAGCAGGACTGCCACAGTCCTGACAGTCCTCTTGTGAAAGAGGACTGCCAGGACTGTGGCAGTCCTGCTTTACATTAGGACTGCCACAGGCCTGGCAGTCCTAATGTAATGAGATATGGGGGTGGAAATGGGGGAGGGGAGGGGGGGAGGGTTGATACTCTATGTTGCTCATATGGAGGGGGGGTGGGTAACTGCATGATGCTCAAATGCGGGGGGAAACTGCATGTCCCTACAAACCCGGGTTCCGTGGCCGTCGGAGCAATTGGAGCTCTTCCTTCCAAAAACGTCTTGTATGCTGGGTTGGTGAGGATGGTGAGTTCCGTATTTGTAATTAGACTGAGATTTCCATGTTTGTAGACTTAATTCACTTATACTTTCATTTACAGTCTCAAAAGGTGAAGAAATTGGTCCAGACACTCCGGAGAGGTTGCCAAAGTGACACTAGTGTCGCGGTCGCCAACGAGCTTGATCGCATCGACGACGTGGTCGAGTTCCCCTTCATGAATAATAGGGAGTCTCGTTCAAAGGTCCGGCATGATATGTAGTTAGATGTGGAATGATCATTAGTTGGATGTAATCTGGATGTTTTTGTAAAGATGTTTTTGTTGTTTGAAACTTGAAGGATATATTTGTTGTTTGGAAACTTAAGTTGTTGGACAGACTTTTGAAGGATATGTAGTTGACACTTATGTTGTTTTTTTGAAGTTGGATATTTTGTCTGATATGTAGTTGTGATTTATGTTGTTATTTATGTACTTGTTGGATATGTAGTTGTCTGATATGTAGTTATTTACGTTTGGAAACTTAAGTTGTTGGCCAATTCCTGATATTCTTGATTTAGTATCAGGACTGCCAGTACCCTGGCAGTCCTACACTTATGTAGGACTGCCAGGGTCCTGGCAGTCCTAATTTAATGCAGGACTGCCAGGGGGATGGCAGTCCTATTTATAACTCTATGTGATGAGAGTTTGAAACTGAAACTCTCTGTCACAGAGAGTTTCAATTAGGACTGCCACCCCCTGGCAGTCCTACACAAAAGGAGGACTGCCAACTGCCAGCACCCTGGCAGTCGTACATAAGTGTAGGACTGCCAGGGGATGGCAGTCTTATTTATAAAGGAAAAATTTATGAAATGCCGAGACAAACAGCAAAAGTGCTAAAACGGAGGTCCAAACATCATTTTTTTGCGATTCTAAAGTTTCGGAAGGCCGTCTAACGGAGAAGCAGTTAATCTCAGGCTCCTCGAAGATACGCTCATTTTGCGACAAATCGGACCTCGTTTCGACCTCTCAGTCAAAAGTTATGGCCCTCCAAAGTTTCAACTGACCATAAAATGCAGGAGAATGGTCCATTTTCCGTGTTAGAACACGAAGAATGTTAATTTCGCATGAGGGTGGCCATTCTCCGTGTTAGTAACGCGGAGAATGGCACTCTCTGTGCTAAATTACACGGAGAATGGTCATTCTCCGTGTAATTTAGCACGGAGAATGGGCATTCTCCGTGTAAATTAAGACGGAGAATGCCATTCTCTGTCTTAATTTACACGGAGAATGCCCATTTTTCGTGTAATTTAGCACGGAGAATGGTCATTCCAGTATTAAAACGCAGGAGAATGGCCATTCTCCGTGTTAGAAACACTAACACGGAGAATGCCATTCTCCGTGTTAAATAATACGGAGAATGACCATTCTCCGTATTTCTAACACGGAGCACGGAGAATGGCCATTCCCAGTGTTAAAATGTAGGAGAATGACCATTCTCCGTGTTATTTAGTACGGAGAATGACATTATGACATTCTCCGTGCTAAATTACACGTAGAATGGCCATTCTCCGTGCTAAATTACACGAAGAATGACCATTCAAATGTTAAAACACAGGAGAATGGTCATTTATAAAACTCTGTGATGAGAGTTTCAAACTGAATCTCATCACAGAGACTTACAAATAGGACTGCCACCTCCCTGGCAGTCTTACATTCAATTAGGACTGCCACGGTGCTGGCAGTCCTAATTGAAACTAGAAGTAACAATAAGTTTCAATTAGGACTGCCAGCACCCTGGCAGTCCTCCTTTTCTGTAGGACTGCCAGGGGGGTGGCAGTCATAATTGAAACTCTCTGTGATAGAGAGTTTCAAAACTCTCATCACAGAGACTTACAAGTAGGACTGCCAGGGACCTGGCAGTCCTGACCCAAACTCTCTGTGAAGAGAGTTTGGGTATGAAACTCTCTTCACAGAGAGTTTTATACAAGACTGCCAACACCCTGACAGTCCTTTATTAAGTAAGGACTGCCAGGGACCTGACAGTCCTAACTTAATGTAGGACTGCAGAAAGTCTGGCAGTACTAATTTATATTAGGACTGCCACAACCCTGACAATCCTAATGTTGTAAGTCACGACTGTAGCAGCCGAATGGCCGCAACGATTTGTCGTGTTCTAGGGTTAGGGTTTCAAGAAATATGCGAGATCATGTTCGAAAAATTCATTCATGAACCCTAAAGTGATTCTAAACCTAATATTTATGTTTATGTTTTCTGATTTTGAGTATGAGTGGAAACTTTTTTTGGTAGCTGATCTTAGACAAATTTGGGAAAAAATTTGTGCCAAACATGATTGAGATAGGAGAATTTTTTTGGAGATAATTCTCGAAAAAAAGGAAGAAAAATTTGGGAAAAAATTTGGACTATGGTTTAATTATATGACCTAGAAATGTTGGGAGAGAAGAAAAAAGTAGAGGGAGAGAAGAAAAGAGTTGAGGGGGAGAGGAAAAGAGTAGAGGGAGAGAGAGAGAGAAAAATTAGAAAAGTTGTCTTTTATACCTAATGTTGGGCTGCCCCAAAGTAAAAAAAATTGATGGCAAACTTGTAATATTTGCAAACATTTTTGGGCTGTCCCCAAGTAAAATTGGTGGTGCCCTTAGAAAAAACCTAAATTAACATCCTTCATATTTTTTTCTCTTTATTTTTCTTCAATGTTTGGTAAGATTTTTTATTCCTCTTTTTCCTCTTTATTTTTCTTCCATGTTTGGTAAGAAAGGTTAATTTGGTGGACCTATGAATTAATGTAGCAGAGCTAGGACCCGCTCCAAATTTGGAGTGTCTCTTAGTTTTCTAGCAATTTTCAAGTATGAACAAGTGCCTACTGCAGCCTCCAGGTGCTACAAAATTTAACTAAAGTTAAAATGTAGCACTTGAAATCTCTCCTACTATGATGCTCTTACAAAGGACATATGTGATGATCAACAAATAATCCACTGCATGAACATCACGAATAATAATACTCATGTTATAAGAGTAACAAAGAAAGAGACTATATTGTAGCCGAATAAATTGATGTTTGGTAAAGAATCATAGTGAAAGAAAAGATGGTAACACATTCTTCAGGAATCCAAGTGGGTGCGATTTATACTTTCCAAGATTGTAACGCATCGTTAAAAACTTTCCGAAATAAAAATCTAGTGGGAAGCCCATTGCATCTCAAGATTATATCTAGGCGTCATATGTAGGAGACCCCCTTGGGATGTAAGAGTTGAAGAGGACACATCTGAGGCACTCTAGAAAGCATATTGCATCTCAAGATTATATCTAGGCGTCATGCATAGGCAAACTTGTGAACCAATATGAGACATTAGGAGTGCAACTCGGGCGGGTTGGGTCGGGTTTGAGGTCAACCCGAGCCCAACCCGATGAATCATAAGCCTAGCCCGACCCAACCTTGGGTTCAACATATGAAGTCCAAGTCCAAGCTCGGAGGATCGGGTTGTGCTCAGGTTCATCGGGTTTATCGGACTCTAATATAATATTTGAAATAATTTTAAACAAAAGTAATATTAAACACATAATCAAATAGCAATAATCCTTGATCATTACAAAATACAAACTGAATAAGATTTAGGATAAGGAGTTGAAGAGTTTGGGAGGAGAAATTTAGGATTTAACCTTTATATTTAAGAAGTATGAAACAATATTTAAAAATTATATGTAAGTCGGGTTCTTCGGGTAACCTAACACATGAACCCGAGCCCAACCTGATTTTTGATCGGGTTCAAATATTTTAACCCAAATCCGAGCCTAACACGAGTTTCTTCAACCCTAACCCAACCCACTAACGGGTTTACCCGATCGGGCTCGGGTTTAGCCCGCCCGAGTTGCACCCTTATGAGACATTCAGATCATTTTGCTAAAATATTAATTGTTAAGCTACTATACTCAAACGGAAACTCTAATCAAACTCGACCCAAAAATATGATATACATAAAAAGAATCAACATTTGATGCAGATTTGAATCCACAAACCTAGTTTGGGTCTGAATCAACTCTTGATCCATATTCAATCGTAAAATAGATTTTGATTTGAATCTATTTTATATCCAAACTGTAGAGATTGATTGATATGTTTTATTGATAATCTCATAGGCTTTATATAGCCTTTACATCATGGAATATCCAATGGAATATCCTGTGGCATATTCTGGCATCCCAAATATGTCCTCAGGATATTCCCATACTAAATATAACATATTCTCTTACTAAATATATCAACACTCCCCCTCAAGATGGGCGAAAGATATTCACTAAGCCCATCTTGTCACATCCTCTCATCATGCTGATAGAGCTAAGCCCCTTGGTCAGTCCGTCTGCTACCTGATCTTTGGTTGGAATGTAGTCCAGCTCTAGTAGTCCTTTATCAAGCTTTTTTTTGATGAAGAATCTGTCAATCTCGATATGCTTGGTCCTGTCATGCTGCACTAGATTGTTGGCAATATTAATAGCTGACTGGTTGTCACGCCATAGCTTCATCTTGGCTCCCTGGTCCAGCTTTAGCTCCGTCAGCATATTCTTCAACCACAATAGCTCTGTGACTCCCAAGGCCATAGCTCTATACTCTACTTCAGCTGTTGATCTAGCCACCACTGACTGCTTCTTACTCCTCCAAGAGACCAAGTTGTCTCATACAAATATGCAATACCCTGATGTGGATCTCCTGTCGTCAGCACAGCTAGTCCAGTCAGAATCACAATAGCCCTCGATGCTCACGTGATTATTTCTTCTGAAAATCAGTCTCTTCCCGGGGGCTCCCTTCAAGTACCTCAGAATCTGGTACACTGCGTCCATATGACCCTTCCGGGGGTCATGCATGTAGCGGCTCACTACGCTGACCGCAAAGCTGATATCAGGTCGAGTGTGGCTCAAGTAGATCAACTTGCCCACCAATCTCTGATATCTATCCTGGTCAACTGGTTCTCCAGCTTCAACATCCAGTTTGAACTTCTGGTCTATCGGTGTCGTAGCTGGTTTGCATCCCATCATTCCTGTTTCCGTAAGCAGGTCCAGTGCGTACTTCCTTTGAGAAAGAACAATTCCCTCTGTATCTCGAGCAATCTCAATCCCAAAGAAGTATCAAAGAGGGCCAAGATCCTTCACCTCGAACTCCTTGCCAAGCTTTCCTTTGAGTTGGGCGATCTCCTGCTCATCATCGTCTGTGATAATCATATCATCTACATATACAGCAAGCATAGTGATGTGGCCTCCACTTCGTCTGAAGAAGACAGTATGATCAGCATTGATCTGCTGATATCCCATTCCTATCATTGCTCTCCTGAACCTGTCAAACCATGCTCGAGGAGACTGCTTCAGTCCATAGAGGGACTTCTTCAGTCTGCAAACCTTGCATTCTGTCTGTTTGGTGCCGAATCCTAGATCTCCATGAAGAAATGCATTTTTTACATCCAGTTGGTGTAGCTTCCACCCTCCATTGGCTGCCAGGGAGATCAAGGTCCTGACAGTGTTCATCTTCGCCACTGGTGCAAAGGTCTCGTCATAGTCGATGTCGTACGTCTGACTGTATCATTTTCCCACCAGTCGAGCTTTGTAGCGCTCAACCTGTCCATCTGGGTTCTGCTTCACAGTGAAAATTCATTTGCATCCGACTGATCTTTTCCCTTCTGGCAGGCTCACCAGCTCCCAAGTGTGGTTCTTCTCAAGAGCTTCCAACTCCTCGTGCATCGCCGCTTTCCACTTTGGATCGTTTTTGGCAACCTGCCAATTGTTAGGTACAGTAATACTATCCAAAGATGCTATAAATGCTCCATGAGAAGAAGAGATGATCATAAGAAACAAATTTAGCAAGATCCCAACCATATCTGTTCGGAGGATTTTTCGTATTACTGCGAGTAGTCTTTCGTATAGATAGTGGTGTGGAAGAAGTAGGATGAATGATATCACCTGAGGAGGATGGTGGTGTAGATGAGGAGGATGGTGGTGTAGGTGTCTCAGGAGAAAGGACAGACGCAGGCAAGGGACTTAGCACTGGCACTGTGGGTACTGGTCCTGCAGTTTGCTTCTCTCTCCTGCTGTAGGTAAGTAACTCTCCCTGAGCCGTAGGCCTAACACTTCTCATCTACTCTCCCTGTTCCGCTTCACCTTCATGTTCCTCCTCAACCATGTCTCTATACCAAACTTCTAAATCGGTTACCACCAAGTCCATCTCCCCCTCTCGCCTTATACTGGTAGTATTAGGCGTGTTACGCGAAGTTCCCTCCTGGCGGTAATATGGCTCATGCTCTCGGAAGTGGACATCCATACTAACAAATTTCTTCTTCTCTACTGGACTCCAGCACACATACCCCTTCTGAGTCGCTGAGTAGCCCTCGAAGATGCACTTGACCGCTCTAGGGTCAAGTTTTCCAACTGATGGTCTGTTGTCCTTCACAAAACACACACCCGAACACCTTCAGTGGAAGTATCCCATTATTATTGCCTTGTAATACTTCACATGGTGACTTCCATCCCAGGACTTTTGAAGGCATCCTGTTGATAAGTTGAGCTGCTGTCAACACTGCATGCCCCCATAGATTTTGTGGGACATTCATGTCGATCATCATACTTCTTGCGGTCTCCAGAAGGTGTCGGTTCTTCCTTTCTGCTACTCCATTTTGTGCTGGTGTGTATGCACAAGTGGTCTGATGCTGTATGCCGTGTGCTGACAAGTACTCTGCAAGCGTCCTGTTGGTATACTCCGTGCCATTGTCAGACCTCAGTACCTTCACCACTGCATTGTATCGAGTCTGGACATGCTTATGAAAGTCCCGAAAACAAGCAATATATCACTCTTGTTTTTCATCAAATACAGCCAGGTGATACGAGATGCACAATCAATAAAGGAAACAAAGTACTTATACCCATTCATAGTATTAGTAGCACATGGATCCCAAACATCAGAATGTACTACCTCAAAAGCAAAAAAGCTCTTATGACCAGTACCAACATATGAGCTCATAGTAAGTTTTCCTAACTCGCATGCATCACATACTAATTTCTGTTTATTTGATTTTGCATACATTTCTGGATACAACTGTAATGCCTGTGGTTCGTATTACGTATCTTGGTATACGTGTACGTATTCTTGACTCGTATTGCGTATTTTTCTACATGGTTATTTTGGCATGTCATTGGTTGTGGCTTAACTTGGTTCGGCTTAGCTTGGTTTGGTTTGCTTTTGGGTTCATCATGAACCAAAAGAAAACCCCTACCTACCACCACCACTACCCTTTATTAACCCATTCCCCTTTCTCTCTCTTCATTATTCTTCTTCTTCCCTATCATAACTTCTTCAACCACCAGGAGAAAGAGAGAGAGAGCTTAGGCAAGTGCAAACTTGCTTCATGATGGATCTCAAGTTTTATTGTTCCATTCTCTTCCTTACTTGATTCCAAGCCTCTTTAGAACTTGGCATTTTTCATTTTGATGGATATTTTCTTGTAGATCTAAGTTTATATTATTTTCGGATTTCTTGGGTTTTGATCTACCAAACTTCATTATTTTCATATTTTGATTGTTCCATGTTGTAGAGAATTCAATTTCGTGCAGTTTTGGCTTTTGTTTCGCTAGATTTCGACTTCGGATGAGAAAGTTATGGCCAAAACAATTTCTGGTCATTTCTATGTTCATCTGCAGCATGAACAGCATGTCGCAGAAGGCGCATGTCGCAGAAGGTGCATGTTGCAATGAAGCGCATGTCGCGGTAGCCGCATATCATGTCGCAGTTGGCGCATATGATGTCTCTGTTGACGCATGTCGCAGTTGACGAATATGATGTCGCTGTTGGCGCATGTCGCAGTTGGCGCATATGATGTCTCTGTTGACGCATGTCGCAGTTGACGAATATGATGTCGCTGTTGGCGCATGTCACAGTTGGCGCATATGATGTCGCTGTTGGCGCATGCCGCAGTTGGCGCATATGATGTCGCTGTTGAGCCGCATGTCGCAGTTGGCGCATATGGCATGAGGCGCATGTCGCAGTTGGCACATATGATGTCGCTGTTGGCGCATGTCGCAGTTGGCGCATATGATGTCGCTGTTGGCGCATGTCGCAGTTGGCGCATATGATGTCGCTGTTGAGCCGCAGGAGCCGCATGAGACGCATGTCGCAGAATAGGCCGCATAGTGCATGTTTTGGCTATTCTATGTCTTATTTGCATGATTTGTGGTCAGAATTTCTCCCAACTCCCAACGTCATAGTTGTAGATCTTTCCCTTGGCTTCAAGAATATGTCACTAGTTATTTTATGCAAGTTTCTCCCATTTATGATAATGTGAGAATAGAACACGATAGTGGCCCACTGTGGCGCACTCTTGACAAGTAAACTGACATGATATGTCTCGACATGCTGTTATGACAGCTAGCCTAACATGACAAGTATGAATGACCTGGACACCGTGGGCGATTGCGTTTGTACAAATAAACTGGTACTGTCTTGCATCATGTCTAGGATGGGGATCCCTGAGTACCACGGTCAGGGTTACCTACTGAAATTGACTAAGGCTAATTAACTAGAACGATTCAGTAGTCATGAAGAGATTCCCAGCTACATGCAATCCCGTTATCTGGGCGCATTAAGTGGACTTGTAGCCTACCGACGAGTAGGGCACATTTCCAGCACACAGTCATGTGGTGCACCCTTCATAAACGGACATTCGACCCGGATAACCGGATGGTCTGCAGGGCTTGTGGCTGTTGGGATAATCTCATTGCATCTTGCTAGTAACTAGGCCTGTGATAACCCTAGTTAGTTAAAAGTATCAAGCCGTACTCTTGATTGGCCGTGATTGATTGGATGAAGTTTATTCCAGCTTAGTCTTATCCTGATCCTGTACAAGATTGTATCAGGACATGATTTCTCGTATCGATAAATGATGGGACACCAAGTTCTGTTCAGGTGAAGGGTTACAACCCCGGTCCTTGTTTGGTTTAAGGGTTGTAACTTGGCTATCTGAATAGTTCCATGGTTATCCTATCATATATCGTCCTGCTTATTGTGCCTGCATTAACAATAACGACCGGGGGTCCAGTTCTGTTCAGGCGAAGGGTTACAACCCCGGTCCTTGTTTGGTTTAAGGGTTGTAACCTGGCTCCCGGAGCAGTTCTGTGTCCTCTCCTCGTTTATTGTCTTATTGCTCCCCATGTCATGCTTGTCATGTTTTACCTTTACTTCAATACCATGATTATTTATACTGGCCTTAATAATAAAGATCAGGGGTCCAGTTCTGTTCAGGCGAAGGGTTACAACCCCGGTCCTTGTTTGGTTTAAGGGTTGTAACCTGGCTTCCGGAACAGTTCTGCGTCCTCTCTTCGTTTATTGTCGTGTTACCTTATCAATAGTAATTGAGACGGGTTTCTATTCAGGCGAAGGATTGCAACCCCGGTCCTTGTTTGGTTTAAGGGTTGCAGTCTGGCTACTTGAATGGTTTCTCCGTGTTCAATATATATTTGTTATCTCAGCTATTATCACTATCTTTAATTACCTTTACTATTTATTTGTGATATGCTGGTTTTAGTTCCTAAGTGAAGCCTCCTTTGTGGCACTTGCTCTTCTGGGGTCTGACCCAGCTGGTTTTGTGTGGCCAGATATCGGAGCCGCAACAGAGGATCCACCTGTCTTCCAGCCCGATGGTGACCACCAGGCGTAACCAGGGCAACGAGTGGGTTTCTTTTGTCCTCCCACTCTATTTGTAAAATTATTCTTTTGAGGCGTTTAGCCGACGAGCACGTGTTAGCTCGGTTGCATCTTTACTTACTGTCTGCCTACGGGCTGTAACATGATTGACAAGTCCTAGGGTTGATCATGTATGACTGAAACTCTTGCTAGTCCTGACATTTTGTACGACTAGCTTCATGATCATCCGAATATGTAATGTATGGGACGCCTTGCTATTATATATTTGATGCTCTGACATCTTGTAACTGTTATTACATTGCTTGAGATTGAGACAATAGGCTTGTTCTTGACCATAGGAGACTGATGGCTTGTAGTTAAACCCTCATATATCTAGACAGCCGTGACCGTATAGTGACGTGGATTCCATCTCATTATACGTAGCTGGCTATGTCTGCCCCCGCTCTCCAGTATTCTGGTTCTGGGGCGTGACAACAACTTACTTAGAGTATCAAAGGAAGAATGTCCCATCCTCCTATGATGAAGTATCAAAGTATCTTCAGTCCTCTGCTGCAGCTCTCCCATTCCAGCCTTCTCTGCCATAGATACCAATGCTGAGTCCAGTCCTTCTCGATCTAGATACCACGGTCCCTCATGTCAGGTGCCAGTCCCAAGTCTTCGTCCCGTCCCTTTCTCCTGGAAGATCACCTTAGGAATATCAAAAGAAACAATTCATTTTAGTTAGAGAATTATAGAACTAATAGACAAGAGATTGACTGGAAAGGATGGAGCATGTAACACATTTGATAATCTTACTGAATTTGTACAATTAATAGTACCCTTACCGACCACTGGTTGGAAAGTGCCATCTGCAGTCTGAATGGTGTCTGCTGATGCTAGGTGAGTGTATGAAGAAAACTCACTAGCGTTCCCGGTCACATGCCGAGATGCTCCTGAGTCGATAATCCAGTTTGACGGCTTAAGGAAAGACATAGATGCAAGAGCGAGTGACTCGTCAGTACCTTCTGATGGGTGGGCATACATAGCGGGGTTGCCTCCAACAAAGAATGGGGTGGATGTCTCTCCTTCGGTGGACGCTCTCTGCTTTCTCTCCAGCAGGTCCAGCAGTGCCTGATCCTCCTCAGTAAAGGTGCCACCAGCTCCTCCATTCCCTTCTGCTACCAGCAGGTTTGCCCGATAACCTCGTCGGCCGCCTCGTCGGCCTCCTCGACCACGACCACGTCCACCATATCCTCGTCCACGTCCACCACCTGAGTCTCCCTCCTTAGGTGGTTTGGTACAAGCATACCGATGATGGCCCATCTCTCCGCAGTTGTAGCACTGCCGATTGTGTTGCCAGAGCTCTCCCTTGGGTCCTGTGTCGCCCGAGCTAGTAACCGCTAGTGCTGACTTTGCTTCGGGGGGACCACCTGTCCCCGCCTGTAGTCTGATGCGCGTCTCCTCCTGGATCATGGCTGAGATAGCCTCCTCGAGATTAGGAATCTCTGGTTGTACGAGGAGTAAGGCGGTCCTCTGTGCGAATGCAGTATTCAGCCATTTGAGGAATTTCATCGTCCTCTCCTGCAAACACACGTCTTTCCTTGCACTTTGGGTCCCTGCAGCTTGCCCTTTTTGAGGAGTGATCATAATCCAGCCATAGACGCTCCAACTCTGTGGCGTACTCCTGCACCGTCTTCTCTCCCTGTACAGTGTCGTCGATCTCTCATTTTATCTGGAAGATCCGTAAGTTGTTTCCCACACCATCATAGGTTCTCCTCAGCTTCTCCCACACGTCTTTCACCATCTCAGTTCCATCTACTGTGGAGGCAATAGACTGGACTAAGGAATTGAGAAGCCAGATGTAAATCACCATATGGGTGAATTTTCACTCGTCGCGTCCTGTCGAGCCCTCGTCCGGATTTGTCTTCTCGCCCGTCAAGAATCCCTCCAGGTTCTTTCCTGCAAGGGTTCTTCTCATCCGCCGTGACCAACTCAGATAGGTGGCTGGTCCGTCCAGCTTCAGATTGATGGAGGGTAGTTCCAACTTTGGCGGCGTTCGTGTCGTGCTCTCACCAGCCGACACCTTCATCAACGTCGCCACATCGTCAGCATCCAGCTTCTTGAGAATCGCCTCCATCGATGCTTCTTCTCCGATCACGGTACGCTTGCTCCACGACTCACGCTCGTCCTCGTCGTCCTCTCCTAGATCCGAACATGTCTGATTTCATCGAATCTAGGCATCGGCATCTTCTTCGTCCTCGTCGTCTTCTTCGTCTTCGTCGTCCTCCGATGGAAGTGCGCACAGCGGCAACCACAGCGGCAGCAGTCAGCCGCAGCAGCAACAGCCAGCCGCGACAGCGGCAACAGTGGCCGCAGCAGCAGCAGTCAGCCGCGGCAGCGGCAGCTGCAGCAGTGGCCGCAGCAGTAGCAGCTGCGGGAGCGGCAGCGGGAGCGGGAAAAGAAGAGGGGTTAGGGTTAGGGTTTTGGTGGAGGCTAGGGTTAGGGTTTGTGGAAAGGTGACTCTGATACCATGTAGAGATTGATTGATATATTTTATTGATAATCTCATAGGCTTTATATAGCCTTTACATTATGGAATATCCAATGGAATATCCTGTGGCATATTCTGGCATCCCCAATATGTCCTCAGGATATTCCCATACTAAATATAACATATTTTCTGACTAAATATATCAACAACCCGAAAGGTAAAGTGGGGTTGATAACCCAACAGACCTGTTAACGGTTTTGTTCTTGTCCTGCTGTACAACCAACAACAGGAGTCGACAGCTGGTGCCGTTTAAGCCCTTCTACTGGCACAACTAGTCGGTAAACTCCGACGAACTTTTTCTTTATGAACACACAACTGTTTTTCAGTTTAACTTCAGAATAATCTCATAATTTTAGAATTATAATTTCAAGTAAAGTAACATACAAAAATATGATTAATCTAATAGATCAATCTCTGCCAATCTAGAAAATTATCTAGCGTTATTTTAATACAAATTTCATGCAATTCTAGAACTTTATCCCATCTCTGATACCATCTTGTAAGGAGGCTTCAAACGTAAGAGGTATGATATAGTTCTTGGTCTTTCAAAATTTCTTTCCTTCCTATGTTGTTAATGTCTTGACATTCGAACCATAGATAATCATAGAATGCTTAATGTTATAGTCTGTGACTTGCTTTACTGTATTAGTGTGTCTAGTTTTGGTAGTACATGTGGAATCTGCTGTTGAGAACTGAACTGATATGTACTTGTTTTAGGCTTGCTTCTCCAAACCCTAGGACATATATTGGATCTGGAAAGGCTGCTGAAATAAAGAGTGCTATTCATGCCCTTGATGTTGAAACAGTGATATTTGATGATGAATTATCTGCAGGGTGAGTTTATATCTTTTCGTTATCTGTCCAGATCATGTTCTTCTTTTGAAGCATCTATGTTGCTTTACGTCAGTCTATTATGATTATGCATGCGAAGATCATGCAACATGCTGCTTTAATATAACATGCTGCTTTAATATAACATCTAGGTAATACAAACTCTTAAATGCTGTGGTTGCTTGTTTCTTATCTTGTTTTGATTGGTCTCCAGCATTTTGGCTGGCTCAATCTTTAGTGTGATCTGGTTTCTACTGTTGCAGCTGACTCGATCCTCAACTTGCCATGTTCCTTTTGCCTTCATGCTTTTGATATGTATATTTCTTGTCTGAGAGCCCTTACGTTGCCATGATCCTTTGCCTTAACAATTCTAATGACTAAGCCATTCCTCTTCTGACCACATGCAAATCCTAGATGGATTATAGGCAAACAATCATTGGTTAAATGTTGTCATATATGCATGAACTATTGCTCGAAATGTCATTTTTGACATAAAAACGATAGTAATACGGCCTAAATATTGTTAATGTTATTTTGTACTGGTCAATGTTGCCGATATATGGGGCCAAAGCTAATATATCACCTTGTACAATGATACACTTAAATACACCTATACAGTAAATAATATTAAGTTACGTTGGGGCAATGGATATAGATTGGAAAAGACGATAGTCCCATACATGGTAACCTGTTTTTTATATCATAGCCTAAATTCATTCGTACTTCAACTGTCTGCCATCTTTCTCTCCCCATCTTTCCTTTTTAATTTCTCTCTGCAGATCTTCCATCATGCACAGGCCCAGGGTATGATGAGTAGAGATGAATGCCTTATATATATATATATATTTATTATCTTAACGTGTTGATGAGTAATTTGTTAAATGAGGATATCACTTGATTGTGGTTTAATCGTAATATATATTTTAACTTTGTATTATAAGATCACTTGATATTGTGATGCCCAAAATTTACTTATTTAGATAGGATAAGAACTATTAAAGATCCTTCCACTCCACCAAAAGTCCAGACATGTGGTGTGGGCTGAGGATTAAATATTTATAATTTCTTGGCACGCCCTCGCAGGTCGAATGCACGTTTTATGGGCTGAGAGCTGGATTTGCACAGGGGTATAATTTTTTTTAATCCCCTTAAAACATGCGCCTGACGAGATTCGAACCTGAGCTGGTCCAATTCCATATTAAATACCCTGCAATTGCACCAAAACCTGACAGTTATGATGAGGGTAATTTTTTTTAATAATTTTTCTGACAAGAACATTTTCAAATTTGCAGTTATATTATAATGTGTGTATATGTGTTCCATATTTATGGGGCTCGACATTCAATATTTAGATACTTCAAAAAAATAAAGATAAATAAACAGTGAGGAGTTCCAGGGTTTTGTATTTGTTATTTTTGTTTGATTTTAAAAAATGTGGCAAATTTTGTAGTTATCTAAAGGCCCTAAGACAACCTTCTCATTTGTAACTTTCTACTTTGTAGTTTACTGGCTGGAATACTGCAGTAGCCCAGGAAGAGGCGCTCAATAAATTTGTGCAAAAAAGTCACAGATTAAAGAACTTTGAAGAAGGACGGACACACTCCAAAGTAGGTGCCATGTCATTGTCTTGTATGTATTGGAGATGACAAGGGCATACCAAAATATGTTAGGGACATGCTAAAATTGGATCATAACATTACTTGTTCTGATTCTTTTTTTGTTGTGACTGTGTCCAGATTGTGCCGGGTAATGTCGTGTCCATGTCAGCATTGGACCATAACATTACTTGTACTGATACTTTTTTTATTTGAGATTGGGTCAGTCATTAATGACCGTCCTGTCCTGGGCTACTAGCCTCAAGACCCCTCACATTCCCATTTTTATTTTGCCCGGGCTTGGGATTCGAACTCACACCTCCACCTCCCCTCCCTTACTAGTGTTACCACTATTGAACCCCCCCCCCCCCCCCCCCCCCCCCCCCTGGTGGTTTATACTGATACTTTTGTTGATTGATCAACCATAAACCAGCAGGAATGAAATTGAACGTGTAGCGACTAGCAATACCGTGCAAGCTGATGTAAATATCACAGATGTCATTTTGGACCACATGGTCTAGAGGGGATAAAGACTAAAACATTATTAAGTTTGGAAGGAATAAGATTGTAATGCTGGGCCTTAGGCACATATCTTTTCAACTGAAGATCCATGGTTTTGAGAATATGGGCAAGTCATTTGGTCTCGTGAGGAGGGTAAGTGTTGTTGTTGGTTTGCTTCACTCAGTTTTCCTATTGGGGTATTTCAACTTTACAATGAACTTTTGTTGGAAAAAGTGGTTAAGTGATGGCCTTGGTGAGGTATCTTCTTCTGATAGATACTGTTAAGTGTTATATTAGAGTTATTGGTTAATGGGCTTTAGTCCCACATTGCTTAGAGTAATAGGAGAGGAGGCTAGCCTCTCCTATATATATGTAGTCTCTCATTAATAATACTCCATCATTATTTTCCAACTCTACATATCAGAGTCAAAACCCTAGCCGTCACCCACCACTCTCCCTCTCTCCACAAAACCCTAATCTCTTCCCACAAATCCTAATCCCCCCCACCCGACCTGCTGCTGCCCCCCCCTCCCCCCGACCTACTGCCTCCCCCCTGCTGCCCCTGCCCTCCTGCTATCCCCGCTGCCCTGTCAGCCCCCCCGACCCTGCTGCTGCCCCCCTGCTGCCCCTGCGCCCCCTGCTTCTCCCCCCGCCCCCACTTCCCCTCCCCCAAGCCCCCCCGCTGCCCTGTCAGCCCCCTTCCTCGATGACTCAAATCCCTAACCCTATCCTGTCACGCCCCGACCCAGAATCACCCGAATCATCGTCCTCGCAGGGGGCGTGATGCCGCACAAGCCTGGAGTTGCGCTCGTGCAAGGCAAGATGACAAGTTCTCAAATGG
Source organism: Iris pallida (assembly GCA_029216955.1). NCBI lineage: Eukaryota > Viridiplantae > Streptophyta > Magnoliopsida > Asparagales > Iridaceae > Iris > Iris pallida. The sequence goes on along the minus strand of JANAVB010032220.1, from coordinate 4,321,909 downwards.
TTATCTTTGAGTTGATATTAACAACGAAAGAAAAACAGAGTATACGAAAACAATTCTCTTTATTGATATTCGAACTGAGATTACAAAGACTTTCAATAAACCAACTAAATTTGCCAGGTTGGCTACAACACTCAGGTTCTCTCTTGCCCACAAAGGATTTTACCGTTCCATACATCATGCCTTCTATATCTCGGCCGCATCAATCCTGTTGCAAGTCCGAGCGTCAATGCGATCGCACGCTTCAATACGCTTCCAAGCCTCAACGCGTTCAAGTGAAGCTTCGCCGCCAGCAATCCATTCCCTGCACCCTGCATGAAAGCTGGTGGAGGATCAGTATGTTCGTCCTCGCATGTACTGACGAAAAGACCTTCCTTCTAAACCGATATTTTAGTATTTATGTTCAATCATGCAACTTAGCTTATGATCTTGCTATATTCTCCTTAGGGTCGATTTTATGGCATATTCGAAAGCGTAAAGCATGTTATCATGGCAAGCATGTTATTCGAATTGAATAGACAAGCAGGCAAACAATCTCGTGTTTGTTTCGTGGCGCGACTTCTTACCGAGTCGACGCACTCGCCCATGCACTGACGCAAGGTGAATACGCCCCATTCCTTCCCTGTCATGTTATAAGTGCTCTCTATGCAGGATCTATGTGCGGGACACATACGTACCCGCGTTTTCAACCCATCGTTCCTTAACTATATGATGGTCGTTGGCGTATTCGCGCCAAAATGGACTAAATGTGTTTCTCTTTTCTTTTCCTTACTTTCTTTTCTCTCTTTCTTTTCTTTCTCGAATTTGGGTAGCCCGGCGCCTCTCGTAGTGGGTTGCTGTCCCAATTACGGAGATCTACCGCTGCATACCATCATTTGCGGCTTTTCACATCTCGCTAAGGGGTCGCTAATCGTCTTACGGATGTGCTCCTATCAAAGATTCTATCCCTCCTAGGCCGAACGGTCCCGGTGCCCCGGAGCAGCCCGTTCGGAGGGAACATTCCGTGCACGGAAATATTATCACAATTATCTTAAGTCCATTCGACCATACAACGCCCTATTATTCAAACAACCAAGCACTATTATTCAAACAACCAAACATAGTCTCGAGTCCGAGACTCAGACTTTATCATCTCGTATTTCTTCCATTAACTTTCTATGTTCTTACATTTCATACTTCGTTTCAATGTTCAATGGCATCATGCCTCAACTCAATGTTCGTCAACCGAACGACCCGAAGGTCCTGAACACCTTTCGAGGTATCATGTCATATTTGACAGTTCCGTCACATTCATGCCACAACTGTATTCTTTCGCAACGAAGCCATCTTTTATGATCTTTGTGCACGTAGGCACGTTTCGATACATTTATCATCTTTCCTTCGCGTCGTGCACTTGCTGCACGCATCGAAGCCGTATTTCCATGTTCTATGCCTTAGTGTTCAATGTTCAATAGCTTGCACGCTAGGGCGCTCGTCTATTGTCTTTCAATGTGCTAGCCTTTCTAACTCGTGCGCGAAGGCACGGTATGGTTCGTGCACTAAGGCACTCGCCGAATACAGTTATCCCATGTTCTTGCGGCTTGCGCACCGAGGCGCTCGCCTTTGCGATATCCAATGTTCCATAGCGACTATTGCATTTGATGCACGTTTTATTTCAATTGTTCTAACTAGTGTTCGACATACACTACGATTTATCTTCCGATCGGACCACGTCCGTGACGTTGATAGGTTAACTTAGCATACAACGATACATTCTTACTTAAGCAATGAAGGAGTAAAAAAAGAAGTGTCAATCCTCCCACCTTGAGTCGATACGTCTTGTCGTTTCGTCGAGCTGATGCGGCTCGATTTCATAACTTCGTTGCACGGCCAACTCTCCTGACTTAGCCATTCGAGCACTTCGTGCTTCATTGAGTTATACGTCCGATTTGGCTTACCGTGCCAATGCCTCAGTCCGTCGCAAGGCGACGATTTGGTTTCACGGACCCCTTACTGAATAAGGCAAAATGTCGACCTCTAATATTTCAGCGTAAACGTATAGCCTGCACATGAAACCAACTAAAATCAATACTTGCATCGATTCGGACTTGCGCCTTGGTCGATTCGATTTCTTAGAATCTTCGAGCCGTCTCAACGCACTTATCCTTCGGGGCAACGCAGCGCTTCGCATCGATGCAACTCGATGCATACTTTGGGACAATGCAACTCTTCGCATCGACTTAGTTCGATGTATTGTTCGGGACAACGTGACTCTCGTATCGATTCGCATCGATACATTTCATTCGGTCAACGCGACTCGCTGAGTCAATGTCTCAGCGTAATGCACCGTACGGAGCGGGGCATTACATATCCCTCTCCTCCTTCCATCAGCCGCCACCCAATCCCTCCAAACCCTAAATTAGGTTTTCCAAAAAAAAATCATTGTTGGGATTCTCAGAGGATAAATATATTGTTGTTTGTTGGAACCTCTGTCCCTCAATGCTTCTTTCGGAAATCTAACAAAGAGCACACATATTGTTGTTGTGCATGAATCTTTGTTTCTTTTCTTGATCTTCACACCAGAATCTAACAGAGGTTAACATGGATTATCTCTCTGTCCTGGCTTGTGATCCACACTCTCTGCTTGCTATGCATGTGTGCCGGTTCTGGCTCCGTTTTTAGCGCATTGGCAGAGTTGCTGTGTTTATCAAGTGGAAAGAACACATCGACAGTCAAATCTCTGACAAATGGCAGACTCTATGACGAATAGCAGTGCCACAGATACTAGTGTCAGCAACACACTAGCGGGCACTAGCATGACGATTTCCTCCATTTGACTTGTCGATCGACGGTTGGAAGGGCTAGAGGGCTACTCGACATGGAGAAAGAAGGTCGAGAAGACACTTCGAGGAATGCGGTTGTCCAAACATCTGACTGACAATCCTCCAGCAGAAAATAATCACATCTTTGAGCAATGAGAGACAGATGACAGTAGACTGTTTACACAGTTGATGAATTTCATGGAACCATCGGTGGAAGACATGGTTCAAAATACGGACTCTGTGAAGGAGTTATGGGAGGTGTTGGCGGCATCGTTTGATGGTAAACGCGATTTGTCTCGTATTTATAACTCGGTCGTTGGTGTCTACCGAGCAAATCAAGGAGACAAATCTCATAAAGACCATTTCCGGACCTTTAAGGCTATGACGGATGAGATCGACCGCGTATTACCTCTTATGTTGGATGTTAATGAAGCAAGGGCTCAACATGAGCAGCTTCATGTCATGGCTTATCTTGTCTCTCTCCGTCCTAATGCGGACTCTGCTCGCTCTCAGATTATTGCTGGATCTGATGTACCGTCCCTGTTGGAAGCACACTATCGTGTCCTTCGGACGTCAAAAGTAGTTGAGACCACTCCGGGTGATACTCCTGCTGATCGCTCTGCTCTTGGTGCAGCTCGTACAGGATTTCGTGGTGGTCGTGGCGGCCGCCGTGGTGGCCGAAATGCTGGTCGAGATGGAGGACGTGGAAATGGCGGTCGTGATGGAGGAAGACCGCGTACTTGCTTTAACTGTGGTCAGCTTGGCCATTTCTATTAGCAATGCACTAAATCACCTGCTGCTAATAGCACAACTGATGCCCTTGATGATGGTGTCCGATCTATTCAGATGACTTCGGACTCATATACAGAGTTCCTTGATTTCCAGGCTTAACGTCGTGGTGAAGCTTCTACGTCTGGATCCACATCTGGATACTCAGCAGTGTGCATAGTCAAACCCAAGCAGTGGGTAATTGACTCTGGTGCGTCCTCTCACATGACTGGTGACACATGTATGATACATGATTATGTACCTGTACGTCGTGCTTCTGGCATTACTGTTGCCAATGGCGGTTCCCTGACAGTCCGAGGCCGTGGAAGTGCCAGTCTTTCTTCTGGACTGTCACTCGATTCTGTATTACTTACACCTGGGAACCCGTTCAGTTTAATTTCTATTAGTCAAATTACTCGTGAACTACATTGCTCGGTAACTCTTTTTTTTTTCTGATGGTTGTCTTTTTCAGGACCTGAAAACTGGGAAGACTATCGGTAAGGGACATGTGGCTGAAGGCTTGTACCTGTTTGACGCAACTTCTTCTATTGTCTGTGCCGGCATGAAACTCGATCCTTTCGAGTTACATTGTCAGTTAGGCCATCCATCATCCCAAGCTCTCCAGAAAATGTACCCATCTTTAGATATCTCTGCTTCTTTTCATTGCGAGCCATGTAGTTTAGCTAAACATCACCGGGTTCCTTATCCGGTAAGTTCAAATAAAATTGCTTCCGCTTCTTTTGAGTTGGTGCATTCTGATGTATGGGGACCTTGTCTGATTGAATCATAATGGTTTTAAGTAGGGGTGAGCAAATACCGACCGCTACCGAAAAACCGACCGAATACCGATTAAAAATATCCCGAAAAACTGAACCGAAATTATGTACCGATATCGAATTACCGAACCGATTAAAATATGTTATAATGGTAGTGGTAACGGTTTGAATGTAATACCATATATATATACATTTTTTTTTCCGTTAGAATGTTGTTCGTGATTAATTTTATATTACTCTTTTTTATTTTTATCTTTGTTTTAGTTGAAAATTAGTTTGTTAGAACTTAGAATGGATTTTTGTGGACTTGAAGTTATGTTAAGAATGCTAAGAATTAAGTTTTGGTCTTTTGAGTTTATATTTTTGTGTTTTCATATAATTTTGAAATGAATTTTAGTGTACTTAAACTTATACTAAGAATTAAACTTAGTGATCGTGTTTGATCTTTTAAGCACTTTTTAAGGAGTTTGCGACTTGTTACATATTATTCTAATAAATTTGATTAATTGCTTGCTTGGTAGAGGCTTGTCTTTGAAATTTAATGCTTCAAAAAAAAAGTAAAAAATATCTTTCTAGGTTAAGAGGTTCATATTAAGTGTGTTGATTGATCAAATGTTAAATGGTAAAATACCGATACCGAACAAAAACCGATCGAATACCGATTTAACCGAAACCGAAAAAACCGATTCTAAATGGTACGATATTGGTATTGATTTTTTAAATACCAATTTAAAAAATACCGAAAAATCCAACCAAATACCGACCGATTATACCGACGCTCATCCATAGTTTTAAGTACTTTGTTACTTTTGTTGATGATTACTCACGTGTCATTTTTGTTTATCTGATGAAAAATCGTTCTGAGTTGTTTAATATTTGGTGTAACTTTCATGCCGAAATAAAAACACAATTTGGTATTCCAATCAAAAAATTTCGGAGTGACAATGGCCGTGAGTATTTATCTCGTGATCTCGATAGACATCTGGCCCGCAATGGCATCATCCACCAAACCTCTTGTGCGTACTCACCAGAACAAAATGGTGTAGCCGAACGTAAGAATCGCCATCTACTGGAAACAACACGTGCTCTTATGTTTCAAGCACGTACTCCCAAAAGATTTTGGTCGGATGCGGTTCTTACTGCTTGTTATCTTATTAACCGCATGCCATCGTCAGTTTTCAATGGTAGCACTCTCTTTTCTAGACTTTTTTCTGGAAGATAGCCATTTTCTCTTCCTCTCAGAATCTTTGGCTGCTTATGCTATGTTCGGGATACCCGACTACCCCTTTCTAAATTAGATCCTAAGGCGATACAATGTATTTTTCTTGGGTATCCTAAAGGTCAGAAAGGGTATCGGTATTATTCCTCCGTCTTGAAGAGATATTTTTTCACTCGGGATGTTAGCTTTGTAGAAATCGAATTTCTACCACTCTCACAATCAACGGGTCCGGCTACCCTAGTCTATCCAGAAGAGAATTTTTTGTTATTTTCTCATCAAACACAACAGCCCCCCGTACGGGTGCCCTCCCTTACCGAGCCAGTCTCCCAGGCCGATGGTTCACATACACGGATTCGGCGAGTGCCGACATCGCCCACAAAATCATCCTCCTCCGGTTCCACCAGCAGCTCCGGCTCTAATGAGTTGCCTCCACCTGTTCCACCAGCAGCTCCACCAGTAGCTCCGGCAATTTTGCCTCCAGAACATCCTCATCGTGCCTGTCGTGATCATCCATTGTATGTTGACAGCTACAAAGGACTTGTCAGTCACACTCAGTCGCTAGTGGCTACTATTGATGGGATTCAGATTCCCAAGACCGCTGAGGAGGGTCTCAAACATCCTGGTTGACGTGCTGCTATGAATGAGGAGATGAAAGCTCTCCCGGAAAATCATACTTGGGACTTAGTCGACTTACCTACTGGTAAACAGGCAGTCGGCTGCAAATGGGTGTTCACGATTAAGGTGAAACCGGATGGCACTCTTGATCGCCTAAAGGCTCGTCTAGTGGCCAAAGGATATTCCCAGACATATGGTGAGGGTTACTTCGAGACCTTCTCTCCTGTTGCCAAAATGATATTTGTTCATGTCTTAATGGCCTTGGCTGTTCGCTATAATTGGCCACTGCTTCAGCTTGATATCAAAAATGCTGTTCTTCACGGGGAACTTGATGAAGATGTAATGCCTGTGGTTCGTATTGCGTATCTTGGTATACGTATACGTATTTTGACCCGTATTGTATGTCTCCCTGCTTGATTTATTCTAGCATTTCATTGATTGGTTTATTCTTGGGTTGGTTCGGCTTGGCTTGGTTTGCTTTGGTTCATCATGAACCAAAGGTGAACCCTCCTACCTACCACCACCCTCCTTATTTATAACCCCTTCCCTTTCTCTCTTCTCTTTACTTCTTTCTTCATTTACTCTCCACCACCTACCAAGAGAACCCTAGCCTAGGCAAGTGCAACTTGCTTCATGAAGGAACCCACCATTTTATTGTTCTAAACTCTTCTATGCAACTTTCTAATCCACCTTAGTTCTTGTCATTTTTACATTTTCTTGTATATTTTCTTGTAGATCTAGGTTTTAGCCATTTTCGGATTTTCATGGTTTTGATCTATCAAACCTTCTTGTTTTCAAGTTTTGATGGTTCCATGTTGTAAGAAATTTGATTCTACCCAATTTAGACTATTAGAAGTCCTGATTTCGACTTATTTTGAGTGATTTATGGTCTTTTTGGTTCATTGGTTTTCATGGCCATTGGAGGCTGGTTGGAGAAGATGAGCAGTGCTGTCCTGGCGCATGCTGTTTGCTGGCAAAATACTGTTGCCATGCTGTTTGCTGGCGCATGCTGTTTTCTGGCGCATGCTGTCCTGACGCATGCTGTTTGCTGGCAAAACACTGTTGCCATGCTGTTTGCTGGTGCATGCTGTTTTCTGGCGCATGCTGTTTTCTGGCGCATGCTGTCCTGACGCATGCTGTTTGCTGGCAAAATACTGTTGCCATGCTGTTTGCTGGCGCATGCTGTCCTGGCGTATGCTGTTTGCTGGCAAAACACTGTTGCCATGCTGTTTGCTGGCGCATGCTGTTTTCTGGCGCATGCTGTTTTCTGGTGCATGCTGTCCTGGCGCATGCTGTTTGCTGGCAAAACACTGTTGTCATGCTGTTTGCTGGCGCATGCTGTTTTCTGACGCATGCTGTCCTGGCGTATGCTGTTTGCTGGCAAAACACTGTTGCCATGCTGTTTGCTGGCGCATGCTGTTTTCTGGCGCATGCTGTCCTGGCGCATGCTGTTTGCTGACAAAACACTGTTGCCATGCTGTTTGCTGGCGCATGCTGTTTTCTGGTGCATGCTGTCCTGGCGCATGCTGTTTTCTGGCGCATGCTGTCCTGGCACATGCTGTTTGCTGGTGCATATTGTCCCTGGCACCTCTTTTATCTCTTGTACCATTTGTTTTGCCATGACAATTCTTGTTACCTTATCCGTGTTGTTTCTCTTGATCCTTAGTGTAATGTGGGATAATTGTGGCATGAACACGACATGATACATGAACCTGACACGATACATGGGCATAACATGATAATGCATGATAGTGGTCCGCCGTGGCGCACTCCTGACAAGAAAACCTGACATGCTGTTGCGACGGCTAACATGACATGACAAGTATGAATAACCTGGACACCGTGGGCGATTGTGCTTGTACAATTAAACCAGTCTGGTCTTGCATCATGTTTAGGATGGGTCTCCTGAGTACCACGGTCAGGGGTACCCACTGAAAGGGACTAAGGTTAATAACTAGAATAACCCAGTAGTCATGAAGAGATTTTCCAGCTACAGACAATCCCGTTACCTGGGCGCTCTTGGGATCTGTAGCCTGCCGTCGAGTTGGGCACATTTCCAGCACACTGTCATGTGTTGCACCCTCTAAGTCACTTAAGGGTACATGCGTTTCCTGGACGATGTACCCACTTGTGGCTGTGGAATAATCTCATTGCATCTTGCTAGTAACAAGGCCTGTGATAACCCTAGTTAGTTAAAGTATCAAGCCGTACTTATTGCTTGGCCGTGATTGTTGAATGGGGAATAATCAGTCTAGTCTTGTCTTGATCCTGTATAAGATTGTTACATGTCCTGATTTTCTTCTATTATCTTGTTGATAAATGGGAGAAACCAAGTTCGGTTCAGATGAAGGGTTACAATTCCGGTCCTTGTTTGGTTTAAGGGTTGTAACCTGGTTATCTGAATGGTTCCATGGTTAACTTACCGTATATCCTCGTGATGTTATATCTCTCCAGTTTTACTATATTATTATTATCTTCTGTGCTAATTGCTGGTTTTAGTTCCTAAGTGAAGCTTCCTTTGTGGCACTTGCTCTTTCTGGGATCTGACCCAGCTGGTTTTGTATGGCCAGATTTCGGAGCAGCTCCAGAGGATCTACCGACTTTCCAGCCCGATGGTGACTACCAGGCGTAACCAGGACAACGAGTGGGTTATTTTGGCTCTCCCACTTTATTGTAAAAATATTCTTTTGAGGCGTTTAGCCGACGAGCACCTGTTTAGCTCGATTGCACCTTCACTTACTGTCTGCCTACGGGCTGTAACATGATTGACAGATCCTAGGGTTGATCATGTATGACTAAACTCTTGCTAGTCCTCACGTTTTGTAACGACTAGCTTCATGATCAGCTGAATATGTAATGTTTGGGACGCCTTACTATTGTATATTTGGTGATCTTACATCTTGTGACATCTGCTTACTTGCTTGTGATCGAGACACTAGGCTTGTTCATGACCATAAGAGAATGTTGGCTTGTAGTTAAACCCTCATGTATCTAGACAGCCGTGACTGTATAGCGAGGTGGGTTACACTTCAATATACGTAGCTGGCTATGTCTGCCCCCGCTCTCCAGTATTCTGGTTCTGGGTCGTGACATGGTTTAAGTGGTGCCCATGCAGGTCTTATAAATCAAGATATGTGAGGGTTTACCGAATAGATGTCTCAATCAGTATTCGTCCTTGATCTCTGTTCGTATCCTCTGAATCCCTGAATTCTTGACCTGATCACATGATTGTAATCGTTGAATTGTCTTGGTCCTTCCTTATTGTTTCCCATGTCGTCTTCTTCAGCGGCATTGTACCTGGCCCTGCCGATCAGCAAGGCGGAGCACTTCCTGTGGACCAGCAGCAACCAGCAGATCAAGCCCAGCATTCCGGAGTGGCCTCCAGAGTCGTGCCTTCTGGCGGAGAGCCACCAGTTCAGCCCGTCCAACCTGTAGAACCTGATGATGGCACTTTGGTAGGTCTTGTCAGGACCTTGATAGATTCCCAAGATCGTCGAGGAGATGCCTTGCACCAGGCAGTGACCGATGCTTTGACCAGCGGCGGTCACCCAGGGAACAGCGCGGCCAACAGCTTCAAGCGCTTGAACCCTCCATTCTTCGACGGCAGTGAAGATGCTATCGCCGCAGATGCTTGGCTTCAGGACACAGAGGTGATTCTAGAAGCAGCCAGGACCCCAGAGAACGAGAAGGTGGCCGTAGTGCGCCTGCAGTTGTTAGATCTTGCCCGCAGCTTGTGGGCGGCGCAGGCCGTTGGATTAGCAACACCCATTGCTTGGGCAGTATTCAAAGAGAGATTCCAGACCAAGTACTTCGATGCTGTAGCTCGGTACGATCTACAGACGAGGTTCATCAATCTGAAGCAGATGGGCAGGACGGTCGACGGATATGCGGCCGAGTTTTCCAGGCTCAGTCGGTTTGCTCCCACTTTGGTGGCAACCGAGTTTGATAGAGCTCAGCGATTCCAGCAGGGGCTTCACTTGGAGATTTTATTGGCAGTTGAGCAGTTTGAGCATCAGACTTTTGATGCAGTCTTGAGAGCAGCTAGGAGGCATAAGTATACCTCCCAGAGGATCGTAGATAGGGCCGGAGGTCGGAAGAGATCTCACGGCCAGATGAATCAGTCGTCAGCCCCAGCCCCGGCAGCCACGACTTTGACTATTGGGGCTCCGAGGCGAGCGGCCTCAGTAACGTCGGTTCAGCATTCAGCCCCGACGTACCCTCAACAGCAGAAGCAGAAGCCCTCTTCCGCAGTGGGATGTTCGCATTGCGGGAAGCCAGGACATGTGGTAGCAGAATGTCGCAGGGCGTAGGGATTGTGCCTGGCTTGTGGAGCAGCAGATCATAAGGTTGGATCCTGCCCGAATAGGGGTGGTTCATCATCGTCCAACCTTTCTAGCTCTTCGGTGAGAGGACCAGCACCAGTCCAGCAGCAGCAGTATCAGCCTCAGAGGTCCTTGCCGCCTCAGTCCCAGGCATTCCAGCAACAACACCCCCAGCAGTATGCGCAAGCCCAAGCCCAGGTCCAGAATAGGCAGCGAGGATTTCAGCAGAGGGGACCAGCACCCCGAGGGCATGGTCAGGCTATGGTGATGACCGCAGAGGAAGGATTGGCACCAGGAGAGGTAGTGGCAGGTACTATTCTCGTCAACTCCTTTCCAGCTTCAGCTTTATTTGATTCTGGTGCATCGCATTCATTTATGTCTACACGATTCGCGACACGGGTAGGATTGGAGCCCGAGTCATTATCAGTAAGACTTAATATACTTACTGGTAACGGACTTGTGGGAGTAGATAGAGTGTTTTCGTCGTGTCGGATCGTAGTTAGCGGTAGAGAATTTCCCGCTAGATTGATAGAGTTTCCGATGGCCGATTATGATGTGGTCTTAGGGATGGATTGGTTGAGGAACCAGTATGCTAGAATAGACTGCCATATTGGTAGGGTTGTTTTTAGCATTCCAGGCGAGCCAGAGTTTTCCTTCTCCCGAGGCGAAGTTGAGCCTTCTCCTCCAGTGTTGCGGATGGCAGTAGCAGCAGTGCAGTTATCTCGGATAGTTGAAGAGTTTCCAGATGTTTTTCCAGAAGAGCTTCCAGGTATGCCGCCAGAGCGGGAGATCGAGTGCACCATTGACTTGATCCCCGGGACAGCCCCAGTGTCGGAGAGAGTCTACAGGATGGCCCCTTCAGAGTTGGAGGTATTGTACAAGATGATTGAAGAACTTAGGACCAAGAGATTCATTCGTGCAAGTGGATCGCCTTGGGGAGCCCCGATGCTTCTTGTGAAAAAGAAGGATGGTACGTCCAGGTTATGTGTTGATTATCGTACCTTGAACTCAGTGACAATCAAGAACAGATACCCTCTCCCGAGGATAGATGACTTGTTTGATCAACTCAAGGGCACATCAGTATTTTCAAAGATCGACTTGCGGTCAAGATACCATCAGATCAGAGTCAGAGAGCAGGATATCCCGAAGACAGCTTTCAGATCCAGATATGGGCATTGGGAGTTCCTTGTTATGCCATTTGGAGCGACCAATGCGCCGGCTGTATTCATGGACCTCATGAATCGCATATTCATGCCTTATTTGGATCAGTTCGTGATTGTGTTCCTAGACGATATTCTGGTCTACAGCAAGAACGAGGCGGAGCATGAGCATCATCTCAGAGTTGTTCTTCAGATTCTCAGAGAGCACCAGTTGTATGCCAAGTTTAGTAAATGCGAGTTCTGGCTCGACCGCATTTCGTACTTGGGTCATATCATCACCAGAGGAGGAGTAGAAGTGGATCCCCAGAAGATCGTGGCCATTGAGACATGGCCAGTGTCCAGCACAGTTGCAGAAGTCCGTAGTTTTCTTGGTTTGGCCGGCTACTACCGGCGATTTATTTCAGACTTTGCTCGGATTTCAGCGCCATTGACCCAGTTGACCCGCAAGGATGTGCAGTTTGCTTGGACAGCAGAGTGCCAGGATTCTTTTGAGAAGTTGAAGCGAGGCTTGATGACGGATCCTATTCTCACGCTTCCAGATGGGACCGGAGGATTTTCAGTGTATTGTGATGCTTCAGGTAGAGGCCTATGATGTGTTCTGATGCAGCATGGGAAGGTAATAGCTTATGCGTCACGTCAACTTCGTGATCATGAGAGGAATTACCCAATCCATGACTTAGAGTTGGCGGCAGTAGTGTTTGCACTTAAGTTGTGGAGGCATTATTTGTACGGAGATAGGGTGGAGATTTTCACCGACCACAAGAGCCTGAAGTATGTTTTCACCCAGAAGGATCTTAACATGCGTCAGAGAAGGTGGATGGAGTTACTTGTGGATTATGATGTCAACCTGCAGTATCATCCTGGGAAGGCCAACGTCGTTGCAGATGCATTGAGCAGGAGAGCCGGAGTTTATTTCCTAACAGCGCAACCAGAGCTGTTAGCAGATCTTCAGAAGATGGGTATAGAAGTTGTTCTCCCTTCCAGTGTGGCATTGATGGCCAGTATGCAAGTTTAGTCCAGCATAGTCGAGAGGATCCGGATGGCGCAGTCAGCAGATTCCAAGCTTCGGCGACTCAGAGCAGAGTGTGAGGCAGGACGAAGACCAGAGTTATGTATCCATAAAGACGGTACACTTAGGCATGGGAGGCGTCTTTGTGTACCCAGTGGAGATATCAGACAGGAGATCATGACAGAGGCTCACAGTTCGCAGTATTCCATTCATCCCGGCGGTACGAAGATGTACCGTGATATTCGTCAGCACTTTTGGTGGAATGGCATGAAGAGAGAGAGAGTCCGGTTTGTCTCTCGATGTTTGGTTTGTCAACAAGTTAAGGCTGAACATCAGAGGCCAGCTGGACTTCTTCAGCCCTTGCCAATTCCAGAATGGAAGTGGGAGCATGTGACCATGGATTTCGTGACTGGATTACCTAGGTCCCCAGCTGGTAGAGATGCTATATGGGTTATAGTTGATAGGCTCACGAAGGTGGCTCACTTTCTTCCATTCAGAATTGGTCAGTCGACAGCTCAGCTGGCAGAGATGTACCTTAGGCAGATAGTCAGGATGCATGGAGTACCAGTCAGTATCACCTCGGACCGGAATTCAAGATTTACATCGCACTTTTGGCGTAGCCTGCAAGAGAGTTTGGGGACTCGTCTCCAGTTCTGCTCAGCTTATCATCCACAGACAGATGGTCAGTCAGAACGCACGATCCAGACTCTTGAAGATATGTTGCGATCTTGCACACTTGACTTCGGTGGTTCGTGGGAAGATCACTTGTACCTGGTGGAGTTCTCGTACAACAACAGTTTCCAGGCCAGTATCCAGATGGCACCGTTCGAGGCACTGTACGGTAGGAAGTGCAGATCCCCGCTAGCCTGGGATGATGTTGGAGAGAGACAGATGCTCGGTCCAGAAATGATTGCCCAGACAGTTGAAGTGGTCAGAAGAGTCCGGGATCATCTTCGAGTTGTCCAAGATCGCCAGCGCCATTGGGCCGATTCTCATCGGCGTCCCCTCAAATTCTCTGTCGGCGACCATGTATTCCTCAGGATCTCGCCTACTCGTGGCATCATTCGTTTCGGCGTACGAGGAAAGCTTAGTCCGAGGTATACAGGACCGTTCGATTTTCTGGAGCGAGTAGGAGATGTGTCATATCGTCTCGCTCTTCCGCCGTCGCTAAGCGAGGTGCATGACGTGTTCCATGTATCCCAACTACGACGGTATATCCCGGACCCGAGCCACATCCTAGATCATTCGGAATTGGTTGTTGGTACCAACCTTTCGTATGAGGAGAGGTCCGTGTCTATATTGGACCAGAGAGAGAAGATACTCAAGAACAAGACTATCAAGTTAGTCCGAGTTGCTTGGGGTCATCACTCTTTGGGTGAGTCAACGTGGGAGCGTGAGGATGATATCCGATCGCGATATCCCGACCTGTTTGACTCGTGAGGTATAATGTCCTCCTTATGCCTCGTGGCTTCGATTCCTTGCTTGCATGATTGATTGCTTGATTGATTGCCTAGTATAGCTTGCTTGTGATTAGTATTGCTTGTCCTTGTCCCTCTAGTCTCTTAATTAAATTTCGAGGACGGAATTCTTTTAAGGTGGGTAGAGTTGTAATGCCTGTGGTTCGTATTGCGTATCTTGGTATACGTATACGTATTTTGACCCGTATTGTATGTCTCCCTACTTGATTTATTCTAGCATGTCATTGATTGGTTTATTCTTGGGTTGGTTCGGCTTGGCTTGGTTTGCTTTGGTTCATCATGAACCAAAGGTGAACCCTCCTACCTACCACCACCCTCCTTATTTATAACCCCTGCCCTTTCTCTCTCCTCTTTACTTCCTTCCTTCTTCATTTACTCTCCACCACCAACCAAGAGAACCCTAGCCTAGGCAAGTGCAACTTGCTTCATGAAGGAACCCACCATTTTATTGTTCTAAACTCTTCTATGCAACTTTCTAATCCACCTTAGTTCTTATCATTTTACATTTTCTTGTAGATCTAGGTTTTAGCCATTTTCGGATTTTCATGGTTTTGATCTATCAAACCTTCTTGTTTTCAAGTTTTGATGGTTCCATGTTGTAGGAAATTTGATTCTACCCAATTTAGACTATTAGAAGTCCTGATTTCGACTTATTTTGAGTGATTTATGGTCTTTTTGGTTCATTGGTTTTCATGGCCGTTGGAGGCTGGTTGGAGAAAATGAGCAGTGCTGTCCTGGCGCATGCTGTTTGCTGGCAAAACACTGTTGCCATGCTGTTTGCTGGCGCATGCTGTTTTCTGGTGCATGCTGTTTTCTGGCGCATGCTGTCCTGGCGCATGCTGTTTGCTGGCAAAACACTGTTGCCATGCTGTTTGCTGGCGCTTGCTGTTTTCTGGCGCATGCTGTTTGTGAGACCCGTCTCACTGTATCGGTATTTTATACGGATACGTGTTTATTTGAGCCTTATTTCGTATTTCTCGATTTGCGTGATATTTTAAAATTTTCCAAAGTGCAGGGTTTTCGTGGCTTGGTTTAACTTGGATTTGGTTTTATTGGGTTTGGTTTAACTTGGCTTGGCATTTGACTTGGTTTAATGGGTTTTGGTTTACCATGGTTTGGTTTAACTTTGACTTGGACTTGGTTTGGTTTAGTTTGGTTCTTTGTGAGAGAGGTGTATGGTTTAGATTGAGTGGAGAGGAATGAATGGTGGAGATTGCTTGGGCTTGTTATATAAGCCACTTTTCTCTCTCCCTCCTCATTCACCCTCATTCATTTCTTTCCACCGAAACCCTAGCCATTAGAGAGAGGCAAGTACACCTTGCCGAATGTTGGACGATCTTAATTTCGTTTGTTCCATTCTCTTCCTTGTTATATTCTAAGCTTGTTTAGAACTTGGAGTTTTCCATTTTGATGGTTCGATTGTTGTAGATCTAGCTTTGAAGTAATTTTAGTTTTCATGGGTTTTGATCTACTTAATCTTGTTATTATCAAGTTTTGATGGTTCCATGTTGTAGAGAATTTCGTTCTACCCCATTTTGATCTATGGAAGTTCGGATTTGGACTCTGGATGAAAGGTTCATGGAGCTTGGGAGCCATGGCTTGAAGAGTTCTTCTCTTCGGAAGGATGGAGAAGAAGAACTGTTCACAGCCGCATGAACTTAGCCGCATAGTCTTTATGCGGCAAGTTTCCTTCCCAGCCGCATAAGCCTTGCTGCACTGTTTAGTCGCATGGCCTATGGCGCAGGGACTAACTCCTCAGTTGCATGAAGGTTTAATCCTCGGCCGCATGAACTTTCAATCCCAGCCGCATGACTTAGGACCATTATTTTAGCCGTATGTGACTTAACTCGGGCCGTATGGACTTGATTGGTTCTTTAGCCGCATGAACCCCTGATTGAACCCTAGCCGCATGAAGACCCGCCCATTTCCAACCGCATAGGACTGAGCCGCATGCGCCCTGTTTTGCCTGGCCGCATGGGGACTAGTCCTTACCCAGCCGCATGAGTTGATCCTGCCGCATATTGTTACCCAGCCGCATAAGGCTCCTGCCCTATCAAACCGCATGCGCCCTTGAGTGAACCTAGCCGCATGCGCCCCCTTGCTTATGCAGCCGCATGTGCGCCCATCTTATCGAACCGCATGGATCTTGCTCCGCGAGCCGCATGAACCCGGGCCTGTTTCAGCCGCATGAGAACCCCTTCCCCGCCAGCCGCATGAGACCCAACTTCTTGGAACCGCATGTGCCCTTCCCTTTTAGCCGCATGCGCCTGACCCTATTCAGCCGCATGGGCTCGATTTCTGACCCGCATTGATCCAGCCGCATGGACCGATCTTCCTGAGCCGCATGACTTTCCAATAGCCCTGTGTACTATTATTTTATTATTATTTGCCCATGACTTGTAACCCCTTTATTGTATATTCTTACGCCCATTTTATATCCTTACGCCTTTTGTCCTGAACTTGATAAATCACGATTTAATTGACATGATTGAAATGACAATTGTACCTGGCATGGTGTGACCAAGAACTGACATGCATGATAACTTGACCTGATAACTTGACCTGCTACACATGACTTGATAGTGACCCTGAGCCGCAGGGCTCCTTCCTGTGCCTTGCCCTGCTATTTAATTATTGTTATTATTATTATTTCTCTATTATTATTAGATCTTATTGATAACTTGTGTCTTGTAACCTCAGCATAACTTGAGTCTCCTGATTGAATGCTTGCACTATACTGTCCGGCACATGTACCCTAAACACGACGGTGACCCGTAGTGGTGCACTCCTGATTAATGACCTGACATGACCTGATAGTGGCCCGTCGTGGCGCACTCTTGACCAGTAAACTTGACATGATAATGACATGATAGTGGCCCGTCGTGGCGCACTCCTGACAAGTAGACCTGACATGATATATCTTGATAAGCTGTTGCGACGGCTACATGACATGACATGACCTGTATAAATAATCCGGACACCGTGGGTGATTGTGCTTGTGCAACTAATCCAGTCCTGTCTTGCATCATGTCTAGGAGGGGACTCATGAGTACCACGGTCAGGAGTACCTACTGAAATGGACTAAGGTTAATGACTAGAATAATTCACTAGACATGAAGAGATGTTCCCCAGTTACAGGTGATCCCGTTATCCCGGCCGCAAATGTTTGGACTTGTAGCCTGCCGACGAGTAGGGCACATTTCCAGCCCACTGTTATGTGGGGCACTCTTTATTGTCACTCTAATGATTGAACTCTCTGAATTGTCACTATAATAATTGTCTGGATAACCTGGATAGCTGCAGGGCCTGTGACTACTTGGAGCATCTCATTGCATCTTGCTAGTAACTAGGATTGTGATAACCCTAGTTAGTTAATGTAGAAAGCCGTAGGCGATGATTGGCCGTGATTGATTGGATGGAGTCTAGTCCAGTATAGTATTGTCTAGAAGTGATTGATTGCAAGATTGTACCAGAATGATTGAATGATTGTCACTCCAGATTGTTACTATAATGATTGTACCCTATTGTCACTCTAGCTTATGGTACTCTTCATTGTCACTTTTATCATTGTACTCTCTGATTGTCACTTAATGATTGTCACCTTTAGCAATAAATGATCAGAGACTAAGTTCTGTTCAGGCGAAGGGTTACAATCTCGGTCCTTATTTGGTTTAAGGGTTGTAACCTGGTTTTCGGAACAGTGCCTTCGTCCTCTCTTCGTAAATTGCCTAGCTCTATTTATTTAACACGTTCTCTAGTTTACTTTATGTCAAATGATGATTTACTTATTGTCTTCCTACGTTCGGGATAAGTGCATTGGTACTGCACGAATCTCGATCCTCCTTTACTTATTGCTTTCTCTTCTTGTTGAATGCTAATGATTGCTGGTTTTAAGTTCATAGTTCGGCCTCCTTTGTGGTACTTGCTATTTGGGGTCTGACCCCACTGGTTTTGCATGGCCAGGTTCTAATAGAAGAGCCCGAAGGATCTACCGCACCATCTACTCGACGGTGACCAGCCGGAGCACCAGAGTGCCTCAGTGGGTTCTTCTTCATTCTCCTACTGATATGTAAATTCTCCTCTTGTAACGTTTAGCCCCGAGCACGTGTTTAGCTCGTGTTTTGGTATTTTCCTTGATATTGTAGCCTACGGGCATAAACATGATATGTGTATTCTAGACTATAGCTAGTCCTTATCATGTACGACTAATACTCTAGCTAGTCCTCAGTTCTGTGGTACTGGCTTCATGATCAGTCATGTATATATGGTTCGGGACGCCTTACTATTGTATGTATGATGATCGTACTCCTTGCTCTTGTATAATTGTCTGTGATTGAGATACCTAGGACTGTTAAACCATAGGATTGACTGATGGCTTGTAGAGTAACCCCCATGTCTTGACAGCTTATATGCGATTTCAGAGTATTAACCTACTTTGGGATTGCGTAGCTGGCTATGTCTGCCCCCGCTCTCCGGTATTCCGGTTCTGGGGCGTGACATTGTTTGCTGGCGCTTGCTGTTTTCTGGCGCATGCTGTTTGCTGGCGCATGCTGTTTTCTGGCGCATGCTGTCCTGGCGCATGCTGTTTGCTGGCAAAACACTGTTGCCATGCTGTTTGCTGGCGCATGCTGTTTTCTGGCGCATGCTATTTTCTGGTGCATGCTGTCCTGGCGCATGCTGTTTGCTGGCAAAACACTGTTGTCATGCTGTTTGCTGGCGCATGCTGTTTTCTGGCGCATGCTGTTTGCTGGCAAAACACTGTTGCCATGATGTTTGCTGGCGCATGCTGTTTTTTGGCGCATGCTGTCCTGGCGCATGCTGTTTGCTGGCAAAACACTGTTGCCATGCTGTTTGCTGGCGCATGCTGTTTTCTGGCGCATGTTTTCTGGCGCATGCTGTTTGCTGGCAAAACACTGTTGCCATGCTGTTTCCTGGCGCATGCTGTTTCCTGGCGCTTGCTGTCCTGGCACATGCTGTTTACTGGTGCATGCTGTCCCTGGCACCCCTTTTATCTCTTGTACCATTTGTTTTGCCATGACAATTCTTGTTACCTTATCCGTGTTGTTTCTCTTGATCCTTAGTGTAATGTGGGATACTTGTGGCATGAACACGACATGATACATGAACCTGACACGATACATGGGCACAACATGATAATGCATGATAGTGGTCCGCCGTGGCGCACTCCTGACAAGAAAACCTGACATGCTGTTGCGACGGCTAACATGACATGACAAGTATGAATAACCTGGACACCGTGGGCGATTGTGCTTGTACAATTAAACCAGTCTGGTCTTGCATCATGTTTAGGATGGGTCTCCTGAGTACCACGGTCAGGGGTACCCACTGAAGGGGACTAAGGTTAATAACTAGAATAACCCAGTAGTCATGAAGAGATTTTCCAGCTACAGGCAATCCCGTTACCTGGGCGCTCTTGGGATCTGTAGCCTGCCGTCGAGTAGGACACATTTCCAGCACACTGTCATGTGTTGCACCCTCTAAGTCACTTAAGGGTACATGCGTTTCCTGGACGATGTACCCACTTGAATTCAACCCCTAATATTCGACCTGGGTAACCTGGATGGTCTGCAGGGCTTGTGGCTGTGGAATAATCTCATTGCATCTTGCTAGTAACTAGGCCTGTGATAACCCTAGTTAGTTAAAGTATCAAGCCGTACTTATTGCTTGGCCGTGATTGTTGAATGGGGAATAATCAGTCTAGTCTTGTCTTGATCCTGTATAAGATTGTTACATGTCCTGATTTTCTTCTATTATCTTGTTGATAAATTGGAGAAACCAAGTTCGGTTCAGATGAAGGGTTACAATCCCGGTCCTTGTTTGGTTTAAGGGTTGTAACCTGGTTATCTGAATGGTTCCATGGTTATCTTACCGTATATCCTCGTGATGTTACATCTCTCCAGTTTTACTATATTATTTTTATCTTCTGTGCTAATTGCTGGTTTTAGTTCCTAAGTGAAGCTTCCTTTGTGGCACTTGCTCTTTCTGGGATCTGACCCAGCTGGTTTTGTATGGCCAGATTTCGGAGCAGCTCCAGAGGATCTACCGACTTTCCAGCCCGATGGTGACCACCAGGCGTAACCAGGGCAACGAGTGGGTTATTTTGGCTCTCCCACTTTATTGTAAAAATATTCTTTTGAGACGTTTAGCCGACGAGCACCTGTTTAGCTCGATTGCACCTTCACTTACTGTCTGCCTACGGGCTGTAACATGATTGACAGATCCTAGGGTTGATCATGTATGATTAAACTCTTGCTAGTTCTCACGTTTTGTAACGACTAGCTTCATGATCAGCTGAATATGTAATGTTTGGGACGCCTTACTATTGTATATTTGGTGATCTTACATCTTGTGACATCTGCTTACTTGCTTGTGATTGAGACACTAGGCTTGTTCATGACCATAAGAGACTTTTGGTTTGTAGTTAAACCCTCATGTATCTAGACAGCCGTGACCGTATAGCGAGGTGGGTTACACTTCAATATACGTAGCTGGCTATGTCTGTCCCCGCTCTCCAGTATTCTGGTTCTGGGGCGTGACAGAAGAAGTCTACGTATTGCAACCTCCCGGGTTCGTTGCAAGGGAGGGTAAAGTGTGTCATTTACGAAAGGTCCTCTATGGCCTAAAACAATTACCTCTGCATGGTTTGGTCGATTTACACATGTTGTTACTCAGTTTGGCATGTGTCAATCAAAGAAGGACCATTCAATCTTCTATCGACACATCTGCTGGAAGAATACTCCTTGGTGTCTACGTTGATGATATTGTAATCACGGGAGACGACAACCAGGGTATTGCAGGTTTCAAGAAGTTTCTGGGAGAACAATTTCAAACCAAGGATATATTGGATCCTTGAACTATTTCTTGGACATTGAGGTCACACGGGGTAAACGGGACATTGTAATGTCCCAAAGAAAGTATGTGCTGGACATACTAAATGATGCAGACATGATGCAAGCCAAGGGAGCAACCTCACATATGGATCCAGGGGCAAAATTACTTCCAGACGAAGGGGTCCTGATGACCAATCCAGATCAGTATCATCGAGTAGTTGGAAAACTCAACTACTTGGCGGTCATGACTCGTCCGAACATTTCTTTTGTAGTGAGTGTTGCAAGTAGATTTATGGCTTCTCCAAGAGTTCCACACTGGCAGGCAGTTCTCAGAATCCTGTGTTATCTAGTCAAGAATCCAGGAAAAGAAATTCGAATGGAGAATAATGGACATACTCGCATTGAGTGTTTTACTGATGCTGACTGTGGAGCAAGTCTGACAGATATACGGTCGACATCTGGCTACTCAGTATTTATTGACAGAATTCTAGTGTCATGGAAGAGCAAGAAGCATAGTGTAATAGCACGCTTAAGCTCAGAAACAGAATATCGAGCTTTGCTCATGGCACGTCAGAGATATTATATATGAATCATCTCTTACAAGAACTGGAAGAAAACGCAGGATCTCAAACGGCAGATCTATGGTGTGATAACCAATCTGCTATTCACATTGCCACCAACCCAGTATTTCATGAACGGACAAAGCATATTGAAATTGACATCCACTTTGTTCGTGATGAATATACAAAGGGAGTGATAAAGTTTAAACATGTGAGCACCGGCGACCAGATATCTGACATCTTCACAAAGCCTCTTTTGGGTCCTCGGGTTCAATTTCTATGTAACAGGCTGGACATGATTGACATCTATGCTCCAACTTGAGGAAGGGTGTTAAGTGTTATATTAGAGTTATTGGTTAATGGACTTTAGTCCCACATTGCTTAGAGTAATAGGAGAGGAGGCTAGCCTCTCCTTTATATATGTAGTCTCTCATTAATAATAATCCTTCATTATTTTCCAACTCTACAGATACAATGATAACATCCACTTAGCTGCTTGTATCTGCCAAGCATTGTATCAAAATGCCAATAGCTAGAATCTATGTTGCATGAATACGGATACTGATACGGATAATGACATGATAAGGATGCATGATACAAGATACAAACATTCTCAGATTTGTACAATAAGTAGTCAACTACATTTTGCAGTACGGGCATGATATGGACGCCATTTTACCGTATCTGTGCAACATAGGCTAGAATTTGCAATGGTCAAAAAGTTAAATGCCTTTTTTGGAGGTAAAATAGGCAATATGTTTGCATTATGAGGGGGTTTCAATATGGATGGAGCATTGAATTAAAAAGCGCGCCTAGGTGCAAGGCGCAGCGATGCGCAGGGACAGCGCCTAGGAACAAGCCAGACGCACCACCTTAAAAAAGCGCGCGCCTAGTGTAGAAAGGCGCAGGCTCCAGACGCTCAACAAGGCGCGCCTAGGCGTAAAGTTACTTGAATATATATATATATATATTCCAACCTTCTATATACATGTTATATAGTTTATGGGCTTCATTGGAAAGTATAGAAATTATTGTCATTAATATTATTGTGGGTTTTAGATTGTTTTCTAAATTAGAATGTACTTCTATATTTAAAGGCTTATATATATGTGATTTGTATATTATATGTATATAGTTTGGGTTATTTATATCTAATGGGCTTTTAGATTGTTATATATATATATAAAGAATAATTTTGTGCCTATAATTGGTGATATTTTCAAGGAATTTGGACTTCTATGTAGCTAAGTTTTTAAATGTAGATTTTTTTTTACATATAAAGAAAAAAGTGCGCATAGCTTTCAAAAGGCGCGCCTTGAGCCTTGCGCCTCAGGCTCCAGGAGCCTTTGCGCCTTGGTGCGCCTTTCGCCTTTTAAAACTATGGGATGGGGGATTGCCCATTTGGCCAGCATAAGATGCTTCAAGCCCAACATGGATTCTGAAAGATAGATGCTAATCTAAGAAATACCTTCTCAGGGAGGTGGCTGTTAGAATAAGAGAAATGGAGCATAGGAATAATTAAATCAAAGAGAAGAATGACAACGATAAGATAGAAAATCCTAACAAAGAGGAGAATGGTTAGATAGCCAGCCTGAGTTGTGGGTGCATATTTGATAGTTTTACACAAGAGACTAGGGGATGTATATTTGTTTGAGGGATATAATTTTTAACAGGAGGATGTGGATAAGATTAGATTAGCTGATCAGGATAGCGAAAATGTTGGTTTAGAAGGAGATGGATAGAAGGGTAATCTTATTGATGTAGAGGTGATTCTAATCAATATTGAAACATTCAGAGTTCTAAATGAAGTTCAAGGGCTAATTGCCCGAAAGTCTAGTTTGATGAGTGACAACCAAGGATGGTTGCGACTTAGAAACCTGCCAGAATTACAGGGTTTTAGAATTTGAGGTGAATGGATGTGATTCTGTAGGTCTACATATACCGGTAGATATTGGCCTTGACTTAGTGACAAGAAAGAGGGGACATAGGCCCACCAGTGTGGCAACCCTTTACAACACCATCCTCTTGCCTCTATCATGCATATAAGAAATCCAGTATCTACTACAAGTACCATTAGTTTTTATGCATTTTTTTTAGTTTCTTGCAGATTTTAACTCCGCCACCAACATCCTTGAATGTGAAACGGAGTCCCTATCTATCAGTGAGACATGAACCATTATCCTCCTTAATTGACATAACTTGAGCTTGAGAGCTAGTTACCTTCATGTAGCTTTCTTAATGTACAGCTTATGGAGCTAACTTGGATTATCTCTCTCCCTCAAAATAGACAAAGAATCATCAAATAAATTGGGAGAACTAATGATGGCAGTCTGCCTTACAGTTTCTCTTCTTGTTTTCTTTTACCATCTCCATCTCTTTGCAGAATGGGAAGAATACGGAGAAAGGCTATTGTGCTGCATCAATCCTCTTCTACAATCAACGACCCAGTAGGATCATTACGCATGACATAGAAACATTGGGGAAAGAATCATTTCACTATTGAAATTCTAGATCGTCAGATACCATGAGCAATAGAAAGTCCTTTACGAAATAACCCAAATCTTTTCCTTATCATATTACATTTAGGCCTTTCTTACGATTACTTAATGATCCCTATTCAATGTCAAACGGTTCTTTGACATATCATATATCCACATTTCTAATGCCCAATGCAGTCCATATAACTGTGGTATCTGTAGACTAACTCCAGGCAAGAAAATATAGTACATATGGACACCATCCTCAGCCTACATCAATGGTAAAAGTAAAACCCCAAACAGTGCCACCTACATTCCGAATCAAGATACATTGTATATTTGTATGATCATATATAAAAGTTAAGCTTTTGTTCAATGATTGAGGGTAGAAGAATTTTGAATCTTGGTTATGTGAATACAACTATGTTTAACTTCTTTGAGCATATCCTTAGCTCAGCGGAGTAGGTCTGTGGTTATTAAATTTTAGATCTTTGCATTGATTTAGTTGCAAACATATTTGAGAGTTGTTTGGTTAAATATAGATTGTATAGAAGGCCATGCTCCTTAATAATTTTTGATTTAAAATCTTTTCTTCATTGTTATGCCGTTGTTCGTTATCTCCTGCATCCATTATAATAGTTGTAAGAAGTATGATCTTTTATACCCAGGTATGTTTGCTTACAAGTCGTTGGGCATTGTATGCATGACTAATACTGCTGCCACAGATTTCAGTTTCATCTTTTTGGTTCATCAAAGCCAATCATTCTAATAAGGGTCCAATAAACAACTATGTAGAAGCACAAAATTACTGTAACCATGGTATTTCATTCCGGCTTTATTTTTTTGGAAGAGTAACATAAAAGAATGCCGTCATCCGGGCAACCTATGTCTATATACAAAATTCACTAGGTATAAAGACACTAAGTGAGACATCTCAATATTTGCATAAAACTATTCTACATGTTGGCGGATGTATTGCACATCCAGTTGTTTCAAACAAAGATCTAATTTGACTTTCAAATTGCATATTGTTGACATCCTGATTTTTTTGAGGATGATTTTCTCAAAGTAGACAATTAAGGCTGTTTAATTTTTGTAAAGTCACTGCACCAAAACTCCAGAGTTGTAGCAAGGATCAATAGTTAACTGTTTATTATTTCAAGATGCCCCCTTAGGTCAAAGGCCTATTTTGGACTGAGAACTGGATTCATGTAGTATTACAGTTCTCTATAAAATCTGCTTAAATTGCGGACTTTAGGAGATTGAAATCTGGGATGCTCTAATACCATGTTAAAAGTCCCACTACACCAGAACTCCATAGTTGTAGTGAGGATTAAGGGTTAAATATTCATATTCTTTCATCAAATTTCCATATATCTTCAAGCAATTCATCCTGTTATTCATATATATTTGATTGTTGTTTTCAGATTATCGCCATGATTTATGAACTCTGTTTATAACTTTGATACAGTTATTGTAATTTCTGCATATATAATTTTTCTTTTAAGTTGAGACCTCGAAAGATGCGAGTAGCTATATTGCTCCAATTATATGATTTTGTCACCTCTTTATTTATGTAAAGTACTAGTTGTACTGGCGAACGAGTTTCTGCATGCTGTATCCTGGTCACATCTGATATCATATGTCCCAGGCAACTCCGCAACTTGGAAAAAGCTTTTGGTGGTTATGTTCGTGTTTGTGATCGTACTGCCCTCATTCTGGACATCTTCAACCAAAGGGCTGCAACACATGAAGCAGCTTTACAGGCAATTATACCACCTCAGTATCTTATTTCAGTTTCTGCTCGTTATCATCATCATCTAAGCCTTACTATAAGAAAGAGGGTTGGCTATGCAGCAATCCCTTAATTGAGAAGGTTCATCGTCCCCATCTTCATCCAAGCCTTCTCCCATTAGAATGGGGTCGGCTACGAAGCATAAGAAAGCTCCATACAAGATTTGACAAAGTTTTATGATCGGCTGCTGACCTGAGGCCAACCGTTAATTGAGAATGTTGTCATATCCAATTCTAGATTTAGAAAACTCAAATTTGGAATGGTGGCTTTCTATTGCCATTTGTATTTTAAGTAATACATCCATTAAGATGGTCTCCATACTAATATATACTAGTTTCTTCTTGAAGGTTGCTTTGGCACAAATGGAATACCAACTTCCACGGTTGACAAAAATGTGGACTCACCTTGAGCGTCAGGCAGGAGGCAGGGTTAAAGGAATGGGTGAGAAACAAATAGAAGTAGACAAGCGTATATTGCGTACTCAAGTAAGTCCTTGTGGAGTTAGAATTTACTGTACCATATGTATTTTATTGGTCAACTGGATCATATTAAACTACACGCTGAAGCAATACATTATATAAGGATTGATCTTCAAGAGTATTTGATGCAAACTACACGCCGAAGCAGTACCTTATACAAGAATTGATTTTCAAGAGTATTTGAAGTTATTGTACTATTATTTTCGTATTCATTTTAACATCCACACTGGGTTTTGTAGATTCTATATGCATATTTGGAATTGTGCTCTAAGGTGGAATGGGATACTGGTCACTGATGCAGTAATATATGATGATTTGGACCCATTCAGATTCACCATAACATCACTTTGCCTCACAATCTTTGCTGCTTTCTACAAGCCAAACAGAACCATATATCAATTTCACATGTACTGATGCTCTTATTTATCTAAGAGAATGGTATAACAGTATATCTATATTGTTTGTCCTACTACGAAAATGTCATGCTAGTTTCACTGAAAGATGAATATTTAATATCCTCTTTTTCCTTTCTATTTTTATATTCTCCTGAGAACATGCCTTTTGGAGTTCATTTCCAATCCGTTGTCTATTTTTTTTCCCTCTATTGTTGCTAACTGTAATTTCTTACTTTGCTAACTGTAATTTCTTACCATGAAGATGGATTTTCTACTTATACCTAGTATTGCCTACAACCATTAGGAACGTAGAAAAACTGACTATTTCCTAAAAAAAAACAAGGTCACATTACACTACATAACTTTTTAAGTTGAATATTTGTGACCATGTAGACTTTGCTGAATGGAAAGCATTCTATAGAGCTGAGCCATATTTGGGAAAGCAACAAGTGCTTGCAAGGTCAGATCTATATGGGCTTGTCTACCTAATAAAATTTATTAGAAGAGGAGATTTGTTGAGCATGAATGCATAAGTAGAATGCAAGTAAATACAGTTAATTAGTTGGACAAAGCACACAACACTCGTAGTCAAAAGCCAAAATTTCATTTTGTATTATATCTCAGATGGTGTTCTAAAAAAAAGAAAAACAAAAAAACAAAACAAAAAACTCAGATGATTAACAACACAGTCACACACTTAAAAAAACTTGCATACACATATATACATAGAGAGAGAGAGGGTCGGTCCTTCATATAGGATGTGAATCAAATCCTTTCCTTTACAAACTAAATTGAAATCAATGCAAATTGTAAATTAGTCCATCTAATATAATGTATATCATTCTTGATAGTTTTTCATCCATATCAGTTTCCTTGTTTTTTTTTTGCCTCATCTCCTCTTGTGGTATTAATCCATGACAGATTGGTGTTCTGAAAAAAGAGCTAGAGTCTGTTCGGAAACATCGAAAGCAGTATCGCAACCGCCGTTTGTCTGTACCTGTTCCTGTTGTGTCTCTTGTAAGTATAAATATTGATGAACTTTTTTGGAGGTTATCATGGAAACATTCTCAGTTTTCCTTTGTTAGCTTTAACATATACCTGTTATGAAATTTCAGGTTGGTTACACTAATGCTGGAAAAAGTACACTCTTGAATCGCTTGACTGGAGCAGATGTTCTCGCAGAAGATCGGTTATTTGCTACTCTAGATCCAACTACGAGAAGGGTTGCAGTAAGATACTGAACTTTTTGAAGTGTTGCAGTAAACTATATTTGTCATTTAACATTTATGCGAGTTGATTCATCTATGCATTTTGTATTCTTGTTGGAACCATCAACTAATTATCGCAAAATTTGGTTGTAATATCAATTTATGCAAGTTGCGTAACTTGCTCATAGAGACAGTAAAAAAAATAATACTCCAATTCCAAGCTTTGTAGTAGGGAACAAAAACGTATCAGGTGGAAATTTTCATTCTGGATCTTAGCCTCATGTGAAGCATAAGATCTAGTTAATGGATGAAACCGACTCTAAAGATTGAATGATGCTAGAGAACTAGGGGTGCAACTCGGGCGGGCTCAACCCGAGCCCGATCGGGTAAACCCGTCAATGGGTTGGGTTAGGATTGAAGATACTTGGGCTTGGAGTTGGATTCGGGTTAAAATATTTGAACCCGATCAAAAATCGGGTTGGGCTCGGGTTCATGTGTCGGATTATCCAAAGAACCTGAAACCCGACATACATATAAATTTTTATATATATTTATGTATAAAACATTTCATACTTTTTAAATAAAAACTTTATATCCTAAATTTTTCAACCCAAACTCTTCGACTCCTGCTAAATCTCATGTTAGTTTGTATTTTGTAATGATTGATGCTTAATTGCTATTTGAGTATGTGTTTAATATTAATTTTGTTTAAAACTATTTTAAATATCATATTAGAGTCTGGTAAACCCGATGAACCCGACCCAACCCGAGCTTCTTTCGGGCCGGTCTTGAGCTTCATATGTTGAACTCGAGATCGGATTGGGCTTGGGCTCGGACTAGGCTTATCATTCATCGGATTGGGCTCGGGTTGAACTCAAACCCGACCCAACCCGCCCGAGTTGCACCCCTATAGAGAACAACTATAATAGATATTCGTGCTTGTGACCTCGACAATATCTGGAATAACCAAAGTCTGACCCAATATTACATCAACAAATAAAATCTATCTCACATCCATGTCTGTTGCCGACCAAGACCAACATTAAGGGTGTGTTTGGTAACTGTGAAGTGGGTTTTTGGGGGGGGGGGGGGGGGGGGGGGGGGTTGAATTCCCACTTCACAGTGAATTGGAGCATGGGAGAATGGTGCCACTGTTTGGTAGGAGGTTGGGGGGGGGGGGGGGGGGGGGGGGGGAACAAGAGGCTCAATTCCTGTCGGCGGGAAAGGGTATGGGGTGAAGCCGTATGCCACATCCAGCTTTGGCCACTGGATGTGGTTGGTTTCCTCTATTTTTTGGTTGATAATTGATAAGTGATTAGGTATAAAAAAATGATAAAAAAAGTGTCGCACATCCAGTACAAAAATTCGTGGTTAGGTATAAAAAATTCATACATTTTATGTACTAATCACTCATGAATTTTTTTTGTTGCTAATCATTGATTAAACTAACTAATAAGTAATCAAAAATGAATTAATATTTTAAGATAATTTTTTTTTATTCTTAATTAGTACCGGTTAGTACATAAAATTTATTTATATTATTTTTTGACTTATGTAGCATGGCCACAAATATGACACGAACATTAGGTATATTTTGGAGTGTCATAAACGTATTTGTTCAGTTTTTGATACGTGTCCGACACGGCAAATAATTTAATTTGTTAGAATAGTTAATTATTATCTTAAATTATTAAACTAATTATTTAATTATTAAATTATTGTGTGAATTAATTATAATTTACTACTATTATAATATACTCTTCTACTTCTCACTTTTCGCTTTCTTATCTTAACCAAACACATTTGTCCCCTACTAGGAGGACAAGAAAGTTGATGGATTCCTATATGAATTTCATCATTGAAAGTGCAAATCCAAATCTTTCCACACCTACGGTTTACTAAATAGGACCTAATGGGAACTTTTCATATTTCAACTGTTATAAAATCACACACCAGCAATGTTGCTGTGAGACTCTACATGCTGCATCTTTCTATTTGTGCTGGAAATCTATACTAAAACGCCACCACCGTCACATTCCTCTCTGGCTATTCATGCCATGCCGCTATTCCGTCCTTTTGCTACTGCTTTCTCTTATGAAGGTATCCCTCTCTGGTCTCTTTCCCCTTTCTTCATCTTTTGCCCTTTTACTTCTATGTATTCTTTATTTTATGTCTTCCTTAGACGGTGGAAGTGAAGAAGTGTCACGTCCCGGTTCCGTAGAACCGAAAATTTGTTACTGGACGTGATGTCGTACAATTCTAAATTGCACTTGTACAAGACATGCATGTGCATATTTGATATTTATCTCAAATAAGGACATTATAGCGGAATAAACAGATAAATTAAAGTCAACAAGATATATAAAAATGTATCTTTATTGATAATTGCAGCGGAATACAAAGACTCTCAATAGCCAACTAAAACTTGCCAAACTTGGCCTACTCTAAAACTTGTCGAATTGGCTTACAACTCACTGATATAAAAGATTTACAATGTTCCATGCATTATGCCCTTTTTAGCAGAAGATATCTTTTACAAGAAAAGTTTCAACTCGTCCAACAAATTCTTCGATGCCTCAGAACTGTCTAAGCGGCTTCCTCGTATATGTGGAGGAGGGGGTGAGCACATTGGGAATGTACTGGTGAGCGACGCTAACCCGACTCATCTAAAATCGACACAGTAATCATGTGGCATCAAACATTATAATAGTGATCTTTCTATTCTTGTCTTAGGGTCAATTAACAATTCATATATGATAGAAATGTAAAATCGTATAAACCATCACCTGATCACCATACGATGATTCTTATCTACGGACCACGGTCGATTATCCCTCCCAGTAACAAGTATTAACTTACTCTTCCATGCATAAGACACCATTAGCGATGTAGCTTGTTACGGGTGACGCACCATCTTGTACTATTCTATGAAAAATGCGACAATCCTTTCAGTACAATGTAACGAGCCCCACGGAAAATCCCGTAATTCATGTGCTAGTACTTTAGTACTATTTATCCTTGTTCCTCCTAGGCCGAATCGGTTCCGTGGTCTCGAAATACCGTTCGAGAAAACAAAACCTTGTGCACAATTTGTCCTAAAGTCATCTTTAAGAATCCGATAAACTACTTTAAGGTGTTCTTCATTAGGCTTGTTCATGAACTGACTTACAACACTAACCGGAAAGCAAGCCTTATCTGGCCTTGTGTGGGAGATATAAATGAGTTTTCCTACAAGCCATTGATACCTCCATGTATCAACATGGGAACTATCTTCTCTCAAACCAATCTTCTCTCAAACCAAGTTTATAATTAGATTCCATTGGAGTGTTAGCAGGCTTGTATACTAACATTTTTGTTTCTTTCAGTAAGTCTAAAATGTACTTTTGTTGTAGACCACAATGCCTTCTTTCGAACGAGCAACCTCCATGCTTAGGAAGTATTTCATAGTTCCTATATCTTTGATTTCAAATTCTCTGGCAAGAACCTTCTTCAATATAATCTCACGCCACAATATTTTCGTCAACGTATACAATAAGAGTAGCGACTTTCCTTAGGAGAGAATTTGGTAAACATGGTATGATCTGCTTGCCCCTGAGTGTACCATGCTTCTTAACCGCTTTTGACAACCTGATGCTGTAGGAGATTCTTTGAGTCCATAGAGAGACTTTCGGAGCTTGCAGACGGCAGACCTTGTTAACATTGCATCTTCTCTCAAACCCATGTGGGAATGCCATGTACACTTCATATTCCAAGTCACCGTTGAGGAACGCATTCTTGACGTCTAATTGATAAATGGGCCAATCTAGGTCAGCTGCTAAGGATAGCAACACCAGAACAATATTAAGTTTGGCAACAAGAGAAAGTTTCTCTTGGTAAATGTCATAGGTCTGAGTTGGCCTTTAGCAACGAGCCTAGCTTTGTAGCGATTCATACTTCCTTCTGGTTTGCACTTGAAAGTAAAAATCCACTTGCATCCTGCTGGTTATTTTCCTTGTGGTAAATATGTGAGTTCCCAAGTACCATTTCTTTTACGAGCACTAATCTCTTCTCCAGTTGCAGCCTTCCCTTCTGATTTTCTCAAGGCATCATGAACATTCTTTGGAATTTCTACATTGGATAGGTTAGTAACAACTGCCCTGTATTCTGATGACATACCATCATAAGAGACAAAATTATAGATTGGATGCTTAGTGCATTCTCTCGCACACTTCTTAAAGCAAGGGGAGCATCATCAAGAGCATTATCAATAGTAATATCAGTTTGAATTTCATGAACTCCGTTACCTGGAATATCTCCTCTTGAGGTATTTTCCTCCTTGAATAAACACTAGCTCTTTATCATTTGCAAGTTGATTGTGCCTCGGAGAAACAAGGTCAGGGTTGATGAGCAATGTTGGTATTAGGCTCGGAATCTAGAGAGAGACGAAGATATTAAGCTCGGATTCTAGTAGAATGAAGGCATCGAGCCAAAAATTACATTCTTGTATGTTATCCTCCTAAATGTGAGTTTTGGGTAATAGGATTAGTGCTAAAAATGGTGACATCCATAATTCAGTATAATCTTCTAGTAACAAGTGAGTAACATTAGTAACCTTTTTTAGTGGGTGAGTATCCAAGGAAGAGACATTTGATAGCTTTTGGGGCAAGTTTGCTTTGAAGCTGCTGATGGATGTCTACGAATATCATACACTCAAACACTTCTAATGGTAGGAATGGGAAGATTCTGGTTTCTGGGTAGGATAAGAGAAGAGTTTGGGAAGGTATCTGAAATTTGAGAACTCTTGATGCCATCATATTAATGAGATATGTGGATGTAAGGACTACTCCCAAAAAATGTTTAGGGACATTTGTAGCAAACACAATGGCATCCTATTCAGATGCAGATTCGGGTTCAGGGGCAGTGGAAACCCGTGGCTTTCAGCATGGTTTCTTGGTTGCCAATCCACTGGTTTTTCGTGTAATTTCCAGCAGGTGTCTTTTGTATGTCTAAGTCTTCAGCAGTGGTCACACCATGGTCCTCCTCCCCTCTTTGGCCGATTGTCATCCAAAGAAAAATTAGCTCTGCGGGCTGCAAAGGGCAGAGCCTTCAATTGGGGTTGCTGGGACTTGATTTCCCATTGTAGAATGGAATAAAATAGATGATTTCTTTATTGAAGAGAGACTACACATATATATAGGAGAGGCTAGCCTCCTCTCCTATTACTCTAAGCAATGTGGGACTAAAGCCCAACAACTAATAACTCTAATATAACACTTAACACCATCCCTCAAGCTGGAGCATAGATGTCAATCATGTCCACCTTGTTACATAAAAATTGAACCCGGGGACCCAGAAAAGGCTTCGTGAAGATATCAGCTATCTGATCGCCGGTCCGCACATGTTGAAACTTTATCACTCCTTTTGTATATTCATCACGAACAAAATGAATGTCAATTTCAATATGCTTTGTCCGTTCATGAAATATTGGATTGGTGGCAATGTGAATAGCAGATTGATTATCACACCATAGGTCTGCCACTTGAGATCCTGCGTCTTCGTCCAGTTCTTGTAGGAGATGCTTTATATATAATATCTTTGAAGTGCCATGAGCAATAGCTCGATATTCTGCTTCCGAACTTGAGCGTGCTATCACACTTTGTTTCTTGCTTTTCCATGATACTAGATTTCCGCCAACAAATACTGAGTAGCCAGATGTAGACCGTCTATCTGTCAAACTTGTCCTCCAGTCAGCATCAGTAAAACCCTCAATGCGAGTGTGTCCATTATTCTCCATTCGAATTCCTTTTTCTAGATTCTTTACTAGATAAC
Source organism: Iris pallida (assembly GCA_029216955.1). Lineage (NCBI taxonomy): Eukaryota > Viridiplantae > Streptophyta > Magnoliopsida > Asparagales > Iridaceae > Iris > Iris pallida. Next base: position 4,288,191 of record JANAVB010032220.1, on the reverse strand, counting down.
ACAAAATTCTGAAAACTGCCTGCCAGTGTGGAACTCTTGGAGAAGCCATGAATCTACTTGCGACGCTTACTGCAAAAGAAATATCTGGACGCGTCATGACTGTCAAGTAGTTGAGTTTTTCAACCACTCGACGATACTGATCTGGATTGGTCATCAGGACCCCTTCGTCTGGGAGTAATTTTGCCTCTGGATCCATAGGTGAGTTTGCTCCATTTGCTTGCATCATGCCTGCATCATTTAGAATATCCATTACATATTTTCTTTGAGACATTACAATGTCCCGCTTACCCCGTGTGACTTCAATGCCCAAGAAATAGTTCAAGGATCCAATATCCTTGGTTTGAAATTGTTCTCCAAGAAACTTCTTGAGACAAGCAATACCCTGGCTGTCATCTTCCGTGATTACAATATCATCAACGTAGACACCAAGAAGTATTCTTCCAGCAGATGTGTGTCGATAGAAGATTGAATGGTCCTTCTTCGACTGACACATTCCAAATTGAGTAACCACCTGTGTAAATCTATCAAACCATGCACGAGGTGATTGTTTCAGGCCATAGAGGGCCTTCCTTAGACGACACACCTTACCCTCCCTTGCAACGAACCCGGGAGGTTGCATCACATATACTTCTTCATCAAGATCCCCGTGGAGGAAAGCATTCTTTATATCGAGTTGAAGTAAAGGCCAGTCATAGCGAATGGCCAAGGCCATGAGGACACGAACGGACGTCATTTTGGCCACAGGAGAAAAAGTCTCGAAGTAATCCTCACCATAGGTTTGAGAGTAACTTTTGGCCACCAGACGAGCTTTCAATCGGTTAAGAGTGCCATCCGATTTTACCTTAATCGTGAACACCCATTTGCAGCCGACTGCCTGTTTACCATGAGGTAGATCGACTAAGTCCCAGGTATGATTCTCCTGGAGAGCCTTCATCTCCTCGTGCATAGCAGCACGCCAACCAGGATGTCGGAGACCCTCCTCAGCGGTCTTGGGGATCTGAATCCCATCAATAGTAGCTACCAGAGACTGAGTGTGACTGGTAAGTCCTTTGTAGTTGTTAACATACAAGGGATGATCTCGACATGCACGACGAGGACGTTCTGGAGGCGGAATCGCCGGAGCTGCTGGCGGAATTGGTGGAGCTGCTGGAGGGACAGATGGAGGCAACTCACTGGAGCCGGAGCTGCTGGTGGAACCAAAGGAGGAAGATTCTGTGGTTGATGTCGTTAATGGCTGAATCGGTGTATGTGGACCATCATCCTGGGAGGCTGGCTCTGTTAGGGAGGGTACCCGTACGGGGGGTTGTTGTGTTTGAGGAGGAAACAACAAATTTTTTTCTTCGGGATAGATCAGGGGAGCCGGACCTGTTGATTGAGGGAACGGCGAAAATTTTGTTTCGACAAAGGTAACATCCCGAGTGAAAAAATATCGTTTTAAGACAGGAGGGAAACACCGATACCCTTTCTGATCTTTAGGATGCCCAAGAAAAATACATTGTATAGCCTTAGGATCCAATTTAGAAAGGGTTGGTCGGGTATCCCGAACATAGCATAAGCAACCAAAGATGCGGGGAGGCAGAGGAAACGGCTCTCTTCCAGGAAAGAGCCTAGAGAAGGGAGTGCTACCATGGAGAACTGACGACGGCATGCGATTAGTAAGATAACAAGCTGTAAGGACTGCATCCGACCAAAATCTCTTGGGAGTACGTGCTTGAAACATAAGAGCACGCGTTGTTTCCAATAAATGACGATTCTTGCATTCGGCTACACCATTTTGTTGTGGTGTGTACGCACAAGAGGTTTGGTGGATGATGCCGTTGCTGGCCAGATGTTTATCAAGATCACGAGATAAATACTCACGACCATTGTCACTCCGAAAGGTTTTGATTGGAAGACCAAATTGTGTAGTTATCTCGGCATGAAAGTTACACCAGATGTTAAATAATTCAGCGCGACTTTTCATTAAATAAATAAAAGTGACACGTGAGTAATCATCGACAAACGTGACAAAGTACTTTAAACCCATTACAGATGCAGTTGGACAAGGTCCCCATATATCAGAATGCACCAACTCAAAAGGAGCGGTTGCAAGATTATTTGGACTCACCGGATAAGAAATCCGATGATGCTTAGCTAAACTACATGGCTCACAATGAAAAGAAGAGGGAATAGCTAAAGATGGGTACATTTTCTAGAGAACTGGAGACGACGGATGACCTAACCGACAATGTAACTCGACCGGATCAAGTTTCATGCTTGCACAAACAACAGAAGGAGTTGCATCAAACAGGTACAAGCCTCTAGCCACATGTCCTTTACCAATAGTCTTTCCAGTTGTCAGGTCCTGAAAAACACAATTATCAGAAAAAAAAGGTTATCGAGCAATGAAGTTCACGAGTAAGTTGACTGATAGAAAGTAAATTGAACGGGTTCCCAGGAGTAAGTAGAACAGAGGTAACTGACAATCCGGGAGAAAGAGTGGCACTTCCACGGCCGCGGACTGCCAGAGAACCGCCATTGGCAACAGTAATGCCAGAAGCACGACGGACAGGTACATAATCATGTATCATACCTGCGTCACCAGTCATGTGTGAGGATGTACCAGAGTCAATTACCCACTGTTTGGATTTTACTATGCATGCTGCGGAATATCCGGCTGTGGAACCAGACGTTGATGCTTCACCACGACGTTGAGCCTGGAACTCAAGAAATTCCGCGTAAGAATCGTCGCTCATCTGAACCGAACGAACGCTATTATCAGTAGCATCCGAAGTAATATTGGCAACAGGAGCTTTAGGGCACTGCCACTGGAAATGTCCCTGTTGGCCACAGCGGAAGCATGTTCGTAGTCGTCCCCCATCACGACCACCATTGCCGCGTCCGCCATCGCAACCATAAGTCCGACCACCTCGTCGTTCACACGTCCACCACGAACGCCAGGACGAGCAGCGCTACCAAGGGCAGATCGATCAGCAGGAGTATCTCCCGGAGTGGTCTCAACCACCTTTGCGGCCCGAAGAACACGGAAGTGGGCCTCCATCAAAGATGGAACATCAGATCCAGCAATGATCTGGGATCGAGCCGAGTCCGCATCAGGACGGAGAGATGCAAGATATGCCATAACATAAAGCTGCTCGGGTTGAGCCCGAGCTTCATTGATATCCGACGTCAGAGGAAAAACACGATCAATTTTATCCACCATAGCCTTGAAGGATCGGAAGTGGTCCTTATGAGACTTGTCTCCTTGAGTTGCTCGGTAAACGCCAACAACCGAGTTGTATATGCGAGACAAGTCGCGTTTTCCATCAAAAGTCGTTGCTAGGACCTCCCATAGCTCCTTGACCGTGTTCGTGTTTTTAACCATGTCCTCGACGGACGGTTCCATGGAGTTCATCAACTGTGTAAACAATCGACTATCATCCGTCTCCCACTGTTCAAATGTGGGATCAGTCGTCGCCGGAGGGCTGTCAGTCAAATGTTTAGATAGCCGCATCCCACGAAGTGTTTTCTCAACTTTCTTCCGCCATGTTGAGTAACCATATGGACCGTCCAATCGACGGTCGACAAGTCGAGTCGAAAAGATCGTCGTGCCAGTGCTCGTCGTGTTGCTGACACCGTTACCATCATCTGCCTTCGAATCTGTCATCCTGAAATGGAAGCAACCGTCGCGAGTTCTTTCCAACCCCAAAAATCACACCAACTTTACGAATGTGCTATAAACGTGGTCAACACCGTCGCGCACATAGAAAGTAAACACGTCAGGACACAGGAGAAAATACAATCATTCTCTGTGTAGATTTGGATGTGAAGATTAGGGTAGGAAAATCATTTGTTAAGTCCAAACGGCTTAATCTAGGAATAAAGTATTGGACCACTGACTTTTTTTTTCTTCTTTTTGTTTTTCTTTTTTTTCTTTTTTCTATTTTTTTTTCTTCTTTTTTTTATTTTTTTATTTTTAAACTAGGGTTCGGATGGTGTGTGGTGGCTGATGGAAAATGTTAGGGTTTTGAGCCATCGTGGGTGATCCGGGTGTCTGCACAACAGATCCGGGGCGTGGGAGGATCCGGGTGTTTGCGCCGCAGATCCGGAGTGTGGGGGAGCCGGGTGTCTGCACAGCAGATCCGGAAAGGGGGAGGGAACCGGGGGTCTGCACAGCAGATCCGGACAGGGGGGCTGGATCGGGGGGGGGGGTCGGCGAAGGGGGGACAGCAGGGGGGTCGGCGAAGGGGGGGGTGACTGGGGGGGGGGGGGGGGGTGGTCGTCGCTGGACAACAAAGGGGGGGGGAGGGTCGGCGAAGGGGGGTGGGGGCAGCAGGTGGGGGGTCGGCGAAGGGGGGGGGGGGATTTTTTTTTTTTTTTGTTGTGGAATTTTTTTTTCTTCTCTTCCTTCTATGGCTCTGATACCATGTAGAATGGAATAAAATAGATGATTTCTTTATTGAAGAGAGACTACACATATATGTAGAAGAGGCTAGCCTCCTCTCCTATTAATTTAAGCAATGTGGGACTAAAGCCCAACAACTAATAACTCTAATATAACACTTAACATCCTTCATGACCTTTTTCCCGCTTTCCTCTCTTCTAACATCAGAAAAAGTTCTTGGATTGAAGGAAGGGGTTTATCCTAAGGATTCATCCTCTTCATCCAATTTTTTTAAGACTAAATAAGAATTTGTTTTCTTTTTTTCTTTCTTAATGGATCTTTTTATATTTGACAGGACAACTAAACTTAGCTTCATCAAAGAGGCCTAGTTGCTGCCAATATCTATTTAGAGCATTAAAATATTGAGTGACAGTATGATCTCCTTGCAGAGGTATTTTCGTTGTCGGAATAGGTTTCCTTTGCAACATCCATATCTCCTTGGTCGTCTTTTAGTACATGAAATCTTCCCCAATTTCTTTAGTCATGGAATTAAGTAACCACGACATCGCCATGCTATTGTCAGTTTTTTCACGCCTTGGGACTTTGGATCTTCTGACGATGGAGGGGTGGCTTCTCATGTGAGGAAGTCATCTTTTCCTTTTCCGCAAATGAACAACATGACTAAATGAGACCACTTCCACTGGGTAATTTATCTTCACTCAACTTATTCCCTGTGATAGGCATAAAGAGTCCTTCTGATCTACCATTTGTGTTAAAAGTTTAACCTCTTGCCTGGAGGTCACTTCCGGGATAGAGGTTGCATCCGGAATGACCATTCTGTAGTTTACCATTTGGAAGGAGATAGGTACATATTCAGCTCTGATACCATAAAGAAATATAGAACATAGAGAAAAACTCTATATATTCATGATATTTAGAATGAAAGGAAAGGTTTGAATATGAAGGAGAGACATGACAATAGGTGTCACTGAATCTCCTTCTTTCTAGAACTAATCCCTTAAAACAATACATGGTGAAACTCAACTGCAGAGATTTCAGATATCACTATCCAGATCTCTTTATTTAAAACAGGAAAGAGAATAAAACCAAAACTGATATAAACTAGGTATTACACTCTGAATTCTACAATTTCCAAAGTATTATTTTTCTCCACCAAATTAGCGTTAACCACCATCCCTTCTCTTCATCCATCTTCCATGGATACTGCCTTCTGAATCTCAACAGTTGTCACTGTGAAGAAATTTCTGAAACAGTATATATACTTGTCAATGAGTGCAATCCATCGGAAACACACTAAAACTGCCCTTAACATATCCAAATCTCCCATATGTTGCCTGTGCATGTGCTGATGGAGATGCGTAACCTTGAAAGACACTTGCGAGTTTTTACTGTATAAATGTTAAAGAGTTAAAAAGAATGCTCTAACTAGTCATTTCTGGGGATACATGTGTTTGTCATACTCATTTGGTCATAGTGATGTACTTGATGGTACCTTCTTGTTCTGAAAGATTCTTGTGTTAGATATAACCTATATAATGTTCTACAGGTAAACAATGGGAAGGAATTTCTTCTGACTGATACTGTCGGATTCATTCAAAAGCTACCCACCATGCTGGTACACTCTCCCATTACTTTTTATAAAGCTTAAAAGGATAGTGATTTTCCAATAGTTGTTATTCCGCTAAATGTCATTAAGAAAGTAATAATGTTTGGTATGCATCAGCAACTGAAGGTGCACCATGAGATATTCTAGAACCTTGTAATTGCAAGGCAGCTATTTAGGAAGTAAAATCTGAAGAGCGGAAGCATAGTGCATACCTTACAAATCAAAAACTTAATATTGGCATTTTATTCTGCTTAATATGGGTCATGTGTTGATTATGAGATTTTAGAGGGAGCTATGATATAAAGTTTTGGCATTTTTAGTAAAAAAAATGAGATTTGAAGAAAGTGATTTTGTGAAACTGAAATTGGACAGATGGTTTGCCCTTTTTAAAAGTTTTGATCTATATCAGAACTAAATTTTTTTTTATCTATAAGATTTGATATTTTTATATTTCGTTTGAAGCCCAGAAAAGGGGAAGATCAGAATTTTGTATCTATTTATGATATCCTAAAATGGAGAAATATATCATCATCGTTCAAATCTTCTCCCATGAGAACCGGGGTTGGCTATGGAGCATAAGATTTTTTTTTTGTACATGTTCAAATCATGTATGGATTAAATTTCATGTATGAATTGAATTTCATGTTCTAAAGCAGTGAACAAGGATGTATTGTTAACTTCATCCAAATCTTCTCCATGTGATATCCATGTTCTAAAGCATGCATGGATTAAATTTTATACAATGAAAATCTTCAACCCATCGATCAAGTGAGTCCCACTTTAATGGTTTGGATAATAGATAAAAATGAGACCATTAGACCCATGGGTTTGTGTGTGTGTGTGTGTGTGTGTGCGTGTGTTTCCTTTTAACATTTCCTATTACATGTTTTTGATGGTTTTGTAGGACCAGGTGGGTATTTCTGTCTTTCCGTTTTTCTAGTTCAAACTAATTGCAATATGTATTGCAACTATGCAAATGTAAAGACAACTTTTTTTTCTTGTATCTATTATTATCTGTATCTTCTTTTTCTCATTATGGTTACAAATGTAAAGGTACCAGTCTTCAGAAGTTCAGAATTGATAGTCTAGGCTTCCAATCACTTGATTAGATAATGTCTGATAGTGTTACTTATGAAAGCTTTTGTACAACACAGGTTGCTGCATTCAGAGCAACATTAGAGGAAATTTCTGAATCATCACTTTTAGTCCATGTTGTGGACATCAGGTATAACATTGCAGTAGGTGATCAATGTGTCACTAAATTTTATTATATAGGTCTAGTTTTTGGATGTATACTGACTTTCTTCTCCCTATGATGCATATCCCAGCCATCCACTAGCTCAGCAGCAAATAGATGCTGTTGACAAGGTTCTAGAAGAATTGGATGTGGCATCAATTCCAAAGTTGGTAGTATGGAACAAGGTATTGCAATAAAGTGTCCTTGTAATGTTATTGGCATCATTGAAACAGTGGACTGCTGAGAATCAATCCTGAGTGCATCCCTCTGTATCTGTAGTCTTTGATGAGGTTATTTCAAAGTAGTGTCTGGCTTCCTATCTATAACTATGGAGTATGGATCTATGCATTAGTATGCGCACACAATCTATAATCATTAACTCCCAATATCATCATCCTAGCTATAATTCTTTGATAATGGTCCAGCCATTAAGCAGAATACTGAGCCAAAAATGAAATGGCAGACTGGCTGAGAATCAGTCCTAAGTGGACCCTTCTTAGAGACATACTTCTTTTCTGGGATAGTACAATAGAGTAGCAAGGCTTACTGGTTTCCTATCTTTAGCTATGGACCTTTACAACACTTGTTATATTGCACATACCGACATCCTAGCCAATTTTCTTTGATAAGTGTCAACCATAAAGCACTATCCTAATCACAGAAGGATCAATGTAAGTGATCTAGTCACATGTTGAGCTGTTGTCAACCCAGTGTGGCCCCTTCTTTAGGTAAATTATAGGCGAATGAGTTTCCATATAGAGAAGGTGTGCGGATCACTTAGGGAGCCTGCCACATGGTAAATACAGTTTAAACTAACACAATTAACTGGAACTCATTGCCTTCTTCAGGTTGACAAGACTGATGATCCTCGGAGAGTGAAACTTGAAGCAGAAAGAAAAGGTGTAGTCTGCGTATCAGCTATAGATGGCTATGGCCTAGAACAGTTTTGTGATGCAGTTCAAGCAAAACTCAGGGTATAGATTGCTATCTGTATAATGTTTGGAAGGACTCCTGCATTTGCTTAATTACAAGTTTGGAGCATAGGTCCGAGACGCTGACTTCTATTATGAATTGTTATGACAGGACTCGATGGTTCTAGTAGAAGCTTTTATTCCATACGACAAGAGTGAGCTCCTCAATACCATACATCAATCTGGAATAGTGGAAGGAACAGTGAGTATTCTGCTCTAACTTGTGTGCCTATCCATTATGAAAATGAGGATTAAGATAGCAGTATGCAACATTTCAAATTCTCTTTGTTTTCCCCACTGAAGGAATACAGGGAGAACGGGACTCTAATCAGAGCAGTTGTGCCTCTTCCACTTGCTAGGTTCCTCGCACCAATGAGGCAACAGGTGGCTGCTGCTCTTTAATGATATCACAAGACTGGGTAAGGGGACTCTGTTCTATAACTTGTAAACGATAGAGCAATCGTTAAATGTATAGTTTTACGATTACCATGTAAAGCATGATGATAATATTTTGTTTACATCTATGATAATCAACTCAAAAGTAATTGTAAATGGGAATTGTCACGACCCGCTCCCGAATAATCGGATACGAGTCGGACACGCTCATCCTACGTTGGTAGACACAACGTAGTAAGCTATATATAAATCTCATGAATCATCAAGTGAATAAAATTCAATCATACTCATCACAGCGTCTATAAATCGTGCCCAGAATACAAATCACCACGACAATCACAGATATCACTATGCTTTGTGTACACCTTACAATAGATGTCCGGAAACAAATCCGGTAAAGTAAAGCAACCCTAAACTATTATTAATACAGTCATCTATATACATCAATAGGAACTACATCATCATCAAAGCAGAAATGTAAATATATTCAAAGGATCCCTATATCCAAATCCAAACATCTAATCCTGAACATCATCTGCTCCAGCATCTGCTATTCCCTATAGTGACCCATAGTAACTAGGGTAGAAGTTCTCATCTGTCACACCTGCAACGTATCCAGTCAGAAAATGAGCAAAGTACAACCCCGACAAGAAACACTATACAATGTAAATTTGAAATGCACAAGTAATGATATGGACTAACCTGCAATATGAAACAAGAGTACAAGAATTGAAACAATGAATAAGACAATCAATGCAATAGTGAATTTGAAATATTAATCTAATGTGTGACCGGTTGGAAACCATAATATCACAATAAGGTGCGACTTAATCGTGCGTGAGGTGTACGATTAGGCTATTCACAATAACCTAGCTAAGGGGGTGGGGTCACACACTAGACAATATTTTTCCAATCTCCGCAAGACGATCAATAGAACAAAAAACAATCGTGTCAATCTCGTGTCCAACATGAGAACAAGAAACATGACAGAAATACAAAGTAAAAGGTTCAAGTCGATGTACTTGCCTGAATTTGTCGTAGGGGTCTAGTCCAAGATCCAGAGAATAATCTGTGTCAAAAAGACACAATATGCCTTAGGATTATACCAATAACCTATAACTATACTCTAATTCCCATCTACTTCTGAAATCTTTAAGGCTAAGATCTATATTTAAGCAACTAATCCAATTCATTAATTACTTCTACCTACCCTAATTGGTCCAGCCCAGGTGTCTTATAATTAAATCCAACCATTGAATGGGCTATAGTCTGTTGTGCCTATTTTTGAAAACTGATTACCAACTTATTTTTAAGAAAACTGCTATTTAACCAATTTGAGTTATTTCAAAACCACTTCAAGTTGTAGACTCAGCTCAATACTCAAATTAGTCGATGGCCGGAGTCTAAACTTAAAGGCCCAGTCTATTACAATCCCATATTAATATCACCCAATGAACCTACAACTATTAACAATGGCCTCAGGCCCAACGGACCCAGGCCCGTCAATGCTTAAACTGAGCTTTAGCTAACATCCCTCCTGTAGGATGCTAGTAACCCGTTCGAATCTAACGGTCATATTCCTGTCCAGAATACAAGTTTGTTCCCATATGATACCAGGTCCTTGTACTGGACACAAAACGTAACCTCACAGGTGTCCAACAAGTCCAACCGAGCACTGCAACGAGTCGGAAATTTGATACGCTAGTGTCAGACGGATACTGGTCACATGAGCGGACACCGTGAACGAATTATCGACACGGCATACTCGTGTCCAGTCCATACAAGCTCTGGCTTCCAGATGCGGACATGAGCACACAGCCAGTCCAGACACGATCCTACTTCAACATTTTATACAAGTTCGAATAGGGATTTGATCGATGAAACAAACCTGGATTGAATTGATTCGACCATGAGTACAGAGACACCTCCAAATCGTGTCTGACACAGTCCTTCACGAGTCTAAAATCAAAACGAAACATGATTTAGTTATTTCTACAAACACTTAGTGTTCAGAGAAGATAATTGAATTCTTGATAGAATTCTGATTCCAAACTAACAGAAAAGAGAATTCAAAAGAATTTCAAGGGAATAGAGGGGAGAATACTTAGTGATCGAGTTCGTCAATCAACCTCGAGTCCTTCCTGAGTAAAATCCCGAAGGGTGGAGACGTCGATCAACATGGGGCAGTCGAGTCCGTGATCATCGTTGAGCGTCGCTCGCCAGAGAAGTGGCTGACACTGGGTTGATGGGGTCACCGCGCGCCAAGTCGTTGCCGGGCTCAATACTACTACTAGAAGTTGTCATCGTCGATCAATCGATCGTTGGAGAGGAAGCAACGAAAAGAGGAACTCGTCGAAGCCGTCGAGGAAAGTTCGCCGGAAAGTTGATGTTGCTCGCTGCTACGTCAACACCGTCGTCGCCATGGCCGACCTGTCTTCGGTGAGAAAGAAGAACGATGGGGAGAGGAAGGGGTTTAGTATAGAGAGGGGCAGGACTTCGTCGTGGCTGATGGAGTGAAGAAGAGAGAGGGGGGTCGGTCGTTTTTATAGGCAAGAGAGGCGGTTGCTGCCGTTATCGACGGACGGTGGGGATCTCGCCGGAAAGAGGCGGTGGAACGGACGGGCGAGATGGCCGGCCTAGGTCGGTTGGAGGATCCTTCTAGAACCCCTGGGTCGGTCGAGGAATAGTTACCCGCTGGAGACGCGGACGAGGCTCCGTTGCTCGTTGTCGAGTGAGTTGTTGGGACCACTTGGGAAGAAGAAGAAGAAGTAACTTTGAATTTGTGAGCTGCCAAAACTTTAGATCGGGTTCTAATTTTATGGGCTTCCACTTCGTGGGCCAGTTTATAGGATTAAGGTTTATGGCTTTAAGAAATGAAAATAAGCAAGGATTTAAGTATAGGCTGCTGGCTGTGTGGGCAAATGGTGGGCTTGCTTTAAAAATAATTTTTGTGGGAGGTGGATATGTGAGTGGTTGTAGGAAATTTTAGGTTTTGATCCAAATATGGCTTAGCACTGCTCATGGCCAGCTCATAAATAAGTTTTTAAAGAAAGCTTCTATATATATATATATATATATATATATATATATATATATATATATACTCTAAATAAAGATAGATACTTAAGAAAATGTCTAAGTGATAAATAATAAAAAAAATCAAGAGGAACTTTTATTTAAATTTGAAAAAAATGGGGGTTACAAATCTACCCCCCTTAGAAAATTTTTGCCCTCGAATTTTCAAATGGCAGTACTAGGCACGACTTAGATATAGAGTCAAAATGGTATGGTCATAATCAGAATCTAAGCATGATTAAGATCAAACACTTAGGTACGATAAAAAATCTAAGTCATCTAGACACGATTAAATTCTAGGCACGATCAAAACTCTGGGTACGATCAAAATATAGTCACGATAAAATAGACATGATTTAGAATTTAGACATGGTTAAGTATAGAGTCGCATTCTAAGCATGTTTTAGAATCGTCTAGGTGTGATCAAGGATAGAATTAAACATAGTCGTGGTCAAAATCATTTTAGGCACGAGTAAATCTAAGCATGAAAGATACAATCAAATGATCATCAATCAGGGAGAAAATCAAATAATGATTTGAGAATTGGAAAAAACCAGAAAAGAAATTACAAAGGTTTATTGAGAAACGTATAAAGATGGAATCTACGAAAACAAGGGATTTAAGAAACATTATTAACTCAAATTGAAATGAGTACAAGGATTTGTGACTCGGGTAAAATCAATAATCATATGGTAATAGGATGTAGTCTCTATAGTACCCGAAAATCATATATATATCTGTAGTCATTTTACCGAGAATTCAAGCTCCGCCAGTGTACGTCTGGCTGCAGTAAACCGTTGGTTCCATGACTCAAATAATAATAGGTTACCGAGTATTCTATCAACTTTATCCATTTTCAAACGATATTGACGGAACAACCCGAGGGACCAAAACATTATGTATCTAGGACAGTCTCAATAATATCCGAAAGCCTATGAATACCTGAAATCACTTCAACTTAGAGTCCATGTCTCGCCAGTGCGCAGCTGGCTGTAGTGAACCCACAGTCTCCATAATCCAAATAAATGGCTGCAGCGCACAACTATCCCGCCATAGCAGGTCATTGAATAGTCTCTCAACCTTATCCATAGGGATTACAAAGGAGTTTTAGAGAATTCAAACAAGTTCCAAATTAATCATTATAGAAAGGAATGTAGGTATCTATTCTGTAGGTACCTCTTGAGAATCATCGATTGATTATTGGTATGAGGAAAGGTTCAAGTGGCCTGAAGAACTAAATAATGCTCTTAGAAGACACATATTGACTTATACTAGAATTCTTTTGGGAAAAAAATTCCTTATGGTCAAGGGAAAACTAGTCTACAACTTTATGGTTCTAAGAGAATACCTTGAATGGGTCCAAAGAAAGTCAATTTGGGATAACAAAGAAATTCAAAATGGTTTATTTAAGAGGACTAGAAATATTAGTCATTGGTGATAGGTCCGCTAAACAAGGAGTTTATTTGGTACTAAGAAACAAACGGTAAGGCAAAAGAGATTTCAGAAACAAATTTCGAACAGGAAACAAATAAGTTTAAGAAAATCTAGACGTTAAGAGAAAATCTATAGGAAGCTTCCGGTCTTCAATATTCATCCGGAACTGGAATCGTCTCAACTTCTTCAGCTGTCATAAGGTAGGCCCGTCCCTGCGGCTGCTGAGTCTGAAGAGGTGGTTCCCACTGCGGAGGCCCTGGTGCTGGTCCTCAACGAGTAAAGGCGGTGGGGTAGTCCCTCACCAGGTGGGTGGCAGATCCACAAACTAAGCATTGTCCCAATCTCTTGTGGCACTCGTCAACATGGTGTCCCGTCCTCTTGCAGAACACACAAGGAAGGTGGGTTTGAATCTGTCTCTGCTCTTTTGGTGGTGCCGGAGCTCAGATAGGAGGATGATGATGCTGCTGGAGTGCTGGATGCGGAGGTGACCTCGCCTGAGTGTTGGTCCGCTTCGGTGAACCCTGGTAGCTGCTAGTGTCAACATATCTATTCCTCTTGGTCCGCGGCTCCATATCCTTCTCAACTCCCTAGGCAACCTTGAGAATGTCTGCATAAGTCGTCGTCCTGCTAGTGGTAATTGCCTTGCGAATCTCTCGACCAAGTCCTTTCTTGAACTTCCGGGCTCTCTCCTACGGGGTGCTCACCAGGTTCTCTGCAAAGCGGCTGAGTCTGCTGAACTCTGAAGTGTATTCGTCCACGGTCAGGCTGCCCTGCTGTAGTGACTCGAACTGGTTCCTGAGCTCGTCTTGGGCGACCTCCGGAAAAAACTTCTCCTTGAACAGACTCTTGAAGTCTGCCTAGAGAAGTTGGAGAGCGGTTAGCTGGGGCTTCTCTCTGAACCATGCTTTGGCGACGTCATACAGCTGCATGCTAGCTGTCTCGACCTGTAGATCCTCGGGAACTCGGACGATCCGAAGCAGCCTCTCTGCGTTTTCTAGCTACTCGTTAGCGTAGAGAATCCCCTAGGTGCCGTAGAAGTCCATGGGATGGAGATTCTTGAAATCTCTAGTAGTCCCCGGCCTCGCTAGTGGTGCTGGTGGAGCTGGTGGTGCCTCTCTGGTCCAGAGTGCCTCTGCAACTGTGGCTCTAAACTGAGCGGCCTGATCGCTATGAGCCTCGATGAACCTCTGTAAAATTTCCATCAAATGGGTGCTGTCAAGGGTGATCGTCTGAGGAAGTGGAGGAGGCGGTGGGAGCTCTGGCACCTCGGGTGCAGTGTGTTACGCCCCAGTCCCAAAATACACGGAACTAGGTCACGTGGCAATGGCCAGCTACGTATCCAAGTGGATTTCAGTCCAAAATTCAATACGTAAAGCTGTCCTTGATTGGTGTAACTACCTCTGTAACATGTTTATATCTCAATCTACGGACAAAATCATAAATAATGGAGAATATGAGAACCAGTCTGCAGCCTAATAATCATATTGTCCGAATAGACTCGAAAGGAATAATATGAGTCTATAAATACTATGCTACTAAGTGATCAAAACACAAAAAATAAAACATATAAACTACGAAAGAATGAATACCTGCAAAGAGTACATACATAAAATATGACGGGGGCTCATCAACAATCCAGCAAAGATTAAATTTGATAAAAAATATTATTTATCAAAATATCCTTATTACATATAAGATTAAATTTGATTGAAATGTTAATTATAATTTGTCAAAATATCTTCACAAATGAGGAAGCTACGGTACAACATGATGAAAACAGAAAAAAAATAGAGGAAAAAAAATCATGATATTTTATAGGAGAAATAAGGATATTTATGATTTTTTAAATAAAATCACTCAATCCCCCTCATTAAAGATAACGGATCAGCTGTCCGCATGTTCCTGTCCAGCCCCCTGTCCCCACTATTGGGGGGGGGGGGGGTACAGGTTTGGGACAATTTTTTGGGCAAGGCTGATCCGTTCCGCTTGTTAAACCTCCGATCTTGGGAGTTAAAAAATAGAAAAAAAGGGGTTAAACAAACCCTCTATAACCCTCGCTCTTAAACTCCTACCCTCAAATCAAGTATGGTTTGTTTTTCCTCACTTAACTTTTCCTCACTTAACTCTCTTAACCCTCGATCCAAGATGTCTCCTCCAATAGTATAATGACACATATTATATGTTTTCTTCTTCTAATTTAGTCTTACATGAATTCATCACATGTTATATATATAGCACTCATTAGATTGTCTTTTTTCATAACCATTGTTTCTGTACTCTTTGGGAAGGGGAGAAATATGAGGAAAGAAAAAGTTGAGAAAAAAACTGAGAGAAAATTAAAAGTGATGGTGTTTTGAAAGAGAAAGGAAAATGAGAGAAAATTTTGAGCGAAAAACTACGTATGCCCCACTAAAAAAATTTCTCCAAAAAGTGAGAAAAAATGGTGAAAGATGCAAGGATTTGAGAGAATTCATCCAACTACCCCTCAAGAAGGTAGATATAAATTATGATTTGAAAATACAAGGAACTAAATAGTAATTATATCTTTATCCACAAATAAACAAAAACATTATTTTTAAACTTTTTTTTTCCTACTTTTGGTCCATCCAAACAAGGAAGAAGAAAATTATTAGCTTCACCTCGCCTCCATTTTTTTTTACCTCCCCAACAAGGTCCCAAACACAATGAGGAAACGGAACTCCATTTAGTAACTCTTCTCTTATTGCATGAGTTTTGGATGGCCTATATTTTCTGTAGTTTGGGTTTCATTGTGAATCAATGCTATGTAGTTTTTCTAAAGGATTATTTAGTTTTAGGGTCTCAAATATATATGAATATTACAGCTTAGGTCTCGAAATTGACTGACCACCCTGCAAATTTCCTGTAAAATTGTGTCCTCTTATCTTTATAAGGAATTAAGTACGTACGCTTTGAAGTATCGTTTTGTGTATGACATCCCTGAGTAAGTACAAATAGTAGCTGGTTGGTCTATCAAGCTAAACTTCAGTTGTTCGATCGGTACATTATATTTATATTTATGTATATGTACATTATATTTAGAGTATTCATCATGTTTGAAAGAAAAATGCTGATTCCAAAGACATAGTTTTAGAGTATGACAAAGAAGATGAAGAGCATATATAATTGCAGCATCGTGTAAACTTGAAAAATCAGCATCTTCTGCAGCTTAATAGTCGTCAAACTTATAGTAGTTTTATGTCTCTTTACTTACAACAACAAGCTGTCCTATTTTTTTTGGGATAAGGTTACTATTCTTGTTCTTGATGTCGTTGTCATTGTCGCTGCTGGCAAGCTAGCATATTATATATATATATATATATATATATATATATATATATATATATATATATATATTTGAAAATAATAATTTTTGGTAGGCTCATGCTGGTTTCATGTCCAGTTATAACGTCACAACAGTATCATAACTCGATACGGCTGACAAAATTGGCATCTTCTCATTGTTAACTAGATATTATGATAATGGCACAGACGAACGAACTTAGCAATTTTCCCAAATTCCAAAGATTTAAGAAAGATGACATGTTAGGAAGAATATGCTCAATTACTTTACTTTGCCTCAATATTTTGCTGAAGTACAGGGTGTTGGAAAGCCTTGAATTTGATGGCGGACCATTTGTTGACCTCGCTCAACTAACTTAAAATAGAACTTTGTTAGGTACATGATGGAGGACCTATCAAACCAAATTAGTTAGAAATTATTTTGTTATTTTAAGATTTTGTTAGATGAAAATATTTAGATTATTTCATCAAATTGTTATTTTGCGTTTATCTTATCTCGGAGCATAGTTTTTAAGTTATACTAAGAGCTGGAAAACATGAAAAATATTGAAGTTGACTAGGAAATAAAAATTGAGTTTTGAGAGATTTCCCACATGTCATCGATAAATCCCATATTATTTTTGATATGCTAGTGAAAATTATTCAACACGGTAGCGTTCTTGTTGAATGTCAATCTAGTGTCTCGATAACCAAGACGTGTTAGGGAATACAGAGATCATCACCAACATCACTTTGGTCGCCAATCATGTTGATGTCAAGGTGGATTTTGAATACACAAGTCCTTGAACATCGAGATCTGACACCACCTGTATGCGGTCCTTCTCGACTATGCATCCAACATATCACATGTGGGTAATATTTGTACCTTTGCATTTAAATGGACATGTCGTTACAAATCTATTATGATTAATTGTGACAAAAATAATAGTTAATTGTTCACGAATGCACTAAATCTTCTGAAAATTTAAAACTTCTAAATTCATAGTCCATATACATTTTTCTTTATCTCCTACTCTATTTTGTACACTTATTTTATGGCAAGGGCAAGTGTTAGCCCTTGTTTTCGGGATCATGTTTCCTCCGTAACGGAGTATGTATATTCTAGAACTCACTTAGTTGTACCTTTATGTATGTTATATAGATGTATCATTTTGTTATCAACTTTCATGATCATGTATATATTTGTGATTGTGACGCCTTACTCATTGTATATATGATTTACCTTTTACTGCTTTCTTGTATTGGATGGATTGAGATATGAATTCTCTGACCTTAGGACTAGTCGTCAGTGGCATGCTATAGTCTTCCCACACATCTGTTCTAGACAGTCATGACCGCCATACGATGTTCTGGTGTACCTCGTATGGTAGCTGGTCTAATCCGTCTTTGTCTTTTCATATTTTGGAACTGGGACGTGACAAGTCATTGCGACAACAATGTATATTTTTGTAGCCTAAGCCGTGTTGCCAAACCATCATCTTCGATTTATGAAAGTTTTAGGGAAACTCCTTTGTTCATTTCAGCAACAACTCTCTGACAAACTGTATGATCCCGTCGTAGCTAGCATGCTTACGGTAAGTTGAAATCAGACATGATGTTCAACAAATGCATATCACTATCGACAATAAAGAATGAGTATCACAACCTGGATATACATGAGTAACTGTATCCTTGAACATATCATAGAACTTCTTTTGCACCAGGAATATTCAGGTTCTCAAGATTAAAATTAGGTCATGTCGTGACAATCACCATATCTTGTGCCAAGTTGTGATCTTGATATTCAATATAGTCTACCTAGGCGTCCGCTGCGACATCCACAACTCCGCATAAAGTTTATCTTGAGAGCCCCACAAGTTGTAATCACGTACGAATCCCCAGGTTCAAATGCTCCCTCACGACTGTCACCTCTTCGTAACGTTTATTGCGACAACGAGCAGAAGGACACTTGATTTTTGGGTCTTCCATGTTATTGTATTTGCTTTTGGCATACTTAAAATATTTCAACGTCAGCCTTAAATTCGTCTCTCAAGTCAAGCTTGCTCACATATTGGTATCTATACATCCACGTATGATCAACCAAGTAGAAATTCATTGCTTGTTGGTCGTGGATAATTCTGTACAATGTATATAGAAACAAAATGAGATGAGATGGTTAACTTCAAATACGTATGTATTCTAATTAAAGATATTGCAATGAGATGAAAGTTGGCTCAAATTCTTGTTAAGGAAAAGGTTCATCATATCGCCACTCACAATGTAGAGGTTGAATTCCTGTTCTTTCCATGCTTCAACTCTCCAAATGACTGCAACGGTGCAAATCATAATAACTATTTAATAATTGTACCACCTATTATATGCTATGTTTTCCCTACTAACAAATAGTTGCAATTGTTTGTGCCACTATTGCAGACAACTTGAGCAAACAGTATTTTGTAAAACATATAATTTTTTATAGAATTGTGTCTGACCACAGACAAATTGAAGACACAAACCGAGGTTGAAATAACTCTTTTATTAATAACTTTTATTGAGGAAAGCACAAGTCTCTCAAACAGACGAGTAGAAATGCCAAACTTGGTTCACAACTTGAAGAAAATATTGAAATGGAATACAATCCATTTCATACATCATCTCACTTAGTAGAGGGTACCCCTTATTAAAATAGACAGCAAGACTTCTAAAGAGTCGGACGAGCATTCAGCATCCTTCGATCGTGCACTAGATTAACATACAAATGTATGCAATCACATAACTGGGTAGGCTAGATGCTGACACTGTTCGGTATCCCCCTACCAGTAACCCCTGCTGGACTAGTCCTAATGAGCAAGGTGTAAGGCATGTTGACCGGACCACCGTAGCGGTTCGGGAAAGTCGGGTCTTCGTTCATCTCCGAAATGCGCTGCTCAATTTTCCCCAGCTTCGCGTCGAACCTCTCGAGCGCATCTAGAGCCCTCTGATCCGTAGTCCAGTACGGCGTGTCCCTCTTTCCCAGGAACACCTCGTCCGACACGTGGGACGACAGTATCCCGATCAGGGACACGGAGAGTATGGTCGCGAACTGGTTGGTGATGGTCTCTAGGAACACCTTCTCCGGCTCGGTGCTCAGGCGATCGTACTCGTCGGTGCCCCGTTGGGGCATGAAGCGCCTGCTGAGGGTCGGGCGGTTGGGGACGTATCCGGCGTAGGGGTACTGCCCGAAGTTGACCGCTGCGTGGAGCGCAGAGGCGACCCAGATGAGGATGGTGCAGGACTGGGCCAGGTCGGAGACTGTCTGCATCTTGGGCCACCAGGGCTCGTCCTTCTTGTCCCCGTGCCCCACCTCGACGGCCTCCTTCCACCAGGCCTGCAGCTCGACGTCGGACCTGACCGTGTCGTCGGTCGGGTAGTAGATGGAGCAGTACTCGTCGACCCAGTCCTCGATTGCCGACCAGATGGCCAGCCCGTCCACTGCGTAAGGATAGTCCTCGATGAGCAGGCGGAGCTTGTTCGGGCTGGCCGGGTCCGGCACCGCGACTCCCCTCTTGAGGAGGTCGACCGGGAGGGCCTGCTCGGTGAAATTCCAGGCCTTGTAGACGGCGGAGGACAGCTCCATGGAGTACTCCCTCGGGAAGAAGGTGGACTCTATGACGCCGCCGGCGCTGATGAGCGACTGGCGGGCCAGCGCGTTTATGTTCATGGTGTCGCGGTAGTGGGGGACGAGGAGCTTGTTGATCGGGTGGAGCGTGCTGAGGTGCCGGTTCGTTGCGAGCACGAACGGCTCCATCGTCGCGTGGGTGTTGAGCCAGTGGCTGATGAGCTGGTGGACGCCGGAGTCGTTGACGTCGACGTAGGCCTTCGACAGTTGCCATTGCCAAAGGGGTGCCTCCATCCTTTCTTTAGATGGGGTGAAGACCTCGCTGACAGCGGCGCGGCGCTCTTCTCCCTGAGGGGGCAAGCTGAGCTCGATCGCCAGTGGTTTCAGAGTGCCATCGTCTCTCAAGAACAGAAGGGTTCTAGTGGCATAAACCTTACTGGTTGTCGAGTTGATTCGGTTGAGGTACGGCATCAAGCCGTCGTGGTGATCCAAGATGAACAGCTTGTCACTGTTCAATGCCTGCAACAGGTTCAATTAATTAGAGACTACATCTAGATCCCAACTATCGATCTCGATCGATCGATCGTAGCTTAATTAATTAACTATATATCGACGAATATTATATATTATTTCGATTGATAGTTCTTCGTATATTACTTGTTCTACTGTTAGTCCATCAAGGTTGCCCTCGATGTATGCGGCTGTTATTGAGCTGTTCTTTGGAGGGAATTCCTGCAAATTAAGATGGACTTTGTTAGCAACAGATTGATATGGATCGAGTACTTTTCCAAACGATTCTATGTACCTAATTACTTACTTTGAGTCCACAGATCAAGACCGGGTTGACGCCTGCCACAATTTCACGCGCGAACTCTTCGTCTGTGCTCCAAGCATTAACATCGGCTACAAAACATACAAATAGAGAGAGATCGATCGAGAATTATGCACCAAATTGTGATCTACCGAGTTTTAGAAAAAAGTAATACTGACATTGAATGACGTGGGGCATGGGAAGCCTTAGTATCGCCCTCCCGTCCTTGGTTATACTGATCATGTCCTTGAGCGACTCGAACGGTACCTTCTCCTTCATCTGCCTAATCATGGCCGGATTAGCTTCGCCCAACACCAGACCGGTGCCGCTGTACATCTTCAGAACGTCCTCGAAAGCGTCGAACTCCCAATCGTTGTTGATGCCTTGGAGGAGCGGGATGATAGCCTGGACAAACGCCTTGATCAGCTTAGTCTGGAAGTCCGCCTGCTTGACGTGCCCGAACCGTTCGTCCCGAGGGACGTAGACGTCGTCGTCCTGCCTCGACAGTCTGCTCTCGCTGTTGGGGTCCGTCTGCGTACGGGGTCGCCCGGTTCGTCCCCTGCGGGGGTAAGGATATTCCTGGGAGCCTCCGAGGACGGGACGGGCGAGCTTCGGATCCGCGTCGGGATCTCCGAGATCGTTGTAGAATGCGTAGTTGTAGACCCTGTCCCACTCCAGGAGCTGCCTATCGACGTGGTCGCCTCTCAGGTGGTAGAGCTCCTCTTCTCTGTATGCTTGCAGAGGCCCTGGTGTGTCGCCCGGGAGGTACGTCTGCACGCACGCGCGCTCGACCAAATTAATCATCGATTTTTTCGGCATTTTAATCATAATGAAGGAAGCATAATATGTATGTGTGTACACTTACATCATTAATGAAGAAGATCCGGTCGTAAGTATACTTGTCGACGGGATAGACCCAGGAGTTGCAGACGAAGTGGAGACGACCCTTCTCCGGGAAGTTGGCGATGCTCAAGCTCTTGAGGAAGAACTCTTCCTGCCCGATGCTGTTCTTAACGATGACTGCCCCCGGAATCCCTTCTCTCTCCGACCAGGCGAACGTCAACCGGAACACCGACTCTCCTTCCACGCCGGGGATGCTCTCCTCCAAGTAAGCAGGCTTCCCGACCACTCCCTTGTTCTCGTTGTCTGTACGTCGCATATCAAAAGCTTCAATCGTTAAGCATTCAATTTCTTCTGGCTGGTGATCGATCGATTCAATATTTCATTATAATCATAATTAATTAAACACTCTTTAATTCATGCTAGAACGAGTAATTAGTTTGGTTCTCGTTTTGACAACAACATTTTGGCAACAAGTAATAACAAACAAACGGATCTACATTTGAGCCTCGTTTGGTACACTATAATGTAATAGTAATCGGAATGTAATCAAATTAAGAAATTAATTTTCTTAGTTGATTATATTTTTATTACTGAACCAAACAGGATTTTGATTTTTTTTTTTGGAGGGAGGAAGTAACTATAACTATATATATATCTATATATATGTAAGCTCACCACCAACAGTTGCACTGACTAGCTGGAAGGACACTGCCTGTCTCTGAAACTCTTGCACCACAGTAGCACCAACAAGAGAGTTGGGATTATAGTCTCCCTTCTTCATCAGCACGACTGTCCCCCTAATCATCACTTCCTCTCCCATATTGTTTGGAATTGCTAATCGATCTCTGGCTCAAGTTTGTTGTTGGCTAAAGTTGAGTTGAAGACCTGCTTTTTATAGCAGTTCCAAAGTTTTTATTTATATTATCGTCTCTATATATCCACTGTTTCTACATGTGCAAGTAAACATAATGTTCACGAGGTTCTTTGTCTACATTCTTAGCAACGTACGGCGTCTAATAGTTTTACATTATAAAAAGCCATATCTAAAGATAGCATTCACGATCTTCTTTGTCCCTTAGCCGTGGCAGGCCACAGGCTCCACATTATTGGCGTCAATTAATTTTTCAGAAAATTACAAGAAAAGCATTAAACTTTAATAGAATTGTACAAAAGGCATCAAGTTTGGACAAATTGTATTCTGAGCATCGAAACGACATTTGAATTGCCGTTTGAGGACGTCACCCTCTGTCAGCTTCGCTTAACTGTTAAACCAGAATAGATTAAAAAGTTGGGAAAGGATTAACAAAACGACGGCAAAGCAATAGCCGTTTGCTGACGTCAGAAGACGTCAGCTTCCGTCAATCCAATTGCCGTATGATTGATTTTTTTTTTCTCTCGCCGTGTGGGTTTTTTATTTATTTATTTTATTTTTGGGTGCTGACGTCGGCTGACGTCATCTTACGGCATTTGAATTGCCGTCTGGGTAAATTCAAAACATAAACAACAAATGAAACTGACGTCAGAAAATCTATTAGCTTGTAATAATGAAAGACTCTAAATCCAAAACATACTCGTCAGAAAATCTATTAGCTTGACGGCATAAATTTTTCCAAGCTAATTCAAATGAAAGAGGAAAATCTATTAGCTTGTAATAATTAATTGCATAAGAGAGTGTGTAAAAGACTCTAAATCCAAAACATGAACAGCAAATGAAAGAAAAGAAAAATAAAATATCCAAATAACCAAACGGCAAAAGAAAGGTCGGATGCTGACGTCAGATGACGTCAGCAAACGACATTTCAAATGACGTCGCCCCCCTAATCCTTTCCACCATTTTTTTAATCCACTTGTAATCTTCTATCTTTCCACCATTTTTTTAATCCACTTGTAATCTTCTAAAAATCCTGGATAATGCCCGTGACGTTATCAAACGACAATTTAAATGTCGTTTCGATGCTCGAAATATAATTTGCCCAAACTTAATGCCTTTTGTACAATATTATTAAAGTTTAATGCTTTTCTTGTAATTTTCTGTTAATTTTTTATAATGGGAATCAATTGCTTCTTTCCTGCTTTGGAATCACAACCAGCAGAGTTTTGTATATGTTTTTTTTTTTTAATTTCTTCTGCCATTTTTTTTTGGTGTCTCGAAGAATGCTGCAAGGCAACCGATCGAACTATTGCACTTCACTAGGCCTGTCAATGGTAGCTTATTGGTCGAATATTGGCATTACCATATCCGAACTATTAACTATCGGATATATCCGATAACTATCCGATATCCGATCGGATAGAAGTTTTGGCTACCGTATTTATGAAACCATTAACCGATGATACATTTATGTTCATATATACATTCTTATAATTTGATAACTGATCCTAAGGCAAGAAGAGAGAGAGAGACCGCTTAATAATTTTACATGTTCTTGCATGATTACCGTGTTAGTTTAGATGAGTCGGCTAGAGACCGCTCACATGTGCATTCCTTAATATGTTGACCCCCTCTTCCTCAGGTATGATGAGTCGTTTGGACGTGTTGAGGCGTTGGAGCTCGTTTGTCAACTTGAAGCTATTCGGCTGGAGATATTATATTTTATTTATAAAGGACGTAATGTATGGAGCAATATTGATTGTATTAATTTTTAAGTTGTAGGCATTGTGGCGTCCTGCATTATAATGAGATTCAGTGTCGTAATTAAGTTATTCTTTTGAACTAAGAGCTGTTGTAATTCCGCTGCATAATAGTACACTTTATTTCACATCATCATGATACTTAGTTTTACCCAAAAATAGTTCATTAATTACTAAAATTACAAGGTAAGGCGACAATCTCTGTTTTTCATTCCCGCGCAAGGGCTACAAAATCTTTCGCACCTAAGAACCTTTAAATATATATGAGCTGTGTACCTCCATAGTATTCTTTCCAAACATGCAGAAATTTGTAAATTTGCTTAGGACATTGTGACGGAAACTAAAACTTCTGTCACAATGGTAGAAGTAACGAAGATCCATTTCATCTGGCCTGGCAACCAAAATGGTGAGAATGCCAAGATCGAGGAAGCAATCAAATTGAAAATATAACAACTATTTTCTACATGGTATCGGAACCTCCTTTCTATAGAGTTAATGTAATGAGTAGATTGTAAAGTTATAAATAGTTAAGAGAGTATCAATAAAATATAACAATTATTTTCTACATGGTATCAGAGCCACCTTTCCATAAACTCTAACCTTCCTCCTATTTTCTCTCTCTCTCTACCATCAAACCCTAATTCGCGCACAGCAGCCCCTCTTCTCGTGCCTGCTGCTGCCCGCTGTGGTACGCGCGCCGGCCGCCCCTCCTACGTGCGCACCGTCCCCTCCTACCGCACGTAACGGTGCCGTTATTGTCGTTGTTCGAATCATTCCAAAAGAGGACACCGATGCCTAGATCTGATAAAAATAGACATGTTCGGATCTAGGAGCGGACAACGAGGACGAGCGTAAGTCGTGGAGCGGACGTGACGTGATCGGAGAGGAGAAGCATCGATGTAGAAGATCATCAAGAAGCTGGATCCTTCAGAGGTTGCGACGTTGATGAAGATGTCGGCTGGTGAGAGCACGACACGAACGTCGCCGAAGTTGAAGCTTCCCTCCATCGATCTGACGCTTGATGGACCGACTACCTACCTGAGTTGGCCACGACGGGGAAGGAGAACCCTCGCAGAGAAGACAGAGCCGAATGAGGGCTCGACAGGACGAAGAGCACCGTCAGGACCTAAGGGAGAGCCCCGGCAGTGCTACAATTGCGGGGAGGTGGGTCATCTGAGGTATGCTTGCACCAAACCACCCAAGAGAGATTTAGGCGGTAGACGTGGACATTTTGGAGGATGTGACCGTAGTTGTAGGAGTCGACGGGACGGTCGAGGAGGTTGTCGGACGAACCTGTTGGTAGCAGAAGGCGAGAAGACAGTTGACGGTGCATATACTGAGGAGGATCAAGCACTGCAGGACATGTTGGAAGTACTCAGGAGGAGGCAGAGAGCGTTGAGCGATAGAGACATGAGGAGTGGAACCGGGGAGGCGTCTACCTCATTCTTCGCCAGAGGCAACGCTGTCATGTATGCCCATCCGTCGGCGGAAGGCACAGACGACTCGCTCGCCCTTGCATCTATGTCTTTCCTCAGATCATCGGATTGGATTATTGATTCGGGTGCATCTCGACAAATGACAAAGAATGCTAGTGAGTTTTCTTCCTACACTCACCTAGCATCGGCGGACAACATTCAAACAGCTGATGGTACTTTCCAGCCAGTGGTCGGTAAGGGTACTGTCGATTGTACAGGTTTAGTAAAATTATCCAATGTTTTGCATGCTCCTTCTTTTTTCGTCGGTCTTTTGTCCATTAGTTCTATAATCCTCCAATTAAAATGTACTGTCTGCTTTGATATTCCTAAGGTGATCTTCCATAAGAAGGAGACGGAACGAAGACTTGGGACTGTCACTTGGCATGATGGACTGTGGTACCTGGATCGAGAATGGCTGGATTCAGCATTAGTATCTATGGCAGAAAAGACAGGAATGAAAGGACTGAAGAAGATGAGTGCGGAAGATACATTGCGACTCCACCACAGGAGGTTGGGACACTCTTCATTTGGCATTTTAAGCAAATTATATCCTGCAATTTATGAAGAAGTTAATAAAGAGAAACTAGTTTGTGATGCTTGTGAATCAGGCAAACTTACTTGGAGTTCATATGTGAGTAGCAGTCATAGGAGCTCGTCTGTTTTTGATGTGGTACACTGATATCTGGGGCCTTGTACTACTCCTATGAATGATTATAAATATTTTGTTACCTTCATAGATTATTTTTCTCATACTACTTGGTTGTATTTGATAAAAAAATAAGAGTGAGGGCCCCTACTGTTTTCGGGACTTTCATAAACATGTCCAGACTCAGTATTAGACAGTAGTGAAGGTACTGAGGTCTGACAATGAAACGAAGTACACCAACAAGACACTTGCGAAATACTTGTCCGCCCAAGGGATACGGCATCAGACCACCTATGCATATACACCAGCACAAAACAGAGTAGCGAAAAGGAAGAACAGACACCTCCTGGAAGTGGCAAGAAATATGATGATAGACATGAATGTTCCACAGAGTCTGTGGAGATATGCAGTGTTGACAACAGCTCAACTGATCAACATGATGCCTTCGAAGGTGTTGGGATGGAGGTCTCCATGCGAGATGCTGTAGGAAAATAATAGTGGGAGTCCCATTAAAGGTGTTTGGCTGCGTATGCTTCGTGAAGGACAACAGACCGTCGGTAGGGAAGCTTGATCCTCGAGCAATCAAGTGTATCTTTGTGGGCTACTCGGGGACTCAGAAGAGCTACGTATGCTGGAGTCCAGTGAAAAAAAAAAAGAAAATTTGTAAGTATGGATGTTCACTTCAGGGAACATGAGCCATACTACAGTTAGGAGGAAAACCCAAATAACTCACCTGATACTGCAAGTATGAGGCGAGAGGGGGAGTTATTGGGAAGCATTTCGACTGATCTCGGAGTATGACTTGGAGGAACAAATTGGGTACATAAATGTGAAAAGGGACAGAAGAAGAAAATAAGAGGTGTTAGGCCAACAGCTCAGGGAAAGATACTTACCTACGACAGGCGAGAGAAGCAACTTGTAGGACCAGTTCCTACAGTGCCAGTGCTAAGTCCCTTGCATGTGCCCATCTTGACTCCTGAGACACCTACACCATAACATTCCCCTTCAGGTGATATCTGTAATGTCCCGCTCCGCACGGTGTATTATGCTGAGTCGTTGACTCGAAGAGTTGCGTTGACCCGATTACGTATCGATGTGAATCGATACAAAGTGTTAAGTTGTCCCGAGCAATGCATCGAACTAAGTCGATGCGAAGAGTTGCCTTGTCCCAAAGAATGCATCGAGTGAATCGATGCGAAGCGCCGTGTTACCTCGAAGGATAAGTGCGTTGAGACGGCTCAAAGATTCTAAGAAATCGAATCGACCAAGGCGCAAGTCCGAATCGATGCAAGTATTGATTTTAGTTGGTTTCATGTGCAGGCTATACGTTTACGCTGAAATGTTAGAGGTCGATCTTTTGCCTTATTCAGTAAGGGGTCCGCGAAAGCAAATCGTCGCCTTGCGACGGACTGAGGCATTGGCACGGTAAGCCAAATCGGACGTATAACTCAATGAAGCACGAAGTGCTCGAATGGCTAAGTCAGGAGAGTTGTCCGTGCAACGAAGTTATAAAATCGAGCCACAACGGCTCGGCGAAACGATAACGGCGGATCGACTCAAGGTGGGGGGACATTAACTCTCTTTCCTACTCCGTCATGCTTAAGTAAAATATATATCATTGAATGCTGAGTTAACCTATCAACGCCACGGGCGTGGCTCGATAGAGAGATAAACGTAGTGCGTGTCGAACACTAGATAGAACAATTGAAATGAATCGTACGACAAACGTACGAGTCGCTATGGAACATTGGATATCGCAAAGGCGAGCGCCTCGGTGCACAAGCCGCAATAACGTGGGATAACTGTACTCGGCGAGTGCCTTAGTGCACGAACCATACCGTGCCTTCGCGCACGAGTTAGAACGGCTATAACATTGAAAGACAATAGGCGAGCGCCCTAGCGCGCAAGCCACGGACATTGAAATACTAAAGCATGAAAATACGGCTTCGACGCGTGCAGCAAGTGTACGACGCGAAGGATAGATGATAAATGTGTCGAAACGTGCCTACGTGCACGAGATCATAAAAGATGGCTTCGTTACGAAGGAATACAGTTGTGGCATGAATGTGGCGGAACTGTCGGATATGACATAATGCCTCGAAAGGTGTTCGGGACCTTCGGGTCGTTCGGTGGATGATCATTGAGTTGAGACATAATGCCATTGAACATTGAAACGAAGTATGAAACATAAGAACATAGAAAGTTAACGGAAGAAATACGAGATGATAATGCGACATGGTGCCCTTCGAAATGTTCGCGGCCTTCGGGAATTCGTTGAGGACATTCGGGCGTTGTGCCAATTGAAATAGAGATAAGCGAATTTGCTTGGTTGTATGAAAGATAAGATTCGTTGCATGGTCAAATGGACTTAAAGATATAAAAGCACGTGCATGGATATTCCCTCGAACGCGGCGCACCAGGGCGCTGGGACCGTTCGGCCTAGGAGGGATTCGTTTTCGGTATTGTTGGTGCACTTCATTTAGATGGGTAGCGACCGTCTGGTGAATGTGATAAGCCACTTGCTGCGATTATTTCGATGGTCTCTGATGTTGGTTAGCAACCGCACAGAGTTAACATCGTCTTATGTTTCGATTCGATAATATAAGTCTATTCTAGCCCGAAAAGCTAGTGACCTTCATATAGTTAAGGGCGACGGGTTTGGAAGTGCAAGGTATGCGTATATCTTGCATGGATGGATCCGAATAGAGGGCACTTATAACATGACAGGAAAAACGGATAGGCGTATTCACCTTGCGTCGGTGCAAGGGCGAGTGCGTCGATATTGCTAAGTTGCGCCACGAATCAAACACGAGATTGCTTGCCTGTTTACTTATGCGAATTGAATAACATGCTTGCCATGCTTTACAGTCTTCGAATATGCCATGAACTCATCCTAAGGAGAACATAGAAAGAGAACTAAATTGTATGTTTGCATGAATCAATACAATACTAAATGTCAGTTTGTTAAGTGGATTTTTGATCAGTACAACAAGGACGAAAGTACTAATCTCCCACTAGTTTGCTAGCAGGTTCAGGAATTGGTCTGCTCGCGGCGGAGCTTCGCTTGAACGCGTTGAGGCTTGGAATGCCGAAGCGTATTGAAGCGTGTGATCACATTGACGCTCGGACATGCAACAAGATTGATGCGGCCGAGATATAGAAGGCATGATGTATGGAACGGTGAAATCCTTTGTAGACAAGAGAGAACTTGAGTGTTGTAGCTGTAAGCCCCCTGAATTTTACGAATTATTTTTCGAATTTTCTAATGAATTATTTTCAATAATTCATTTCTATATAATTAATTTCGATTTGATTAATTTTGATTTAATGCTCTTTACCGTGACTTGGAATTCTAGAGCATCAGGGACGCCAGTCTCTGGAAACTTCCTTCTTGAAGTTTGTAGTAGACGAGATTATCTTCATATTGATATTTCGTGTCCCACTCGAACTTGTTTCCTTGTGCTCCATTTGATTCGCACAACTTCGGGTCAATTTAGACCAATTTATCGTCTGCCGTAATTTGTGATTTAATTTCCAACTTAATTTTCGGGCCCGACATCGGTCCAATCCAGTCTACCCAATATATTGCCCTGGCCTGTTTTGAGCCTACTATGCACGTGCCACTTGCGCGCTA
The DNA here is from genome assembly GCA_029216955.1 of Iris pallida. Classification (NCBI taxonomy): domain Eukaryota; kingdom Viridiplantae; phylum Streptophyta; class Magnoliopsida; order Asparagales; family Iridaceae; genus Iris; species Iris pallida. The sequence goes on along the minus strand of JANAVB010032220.1, from coordinate 4,258,150 downwards.
TCAAATTGATCTCTCTTGTGCCCCCAATTCATCCATGAATTAATTGATTTAATTTATTATTTTTAATTAAATCTTGGTCCCGAACTTGTCCAAACTTGGCCCAACGCCCAACCCAGTTTAGTGTGGGCCCTGTCATGACTGCCCATACACCCCACTGGTGTTTATTCATTTTTGCCTACTCGAAAATATAATTCTTTTATTTTATAAAATATCTCTACCTCTCTTATATATATATATATATATATATATATATATATATATATATATATATATATATATATATATATATATATATATAATGTAACTCTCTTTTCTCTCTCCTCCTAATAACACCTACACACACAACTCACTCTCTCCCCTCCCCCCTATTCCTGGCCGAACCCCCTCTCTCTATATTTTCTTTCTCCCTCTCTCTAAATATCTCTCTCATTCTTTCTCTCTCTCTCTCTCTCTCTTTCTATATATATATATATATATATATATATATATATATATATATATATATATATATATAATCATCTCTCTTTCTCTCTCTTCTCTCCCCACACATCACACCTACACCCCCTCTCCCATCAGGAACACCCCCCCCATGTGTGCCGACATCCCTCTCTCTCATCTCATACATCTCTCTCTCTCTTTTTAAAAAAATATCAAACTCTCTCTCACTCTCTTTATACACACACACACAAATTTTCCTCTCTCTCTCAACAAACACACACACACACTCCACAGCCGACCCCCTCTTCCTCCCCTGGCCCGACCTTCTCCCTCCGACGTGGCTTCGCCGCCGGCCACCTGGCCAACCAGGCCGAGCTCCTCTAACTCCTCCTCCTTCTTTACCGATCTTCATCATCAATGTCACCACCATCACCATGGTCGTCACCACCAACCATTACAACACCACCACCACCACCATCTCCTCCACCACTCCGCACCCCACCACGCCGAGGCCACCGCCGGCCACCGCCGCGCCGCCGCAGCCGTGCGCGTGCGCTGCAAAAAGCAGCCGCGGCAGTGGCAGCATGCAGCAGCAGCGGCGCCACGTGCGCGCGCGCGGGCCGCCATCGTGCGCCGTCGCGCCGCCGTGGCCGCCCCTGTCGTGCGCGCGAGCACTCCGGCGAACCCCCGGGGCAGCGCCTCCTTCTCCGGCGCGACGCACGGGCTATTCGTGCGTTTTGAACGGAATCCCGCCGTGACGCGCGAGTTTTGAACTTCAGAATTCGCGTCTCGGGACAGCGACTTCGCGCATGTTTTCTGGTAGATCCGACCGTTGGATCGGCGATATTTTTGCTCCGTCGCAATCTCGGTATATCCACCTTCACTCCTGTCAATTTTCGTCCGTTAATTTTATCGTTTGATACATCAAAACCGGCCACCAAGTTGACCGTTTAAATTGTATTAAATTTGGACAGTTTTGTGGAGCTGACTTCGTCGACTCATTTCTCCTCCGTCGCAGCTCCTGTTGGCGCGCTACCAGTTCCTGTGCGAAGCTGGTATAACCCTCTTCCTGCCCCCTTTAGATTTCATTTCAGTTTGAGCTTGTTAGGTCGGTCGAATTCGACGCCAAAGTTGGCCGTTCGAATTCTTAGTGTTGCACTTGTAAAATTCTATTTTTGAACCCGGGACTCCGGATTCAATTTCTGACACCACCAGTAGACTCGTGGCATCGTTCTGGCATGTTTTCATATAAAGTTTGCTTGATTTAGAGAACGTGGGCCCTGACACGCATTTCGGTACAAAGCGGGTCCCACTTTCTGGGTCAACGGGTCATTTTGAGTTCGGCTCATCGGAATCCAATTCCGGATATACCGTTGAGTTCGTATCGTCATTCTGGACTCGTTGACATATAATTTTCTAGGTTTTAGTGGACATTGGTTCCGGCACGCATTTCGGTGCAAGTCGGATACCAATATCCGGGTCAGCGGGTCATTTTGAGTTCGGCTCATCGGAATCCAATTCCGGATATACCGTTGAGTTCGTATCGTCATTCTGGACTCGTTGACATATAATTTGCTGAGTTTTGAGGACATTAGCTCCGACACGCTTTTCCGTGCAAATTGGAATTTCAATGTCCTGGTCGACGGACCAATTTGAGATCGGGTCAACGGAATCCAATTCTGGATATACCGTTGGGTTCGTATCGTCATTCTGGATTCGTGAACATATAATTTGTTAGGTTTTGTACACTTTTAATTAGACACATTTTTTGGTGCAAAGTGTGTCCAACGGTGGATATCATTTTGGCCCAAAATTACCGTTTTACCCTTGTGTCCAAATTAGACTTTTGGACAGGCTATCCTAGCTGATTTGACTATTCTGGACACGTTGGTGATATTTATTTTATCATCCGACAATATCTGTAGGTTTTCACCCTATTATTATAATCTTTCTCCTTTTGTGGTATTTTGAGTTCCATCGATTCCGGTGATTTCACAATCACTGAAATTGATGTGTTGACCTTGTAGATGTTTATAGAGACTAGCCTTGACCCTGTTTGACCATGGTTGACTACTTTGACTGAACGTCGAAGTAGAGTCAACATTTGACCTAGTTTAACCTAGAGTTGACCATAGTTGACCAGTTGACTAAATGTCAACTGTAAGTCAACCATTGACCCAGTTTGACCTAGTTTGACTTGGTTTGACTTATTGTGGCCTAGTTTGACTTAGTGGACTGAGTCTGACCTAGATTGCGTAGCTTATACTATATAATCAAGCGTAACACTGTTGAACCCTAATTAGTTTATATATATCTTATCTTTAGGTCTGTGGCATCACTCTGAGCATCGACCCCATTTGACAGCTCAGGACCGCAGGCGAGTACATTCACTGATAGTTTTCATTGTCTTGATATCTGCTATATCCGATTCAGTCGTAGTGTCTTACTTGATTCCCAGTCACGATAGTTCACGGACTAGTATATGTTGGATCATGACATGAGATGTTGTTCCTGGATTTTCTTGGTATATATGTACATTTCCTGCCTTGTTTTATGTACTTGTATAGACATCGATTCCTGAGAGGGAGTAGCTATCCTCTTAGGGAATCCCGTGTCGTGACGTGTCATGTCCAGGTCCATTATACTATTCGGGGATGGGAAATTATTAGGGGTTATGTGATCAAAGCCTCCCTGTCACTATTTTGCTAGCGCCACCCTCACCTCACGTAGGGTGTAGCAGACACCCCTTGCCGGGTTATCCAGGTTGGCCGGCATGACCCTTTCCAGAGATTTTCCTGTGATTGTCGGGCCAAGTGGATAACCCTACCATGACTCCCTAGCCGATCACATTTCGCTCTAATAATTCAAATCATATTTTACATTTATTGTCGTATCTTATATTCCAGTTCAGTTTTACTTTCTGTACTTCTCACCATGCTATGATTTCATTTACTCACATGCTCTACATGCCTTTACATTGTACCTTGATTGGAGACTAAGTTCTGCTCGGGAGAAGAGTTACAACCCCGGTCCTTGTTTGGTTTAAGGGTTGTAACTCAGCTTCCGAACGGTTCCCAAGTCTTCATATATCTTTGTCTTGTAGTTCATTATACTGTCTCTTATAGAATTTGTCAATTCACATGGAACTGCTGTTAGTGTTTGTTCTTGCTCATTTTCCTGACAGGATACCGTTGATAATATTTTAGGAGTTGTTATACCATTAGTGGACTTCATGATGTTGCTAGCTGAGGTGGATCTCACTATTCTTCTATGTGAGTTGTCCGGGAGTTATCCTTAGTTCGTCTTGTTTTTCCTTCTTTATTTCCTGTCTTATGATTCCTTCTAGTAGTTTATAGTTGTTCTTGTGCTTTAGTTATCTTTCTTATCTTATCATACCTAGCTGTTGTGATGTGACTAGAGTATATTATAGTTATAGGCCTTCTAGACGTAGTGTATATTTATTGGGTACTTGTCACGCCCCAGAACCAGAATACTGGAGAGCGGGGGAATGACTCAGCCAGCTACGTATTACGGGTAGATGAATACCGTATAATACGATCAATGCTGTCTAACCAGACGAGGGGGTGCATACTACATGAAAGTCTTACTATGGTCATTTCACATCTATTGTCTCAATCATTCAAACAAGAAATAGGAAATAGAGAACATGTAAGAATAAGCAGTAAGGCGTCCCAAATGCTCAGTCAAAATGTTCTTGAGATCTGGCTTTACAAAACATAGCCAGATGGTATAGCAAGTATATACACAATTGTTATCAGCTGCAGTCTGACTTTAGTTACAATTATGCAAAAGTAAGTACAAGACAATCCGACTAACATGTCGGTACCAAACGGTTAAGTATAAAGTAAATAACAAAACGAGCGGTGAAGTAAGGAAACCCACTCGAGTCCTCCTGCAATCATTCCCCTAGTATTGACCATCTTGGAGGTAGAAGTAAGCTGGATCCTCGGGGACCGGCTCTAAATCTGGCCATGCAAAACCAGAGAGGTTAGACCTCTAATAGCAAGTACCACAAGGAAGGACGATGTGAAGGACTAAACCAGTAAGTAAGAGAATATAGTAATAAATCTCTGCTTCCCACTAGGATTCACATAACATCAAGACACTTCGAACCAACCTCCCAACCAAACAAGGACAGAAGTTAGTCCGTCATGTCCTGACATTCTGATCATCTCAGTTAGGCAACATGGTAGGTACAATACACAAACAAATCATCTTGAACGGCCAATCAATTACTGCGGCTTGCTATTTTGAGTCCCAAGTTATCCTGGAATTATGCAATTAGGGATTCCTCAGTTCTTACTATGTGCAAGCAAGGCTAGTCTATCCAATCAATCAATTGCGCCAATCATGTAGTTAGACGAGTCCCAGCGGGACGCCCGCCATTATAGCATGTACAATAATAATAATAGCAGATACTGTTCCCTGCCCGTGTGACAGATTTACAGTATCTGTGGGAACCAGCCGGCCCGTCGGGCACTTAATAGTTCCAAGGGGGCTGCCATGTAAGAACTCGGGAATCCATTCTCTCCATGCCATCGTTATTTTATTTGACTTAATGGTCTCTACGTTGAGTGAAGTTCCATGCCGTGGATCATGGTCATTCGAATGAGTACTTTCGTACGGGGTACGATATGCGCAACTCTACAACGATATCCGTGCGGCTATGTTGTAGGTTTTACATAGCGTGATACAACAATCAAGTCTAACCACGGAGTAATCATGCCTTGACCATAAAGTACACATGCTGTTTTTATAAAATAGATAAATAAATAATAAAAAAAATAATAATAATTACTTTGAAGCCTGCATGTGCCTGTATGCCAATATTCGGGATCGGCTAATCGAGTATAATAGCTCATTACATGAACGTGTCTCATTCATTCAATTCAATAAGACGACTAGCCAGTCTCTTAGTTCCAACTAGGAACACATGATCAATTATAGTAAAGATAACCATTATTATTAATGGTATCAAGGCATGAAAGTCAATTAGTATTACATGGGGTCGAGTCTGTAACTCCTCAGAGTTAAGTTCCAGTCAATCTGGGTATCCATGGATCAATCAAGACACATGACACAGTCTTCATAACAATCCATATTTATAATATTAGCATGTCGTGATTTTATCAAGTTCACGCCAAAAGGCGTAAGGATATAATAGAAGAATCATCATGCCATCATTAATGAATAAGTTATAGAGCAAATAGAAACACCCTGGTTAAAAGTCACGCCAGCAAGTCTAAGCTAAGGCAAAAGTCACGCCAACAAGTCTAGTCGAAGTGAGCGTGAAAAACGGTTCATGTTGGCATGCACAGTGTGAGTGTGGGAAAAGATAAGAAATCCACGCACGCACTCGTGGACGTATGCGTGACTAAAAATACACGCACTCATGGATGTGTGCGTGACTGAAAATACACGCACGCTCATGGATGTGTGTGCGACTGAAAATACACGCACGCTCATGAGAACGTGAGCGTGACTAAAAATACACGCTAACATGTAAGAACATGTGTGTGACTAAAAATACACGCTAACATGTAAGAACATGTGCGTGACTAAAAATACACGCTAACATGTAAGAACATGAGCGTGACTAAAAATACACGCTAATATGTAAGAACATGAGCGTGACTAAAAATACACGTCGACACGTAGAGACGTGTGCGTGACTGGGCTGATGTTTTACGCGAGCACGTAAGAACGTGTGCGTGCAACATCTTCCGAACTCCAAGTCCTATGGAGCCTTGTTCCAGTGCCAGAGAAAATACACGCAAAGCTGGTGGACCAAAACCCATGAACAACCGAAATACAACAACTTAGATCTAGGAAAAACCAGCCATAGAAATCCAAAATGCTAAGAACTAAACTCTCCCAGAATCATGAGAGGAAGAGTAATGATCCACAAAAATGGATGAAGGAGAAGCAAGTTTGCACTTGCCTACTGCTACTGCTACTGCTACTGCTACTGCTGGTGGGTGGAGAGTAATGAGAGGAAGAAGAAGAAGTAATGGTGAGGATGAGTAATGAGGAGAGAGAATGGAGATGGAAGCTTTAAATAGGGGGAGTGGTGGTAGGTGGGAGCTAATGGGACGGGTTGTCCACCACCAATCCGAAACCCAATAAGGCTAAAGCAGGAAATAAAAGCAGGAAGAAAATGCAGAAATAAATTACAGGAAGTAAATTAACATGGAATTTAAAGAGCAGATAATTAATTAACATAAAAATTTAAAGGAATTTAAATACAGAATAATACATAATAAATACTAAATAAATACACATGAGCTGTACATGTATAAAAATATGCATTTCGGGAACGGGGAGTGACATCTCTACCCACCTTAGAAAAATTCCGTCCTCGGAATTTCAAATCCAAGCAGGTAGAAATATCGGAGCTAAACTAATACAAGCAATTCTAGTGAGCAAGCAATCATTTTACCATATCAAAAGCAAGTACTATATAAGTAAATCCATCAATCTACGATATCAGGTAGTTCTATCCATAAGACGATAAGCATGAGAAATCAAGACAATCAAGGTATACAGAAAGAGATATACCTTGTGAGTCAAACAGGTGTGGATACCGTGATCGGATATCATCTTCACGTTCCCATGTTGACTCTTCCAAGGAGTGATGACCCCAAGCAACACGGACAAGACTAATTGTTCGGTTCTTGAGTATCTTCTCTCTTCGGTCCAAAATGGACACAGGCTGTTCCTCGTAAGACAGGTTGGTACCAACAACCAGCTCCGAATAATCGAGGACATGACTTGGGTCCGATACATACCTATGTAATTGAGATACATGAAACACGTCATGCACCTCTCGTAACGAAGGTGGGAGGGATAAACGATAAGCAACATCGCATATCCGATCAAGGATAACGAATGGGCCCACGTACCGCGGACTCAATTTCCCGCGAACGCCAAATCTAATGACCCCACGAGTAGGTGAGATCCGCAAGAATACGTGGTCCCCAACAGAGAACTCTAACGGCCTACGATGCTGGTCCGCCCAATGACGATGCCTGTCTTGCGTAACTCGAAGTCGCTCTCTAATTCCCTTAACCACTTCAACCTTCTGAACAATCATTTTCGGGCCTAACATTTTCCTCTCTCCGATATCATCCCATGCAAGCGGTGATCTGCACTTCTTACCATATAGTGCTTCGAATGGCGCCATCTGGATACTGGCTTAATAACTATTGTTGTATGAGAACTCGACCAAGTGCAGGTGACTTCCCAAGATCCTCCAAAATCTAAAGTGCAAGCTCGCAACATGTCTTCTAAAGTCTGAATCGTCCTTTCTGATTGCCCATCCGTCTGCGGATGGTAGGCCGTGCTAAACCTTAACTTGGTACCCAGACTATGATGTAAGCTCTTCCAGAAATGTGATGTAAAGCGGGTATCCCGATCCGACACAATACTGACAGGGACTCCATGCTGCCTGACTATCTGTTGCATATATAACTCTGCCAACTTTTCTGTAGATTGCCCTACTCTAAAAGGGAGAAAGTGTGCTACCTTCGTAAGTCGATCTACTATCACCCAAATAGCGTTCTTACCACTTGGTGATCTCGGTAAACCGGTCACAAAGTCCATTGTAATATGCTCCCATTTTCATTCTGGGATAGAAAGCGGTTGCAATAATCCAGCTGGCCTCTGTTGTTCTGCCTTCACTTGCTGACATACCAAGCAACGGGCTACAAATCTTGCTATCTCTCTCTTCATCCCGTTCCGCCAGAAATGCTGCTTGATATCTTGGTACATCTTGGTCCCTCCAGGGTGAATAGAATACTGAGAACTGTGAGCTTCTGCCATAACCTCCTGTCTGATATCTCTACTAGACACACATAGACGTGATCCAAACCTAAGTGTACCATCTTCATGAATTCTCATCTCTTTCCTGAGTCCTGACTCACATTCTGTCCTAAGCTTCTGAATCCTTGGGTCTTGTGCCTGAGCTGCCTTGATCCTGCCTACTAAGTCAGATTGAACTTGCAGACTTGTTAGAACTCCTACATCACTAGGAAGTATAACTTCGATGCCCATCTCCTGAAGGTCTTCTAAGATATGCCATTGTGTTGTCAACATAAATGTGCCGCCTCTTCTGCTGAGAGCGTCTGCTACTACATTAGCCTTGCCCGGGTGATACTGAAGCTCCACGTCATAATCCTTGATCAACTCCAACCATCTTCTCTGCCTCATGTTCAGCTCCTTCTGAGTAAAGATGTACTTCAGACTTTTATGATCTGTGTACATCTCCACTCGGTCACCATATAAGTAATGCCTCCATAGCTTCAGAGCAAACACTACTGCTGCTAACTCCAAATCATGAGTTGGGTAATTCTTCTCGTGGTCCCGAAGCTGCCTAGATGCATACGCTATCACCTTTCCATGTTGCATAAGGACACATCCAAGTCCTTTACCTGACGCATCATAATATACTGTAAAACCCCCAGGTCCAACTGGCAATGTAAGAATAGGTGCTGATATCAACTTCTGCTTCAAAGTCTCGAATGATGCCTGACATTCTGCCGACCAATCAAATGGCACATCCTTCCGGGTCAAGCGGGTCATGGGCGCTGAAAGCCTTGCAAAGTCTGACACAAACCTTCTGTAATATCCTGCTAATCCCAAGAAACTCCGTACATCTGCTACGGTCTTGGGTACTGGCCAACTTTCTACTGCTTCTATCTTCCTGGGATCTACTGCTACTCCAGCTCATGATATGATATGACCCAAAAATGAAATATGATCCGTCCAGCACTCACACTTACTGAGCTTGGCATACAACTAGTTCTCTCTCAGAACCTGCAACACTTTCCTGAGGTGGTCTTCATGCTCCTCTTCACTAGCTGAGTATATGAGAATGTCGTCAAGGAACACAACGACAAACTGGTCTAAGTATGGCATAAAGATGCGGTTCATCAAATCCATGAATATTGCTGGAGCATTGGTCAAACCAAACGGCATTACTAAGAACTCATAATGCCCATACTTCGACCTGAATGCTGTCTTGGGAATATCTTCCTTCCGAACCCTCACCTGATGGTACCCTGAACGAAGATCTATCTTGGAGAAAACTCTAGCCTGGCTCAACTGATCAAATAAGTCGTCGATCCTGGGTAATGGGTACTTGTTCTTCACTGTTGCCGCGTTAAGCTTCCTGTAGTCAATGCACAATCTGGATGACCCATCCTTCTTCCCCACAAGTACCACTGGTGCTGCCCATGGTGACACGCTATCTTGGATGAACTTCTTCTCCTTCAGTTTTTCTATGTGCTGATATACCTTGGCCTGCTCTGAATCCGCCATTCTGTAAACTCGATCCGATATCGGTTTAGTTCCTGGTGCCAATTCTATACTGAACTCAATATCCCTAATCGGTGGTAGTCCTGGAAGCTCTTCGAAAAATACGTCTAAGAATTCTTCAACTACCTTCGGAATCTGAACTTCTTCCATTGCCGCTACTATTCCCTGTTCTGGTTGAGTTGCCTCTAATCTGACTAAGGTGAATCTCTCCATGCCTGGAATATCAAAAAATATACTCCCTCTACGACAATCTATTGTCGCATGACTGTCTTTCAACCAGTCCATGCCTAAAATAACGTCGAAATTTCCAACAGGAAATTCTATGAACCGGGCGAGTAAGGAATGCCCGCAAACTACAACGCTACACGCTAGAATAACTCTACTAACCCCTACGAGCCCATTACCAGTGAGTATATTCAACCTCCCTGGCAATGCCTCGAACTCCATTCCTAGTCGTGTCGCAAATTGTGCAGATATAAATGAATGGGATGCTCCCGAATCAAACAATGCTACTGCGGGATATGAGGCGACGAGAATGTTACCTGCCACAACATCTTCCGATGCCAATGCCTCCTCCAAGGACAGAGTGAATGCTTGCCCTCGACCTTCTTGCTGATTTCCATGCTGCGGCCTAGCCTGATGCTGCTGCTGACCCCTTCCTTGATGATGCTGGGGTGGTCTATGCTGGTGTTGCTGCATCGGCGGCCCCTGCTGCCGAAACATCTGAGCCTGCGGACGCTGTGCCAACGGCCTTACTGCCACTGCTGGTCCTCGATACTCGCCTGCCCCTGGTGCTGGCAGAGCAGGAAACTGCTGCCCTGGTCCTCCTGCCCTCGAATTCATGGGACATGTGGTAACCCGATGGTCTGGATTTCCACATATCAGACACAGTCCATTCAATGTCCGACACACATCTCTAGTGTGCCCCATCTTTCCACAATAAGTACGGCCCGCCGAGGGTTGCTGGTTCTTCCTCTGTTGCTGTTGCTGCTGCCTGGGTGGTGGTGCTGGTCCTCGTATCGCCACATCGTGGATACGAATGCCAGGGGATGGTGCTGTTGTTCGGGGCGCTGCTCCCCCTCCTCCTTCAATCTGACTGTGGGATCTCTTCTGACCCCTAGTCCTTACTGCAAGCATCTGAATGGTGATCTCATGCCTTCGATTCGCCGTCAATATCTCATCAAAAGTCTGTTAATTGTGCCCCTCTATCAATTGCAAGAGTTCAAGATGAAACCCTTGCTGAAACCTCATAGCCCTCTGGCTCTCTGTTGCTACCATCTCTGGGGCGAATCTACTCAATCTGCAGAACTCTGCTGCATAAGCATCTACAGTCTTGCCAGCCTGCCTGAGGCTGATAAACTTCTGCTGTAGCTCAAACCGGGCCACAACTCCATAGTACTTGGTCTTGAATCTTGTTGTGAAATCGTCCCAAGCCACAGGACGTCTAATACCCACTTCCTCTGATTCCCACCAATCACGTGCGAGATCCTGAAGTAACAACTTCACTAGATCCACACGTTCTTCTGCCGGTACCTTAGCTGCTGTCAGAATAGCCTCCATATCCTTAAGCCATGCATCTGCTGAGATGGCATCTTCCGTGCCCTCGAAACGGCGGGGGTAGTACTTACAAAACCTGGCTGATGCTCCTGAATCTGGCCTTGCCCCTCTTTCCAAAGCCGTCTGCAATCCTTGGTTGAGTAGCACATTCTGCTCTTGTAGCTGAGCGTGCATGCGCTGCTGGGCCAACATCTGATGTTGCTGAGTAGCCATCATTCCTCTCATGATCTCCAGAAGGGCTGGTGTGTCCACTTGGGTAGGTGGAACTGTCGGTGGTGGTGGAACATCCGGATACTGCGATCCAGCCGCTGGTTCCACTATCACTTCTTCCTGGGTAGCCTCTTGAGTTAGTACTGGCCCTTGTTGCTGACCAACAGGGTCAGGTGGTCCATGTTGCTCCTGCGGTTGTCCAGCTCTGACAGGTGCGGACGAGGTGCCCCTAAGAAAAGGGACAAGAGAACAATCAAACAACCGGACATGAAGGATCAATGAAGTCAAAGGATACCGGAATGTCAAGCAAGGGTTGAGAATAACGAATCATGAGATCAAGGGAGAACACGTGTGATTGAGACATCATATAAATCAAAACACCCCACAAGTCTGAAATCAGACCTGCATGGGCCACCACTAAAACCTTATCACGCCCCAGAACCAGAATACTGGAGAGCGGGGGAATGACTCAGGCAGCTACGTATTACGGGTAGATGAATACCGTATAATACGATCAATGCTGTCTAACCAGACGAGGGGGTGCATACTACATGAAAGTCTTACTATGGTCATTTCACATATATTGTCTCAATCATTCAAACAAGAAATAGGAAATAGAGAACATGTAAGAATAAGCAGTAAGGCGTCCCAAATGCTCAGTCAAAATGTTCTTGAGATCTGGCTTTACAAAACATAGCCAGATGGTATAGCAAGTATATACACAATTGTTATCAGCTGCAGTCTGACTTTAGTTACAATTATGCAAAAGTAAGTACAAGACAATCCGACTAACATGTCGGTGCCAAACGGCTAAGTATAAAGTAAATAACAAAACGAGCGGTGAAGTAAGGAAACCCACTCGAGTCCTCCTGCAATCATTCCCCTAGTATTAACCATCTTGGAGGTAGAAGTAAGCTGGATCCTCGGGGACCGGCTCTAAATCTGGCCATGCAAAACTAGAGAGGTTAGACCTCTAATAGCAAGTACCACAAGGAAGGACGATGTGAAGGACTAAACCAGTAAGTAAGAGAATATAGTAATAAATCTCTGCTTCCCACTAGGATTCACATAACATCAAGACACTTCGAACCAACCTCCCAACCAAACAAGGACAGAAGTTAGCCCGTCATGTCCTGACATTCTGATCATCTCAGTTAGGCAACAGGGTAGGTACAATACACAAACAAATCATCTTGAACGGCCAATCAATTACTGCGGCTTGCTATTTTGAGTCCCAAGTTATCCTGGAATTATGCAATTAGGGATTCCTCAGTTCTTACTATGTGCAAGCAAGGCTAGTCTATCCAATCAATCAATTGCGCCAATCATGTAGTTAGACGAGTCCCAGCGGGACGCCCGCCATTATAGCATGTACAATAATAATAGCAGATACTGTTCCCTGCTCGTGTGACAGATTTACAGTATCTGTGGGAACCAGCCGGTCCGTCGGGCACTTAATAGTCCCAAGGGGGCTGCCATGTAAGAACTCGGGAATCCATTCTCTCCATGCCATCGTTATTTTATTTGACTTAATGGTCTCTACGTTGAGTGAAGTTCCATGCCGTGGATCATGGTCATTCGAATGAGTACTTTCGTACGGGGTACGATATGCGCAACTCTACAACGATATCCGTGCGGCTATGTTGTAGGTTTTACATAGCGTGATACAACAATCAAGTCTAACCACGGAGTAATCATGCCTTGACCATAAAGTACACATGCTGTTTTTATAAAATAGATAAATAAATAATAAAAAAAATAATAATAATTACTTTGAAGCCTGCATGTGCCTGTATGCCAATATTCGGGATCGGCTAATCGAGTATAATAGCTCATTACATGAACGTGTCTCATTCATTCAATTCAATAAGACGACTAGCCAGTCTCTTAGTTCCAACTAGGAACACATGATCAATTATAGTAAAGATAACCATTATTATTAATGGTATCAAGGCATGAAAGTCAATTAGTATTACATGGGGTCGAGTCTGTAACTCCTCAGAGTTAAGTTCCAGTCAATCTGGGTATCCATGGATCAATCAAGACACATGACACAGTCTTCATAACAATCCATATTTACAATATTAGCATGTCGTGATTTTATCAAGTTCACGCCAAAAGGCGTAAGGATATAATAGAAGAATCATCATGCCATCATTAATGAATAAGTTATAGAGCAAATAGAAACACCCTGGTTAAAAGTCACGCCAGCAAGTCTAAGCTAAGGCAAAAGTCACGCCAACAAGTCTAGTCGAAGTGAGCGTGAAAAACGGTTCATGTTGGCATGCACAGTGTGAGTGTGGGAAAAGATAAGAAATCCACGCACGCACTCGTGGACGTATGCGTGACTAAAAATACACGCACTCATGGATGTGTGCGTGACTGAAAATACACGCACGCTCATGGATGTGTGTGCGACTGAAAATACACGCACGCTCATGAGAACGTGAGCATGACTAAAAATACACGCTAACATGTAAGAACATGTGCGTGACTAAAAATACACGCTAACATGTAAGAACATGTGCGTGACTAAAAATATACGCTAACATGTAAGAACATGAGCGTGACTAAAAATACACGCTAATATGTAAGAACATGAGAGTGACTAAAAATACACGCAGACACGTAGAGACGTGTGCGTGACTGGGCTGATGTTTTACGCGAGCACGTAAGAACGTGTGCGTGCAACATCTCCCGAACTCCAAGTCCTTTGGAGCCTTGTTCCAGTGCCAGAGAAAATACACGCAAAGCTGGTGGACCAAAACCCATGAACAACCGAAATACAACAACTTAGATCTAGGAAAAACCAGCCATAGAAATCCAAAATGCTAAGAACTAAACTCTCCCAGAATCATGAGAGGAAGAGTAATGATCCACAAAAATGAATGAAGGAGAAGCAAGTTTGCACTTGCCTACTGCTACTGCTACTGCTACTGCTGGTGGGTGGAGAGTAATGAGAGAAAGAAGAAGAAGTAATGGTGAGGATGAGTAATGAGGAGAGAGAATGGAGATGGAAGCTTTAAATAGGGGGAGTGGTGGTAGGTGGGAGCTAATGGGCCGGGTTGTCCACCACCAATCTGAAACCCAATAAGGCTAAAGTAGGAAATAAAAGCAGGAAGAAAATGCAGAAATAAATTACAGAAAGTAAATTAACATGGAATTTAAAGAGCAGATAATTAATTAACATGAAAATTTAAAGGAATTTAAATACAGAATAATACATGATAAATACTAAATAAATACACATGAGCTGTACATGTATAAAAATACATATTCCGGGAACGGGGAGTGACAGTACTAGACAACGTTCTACCGCCGATACTGCGGCGTAGGCTGGGCGTCGTCTACGTATTCGTACCCGTATATCCGGGTGCGGGTCGTGATAGTAGCCAATCTGACAATTCCGTTGGGCTATCGAAAGCCTTTGTAATCTGATTTCGAATATCAATAAAGAGAATCGTTTCGTATACTCTGTTTTCTTTTCGTTGTTAATATTCAACTCAAAGATAACCATTTGAGAACTTGTCATCTTGCCTTGCACGAGCGCAACTCCAGGCTCGTGCGGCATCACGCCCCATGCGAGGACGATGATTCGGGTGATTCCGAGTCGGGGCGCGACAATATCCTTCCTTCTCCTCCTCCCCAACCATCATCAGTATGGAGGTCTACTCGCAGCAATGTGAAAAAATCTCCTGATAGATATGGTTGGGAACTTACTAAATTTGTCTCATATGATCATATCTTTTCTTCTTATGGAGCTTTTATTGGATAGTATTACTATACCTAACAATTGGCAGGTAGCCAAGAACGATCCAAAGTGGAAAGCAGCGATGCAGGAGGAGTTGGAAGCTCTGGAGAAGAATCGAACTTGGGAGCTGGTGAGACTGCCAGAAGAGAAGAGAGCAATCGGATGCAAGTGGATTTTCACTGTGAAATAGAATCCAGATGGACAGGTTGAGCGCTACAAAGCTCGACTGGTGGCAAAAGGATACAATCAGACGTATGACATCGACTATGACGAGACCTTTGCACCAATGGCGAAGATGAGTACTGTCAGGACCTTGAACTCTTTGGCAGCCAACGGAGGATGGAAGCTACACCAACTGGATGTGAAGAATGCATTTCTTCATGGGGATCTAGTGGAGGAGGTATACATGGAGATACCAACAGGATTAGGCACCAATCAGACAGAAGGCAAGCTTTGTAGGCTGAAGAAGTCCCTCTATGGACTGAGGCAGTCTCCTCGAGCGTGGTTTGACAGGTTCAGGAGAGCAATGATAGGGATGGGATATCAGCAGATCAATGCTGATCATACTATGTTCTTCAGACGAAGTGGAGGCCACATCACCATGCTTGCGGTGTTTGTGGATGATATGATTATCACAGGCGATGATGAGCAGGAGATCGCCCAACTCAAGGGGAAGCTTGACAAGGAGTTCGAGGTGAAGGATCTTGGCCTTCTTCGATACTTCCTTGGGATTGAGATTGCTCGAGATACAGAGGAAATTGTTCTTTCTCAGAGGGAGTACGCACTGGACCTGCTTACGAAAACAAGGATGATGGGATGCAAACCAGCTACGACACCGATAGGCCAGAAGTTCAAGCTGGATGCTGAAGCCGGAGAACCAGTTGACCGAGATAGATATCAGAGATCGGTGGGCAAGTCGATCTACTTGAGCCACACCCGATATGATATCAGCTTTGCGGTCAGCGTAGTGAGCCGCTACATGCATGACCCCCGGAAGGGTCATATGGACGCAGTGTACCAGATTCTGAGGTACTTAAAGGGATGCCCCGGAAAGGGACCGATTTTCAGAAGGAATAATCATGTGAGCATTGAGGGTTATTGTGATTCTGACTGGACTAGCTGTGCTGACGACTGAAGATCCACCTCGGGATACTGTATATTTATAGGAGGCAACTTGGTCTCTTGGAGGAGTAAGAAGCAGTCAGTGATGGCCAGATCAACAGCTGAAGCAGAATATAGAGCTATGGCCTTGGGAGTCACAGAGCTATTGCGATTGAAGAATATGCTGATGGAGCTGAAGCTGGACCAGGGAGCCAAGATGAAGCTATGGTGTGACAACCAGTCAGCTATTAGTATTGCCAACAATCCAGTACAGCATGACAGGACCAAGCATATCGAGATTGACAGATTCTTCATCAAAGAAAAACTGGATAGTGGACTACTAGAGCTGGACTATGTTCCAACTAAAGATCAGGTAGTAGACGGACTGATCAAGGGTCTTAGCTCTGTCAGCTTGATGAGAGGATGTGACAAGATGAGCTTAGTGAATATCTTTCGTCCATCTTGAAGGGGAGTGTTGGAATATCCTATTGGTATTTTTGGTATGTTGGAATATGTGTTGGAATATCCTATTAGTATATTTAGTATGTTAGAATATGTCATAAGATATTCCTATAGAGAGTTAATGTAATGAGAATATGCCATAGGATATTACTATAGAGAATTAATGTAATGAGAAGATTGTAAGGCTATAAATAATCAAGAGATTATCAATAAAATATAACAACTATTTTCTACAGATCCAATGTTTTAATTAAGTTAATCTTTTGACCTAAGTGTTGTTGCAATTCTGCTGCATAATAGTACACTTTCTTTCGTGTCATCATGATAGTTTTACCCAGAAATAGTTCATTACTAAAATTACAAGGTATAGTGACAATCTATGTTTTTTTAATTAAGTTAATCTTTTGACCTGAGTGTTGTTGCAATTCTGCTGCATAATAGTACACTTTCTTTCATGTCATCATGATAGTTTTACCCAGAAATAGTTCATTACTAAAATTACAAGGTATAGTGACAATCTATGTTTTTCCTTCCCGGGCAAGGGCTTCAAAATCTTTTGCACCTAACATCCTTTAAATGTATATGAGTTGTGTACCTCCATAGTATTCTTTCCAAACATGGAGAAATTTTGTAAATTTGCTTAGGACATTGTGACGGAAACTAAAACTTTAGGCAAAATACATCTGTCACAGTGGTAGAAGTAACGAAGATCCATTTCATCTGGACTGGCAACCAAAATGGTGAGAATGCCAAGATCGAGGAAGCAATCAAATTGAAAATGCAAGAAATGGTCCAGTGTGTGCTTCAGAACACTGGGGTTCTCAGTGACCAGACAATACATAGATACGAAAAGTGTGTCCATAATATATATAGAAAATTTCACTGAGAGGGAAGAAGTTTATATTATTCGCGTGAAAAAGGAAAAGTTTGAAAAAATTACGGATAAAGGGATCTGACGTCAGTGTAACTGGCGCCAAAAAAAAAGAATTTAAAAATAAGTTGGCGCCAGTTACACTGGCGCCGAATATATATATTTAAAAAAAAAAAACCTGGCGCCAGTTACACTGGCGCCCCAAAAAAAAAAAAAAAAAAAATAGAGGTTGGCGCCAGTGTACCTGGCGCCAGATTTTTTTGTTTTGTTGGGTGGGTGTGGGGTTGGGGTGGGGTGTTGCTTCATTCATTTTTTATGAGTTAGAATTAACAAGCCATGTATAGCTTAGATACATGTTGTCATGGCATAGAATAATATTGACAGCTCATGTACTTTAATCTTATCCTCCATTTTAAACGGCCAATTTTTTCTCAGTGTTGCAATAATTAAATGGTGACAGTCAGCAGTCATCAACCCACCCCACCCCACCCCACCACAATCCGGCGCCAGTTGCACTGGCGCCAACCTCTAATATTTTTTTTGTTTTTATTTTCGGCGCCAGTTTAACTGGCGCCAGGTTTAAAATATATATATATATATTCAGAGTGAAATTTTTTTCGGCGCCAGTTTAACTGGCGCCGGCTTATTTTTTATTTTTTTTTACTTCGGGCGCCAGTTACACTGACGCCAGATCCTTTATCCGTAATTTTTCTAAACTTTTCCTTTTTCACGCGAATAATAGAAATTTCTTCCCTCTCAGTGAAATTTTCTGTAATATATATATATATATATATATATATATATATATATATATATATATATATATATATATATTGGTAAATAGTTTTTTAGTCAAATTTAGCAATTTAATAATCCTGCAATCTATAACTTGCTCGACTAGTCCCCCTACCGTCGGTTAACCGTTAGTTTTGACCGTTAAGTAACATTTTTTTATTAAAAAAAAAAATCTAAACTACCCCTCTTCTCTAACCTCTCCCCTCCTCTCTCCTTACACCGACGAGCACCCCACCCCCCTTTTCCCGCCTCGGGCAGCCCAGCCCCCCTCCTCCTCTTCTCCGCCCTGGGCAGCCCCCCCCTCCCCTCCTCCTCCCCGCCCCTCTCAGCCCTTCTCATTACTCCGGCGAGCACCCCCCCCCCCCCCCCCCCCCTCCCTCCCCTCCTCCTCCTCTCCGTCCCGGGCAGCACCCCCCCCCCCCCCCCCCCCCCTTCCTCCTCCTCCTTCCCGTCCCGACCAGCCCCGCCCCCCTCCTCCTCCTCCCTGCACCACCGAAGAGAGAGAGAGGGGAGGGGGAAAGAGGGAAGGGGTAAAATGGTCATTACACACCCCACTTAACATCAGTTAACGGAAAGGAGAAAAAAATGAACAAATGTCATACTTTCAAGAATTTTAAGAGCATTGGGGTCTTTTAGTACAAAAATCGAAAATCTAACGAGAATTTTTTTGCAATATATATATATATATATATATATATATATATATATATATATGTGTGTGTGTGTGTGTGTGTGTGTGTGTGTGTGGAAGTAGAAGATCTTCTCAGTATGGAAAGAATAGGATCATATAATTGTCCGGGAAAGAAGAACTCAGATTGGTTTGCCACACAAGGAGCCGACTCCAAACTACTGATCGACTTTGCCACACATTGAGCTTTCAACAACCATCAGCTACATCAGTCCCGAATCCTTCTCATTATCCATGTTTGTATACTTTTGACAAGATCATCGTAGTCAATGTAATCAGCATCAACTTGTGGAAGTGTCATATTAACAGGAAATTTTCCAGAACGGCACTTTCTTCCAATTTTTTTTTTTCTGAGGTATCCTTTCTTCAAGCCGGGCCGTGGCCTAAAGCCATCCAGCCGTTCGGGAGAGAATTCGAATCCGAAATTTCTGCTCAGACGGCCTCCCGTACTACCATTAGGCTAATGTCTTATGGACGGTCTTTCTTCCACTTGATTTAACTTCTTCCTTCAATTACAAACTTAAATGTTTTTCCTCTTTCCTCAATCTGTTTCTGTAAGATATTAGGTTAACACAGTTACTAGTATCATGGGTACCTATTGGTGTAATGCCATTTGCAACAGATATGTGAAAAATATCGGAAATGCTCTTTTGTCCGCGGAAGATGACCGTGTGCGTGCCGACATGCTGCGTGTCACCCCCTAGCCCCCTTGCACCACTTCTCCAATGAAAGGGCAACACGTGCTAGCACTACAGTCCAAGCCTGCGGGCAACGCATGAGTGCTAATTGAGTTTCTTTTGGGATTCCGCCAACAGTTTATCATCTACAAATTTATAATTCAAATATGTAATCCTCCCTCATCCATCAGCTTTGGTGAGGATGCTGAGACCTTGATCGGACCGGACATTCGGTCATGGAGGGTTAAATACCTCTAGACCGGATGGAACCTGCCCGAGTTTAGAAAATAGAAATCCAGTGCTTCGATCGGACTTGGACCGGCCCGAACCGAATTTGGCTGGGCCGCCCGGCCCATGCAACACGGCTCGCACACGTGGAAATGCATGGAGATGGGTTAGATCTCAGCCAAGTCAATGGTATATCAAACCTCGTGATGAACGAGTCTAGATGTACTCGTTAATGTATTTAATATTTTCACAGATAGGCGAATCAATAGAATATGAACGCATGATGCTCGTTTTCTACCAGACATATGGGTGCAGCTAATAATGAGTGTTTTTTAATACAAGTCCCTTAAATTTAATATGTTTTTTATAATAAAATTTTGTGAAATGTTAAAAGTCTCTCAAATTAACAAAAATTGAATAATGACTCCTCTGGTTAAATAAACTCTGTCAAAATGAGAATATTTTGTTATACTTAACGTGCAAACCACTTGTCTGTTCTAATTTTTCAACTCTTTTTTCTGTTCATTGTTATCCTCGTAAATAGGGATGGCAATGTCTCCCGAATCCGACGGAGATATGAATTTTTTTACCCAATAGGGACGGATTTAGAGATTTAAAAATGGAAATGGGAGCGGAGATGGGGATTAAAAATTCTCCGACGGGTTCGGGACGGATATAGGTATAGTACTCCCGGTCCGGTGGCTTAATGATCTATCTAGTAATATATATATTTATTTTATGAAAATTATGTTTTATTAACATGTCTTGTAATATTTTTGTTTAATAAAAAATATAGTTTTTAAGCTTATAATGTACATAGAAAAAATGTTAACCAAACGAGAGACAGACGAGAAAATATGGCCCCGAAGTGGTAACGGGGCGAGGACGGGGACGGTGCATTGTTTAATGGGACGGAGACGGTGCATTGTTTAACGGGGACGTGGTTAAAAAATTGAACCCGACAGAAAACGGAGACGGAAATGAAAATTCAAACACTACTTGAAGACGGAAATAGGAGATATGGTCCCGACCCCTACATGTCCCGTTGCCATCCCTACTCTTAAATCTTCATTAAAACTTCTCTTCAACGTCTTTTCTTTAAGGCTTCCTCATGAAGCAACTTCTCTTTTTCTTGTTTTTCTCTCTTCTGCCATCTCTCATCCCTCTCCAACTCCTCCTTGCATTTCTTTATTATATGATGTATCATATATCTCTCTTTCATAATTTCTAAACCTATCATTTTTCATCATATTCTTTTCACAAATATGTCGACTTTATTTAGAGATCACGCAACATACTTCAATAGAGCAAATTAAATATGCAAGTAAAAATCAATAAAAAAAAACCAACATTAAATGGTATAAAGTCAATTTTGTTTGTAGATTTTACCTTTTGTTTTTGAAATTAGCCACCAAAATTATTCTATATGATTATACACATAATACTGTTGATGTAATGGTTGAGACCCTCTTCCAAATTCACCATAATCAAAGAGCTTGATTTTGGGATGAGAAGATGGTAGAGAACAACATGTTTAGAATTAAAAAGTGAACAAGAAAAAGAAAGATTTTGGAGGTGAATATAGATCAAGTTTAGTGCTTAACCTTTGCAATTGATTAAAATAATATCCAAACGGAAATGGAGAGGACGATTTGAAAAACTTTTTAACAATTCATTATATTTGAAAGAAAAAAAATCTTAAAATATACTTAGATTTGGGAGACTTGTATTCGATAAATCCATAATGATAATAGTGTGAGTAAAACTTTGATACAGAATGAGGTATCAAAGTAGGAGCCACTTGTTATACAAAGATACCTCATTCCGTGTTAAAGTTTTCTCCTAGTAGTGTAATGAAGGATTTGGTTCCAGTTATCTAGTTTCTAGAAATTGATTTTCTTATGCAAGTTATAATTTAAGAAAGTTAAGATTCCTTCTTTGACCTATTTCTGGTGAGTTGGACTGTAGTATAGCTCGGATGAAGCTCAGTTGACAATTGTTAATATTATCACTTTGCTAAATTTGATCATTATTTATGGAAAGCCAGGCAGTCGAGAGAGAGGGCTAAGCAGTACAGTGCGTGGGCCGGACTGGTGTGCGGGCTTGGAATGGGCTAAACAGTTGGACATGCGTTTCATTCTACACAGAAAAAATTGAAAATTTTAGGCCCACGCCATAATTCCCGCCCTTGCTGGTGGCCGATGTGCTCCGTCGCTAATTTACAGCATTTTTGTAATACAAAATGTACATAATAAAGAAGAATAGATCGATGTCGTTGTCAAAACAAGAACCAAACTAACTCGTAGTTTAACCCATTCTTCTCTTCTTCCCAATTGTCCTCTTCCCTTATACTCCAAAACCTTCCTTCCTTCCTCTACTCCCAGTCATGGATTCCCCATCAACTTCTTCATATGAAGATATAATCACAAAGTTATCCACTCTACTCACATCCCACTCCGAATCTGAAGAAACTCGAAATTCTCCATCCTGCAATTCCCAAGCGGAATGGCATTTATACATCTTTAAAATTCTAACCCATCGTTCATATCCCACCCATATCATCACTGCCACTATCCCAAAGATCTGGAAAGTTACAGGTGCTGTGAAGATTGCTGAATACCATGACAACTCTTACTTTGCAAAGTTTGATCGCCAGGAGGATCTGGAGTTTGTGTTCAACAATGGTCCATGGAAGATCAACCATCATATGCTTATTCTTGAGCGATGCTATCCCAATAAATTGCCAAGTGACTACAAATTCTCAGAAAGCGAATTTTGGATCCAACTACATGGCCTCCCGGTTAATCTCCTTACCATCGATTTTGTGTCATCAATAGCAGCAAGGATTGGGACAATTCATCCACCATCTACTCTTGATGCCTGCAAATGGACACTATTTGCTAGAGTAAAGATCAAAATTGATATCACAAAACCTCTTCTTCGAAGTCTCAAGGTACCTATGGGTAATAGATTCTGCAAAGTACTTCTCAAATATGAACGTCTTCCAATGTTCTGCCCATTCTGTGGTTGCCTAGGCCATGGTATCAGGAAGTGTGGTACTCATAAAGATTATGAAGCAAAGATGAAAGACAATTGGTCATCTGAGCAGAAGAACCAATTCCAGAGTCTTCTTGACAGAAGGCTTGATCAATCAATTTGTGTTACTCACTCTGAGAGATTCAAATCTATTACCCAAGCTAGAGGCAAATCCAATGTCCCCCCCACTCCGACTTCTTCAAAATCAAATGAAGAAGGTACTGCATTCCATCCCTCCATCCCCAGTACCATTCCAACATCCACTGATACCACTGATATGTCCATTGATCCTCCTCTAATCAACTCCTACAACTCACCCAATCCATCCTTACAATCTTCACAAAGATCAATCTCACCAGTCTGCAAATCCACCACCACTCCCTCCGTTCAACCTCCGGCGACGGTTACTGACATCAGCCATGCAATCTCAGTAACTACCAATAATCTGTTATCCCCCACTACCCCTTTAATTGTGGAAAACCCCATGATCTCTACAGAGGTGGGCCTCCCTGTTTCAGTTTCTACTATTTCAAATTTATCAAACCAGCCTACTACCTGTCTTCAAAATCCTACATTGGCTGAAACCAAAATATCAAACAATGATTACAATCAAAAAGAGCTTGTTGACCATGCTGATCCTGCTAATCCCGATCTCCGAGATACCTCAACAATTTTTGTGGAGAGCATATCCACACTATCTAATCAAGTTAACATTGCTCATTCAAATCCTATTAATATCTCTGTATCATCCAGTACTTCATATCCTATCAGGATTACTTCAGATACTCCTGAATTTGATCCTAATCAGTATCCAGCACACAATTCACAAAACAAACCATCAACCTCCAATCCTATATCAACATTCACATCCTTATTGAATGCTATCTCTTCAACACCAATCCCTCAGGTTGCTGAAACAAGTCTTGCTTTTGATACTCTTCCACTAAATCTTCCAAAGACTATCAACAAAAGAGCTCGTTCAACCAATGATGAGAATGAACCTGACATGGTCCATGCTAGACCCAAAAAAAAAATTTAGCAATCTACTCTGATGCTGTCACGACCCGCACCCACTGTGAGGGTACGAGAACGTAACAATGCCCAGCCTACACCGCAGTGTCGGCGGTAGAACGCTGTCCTAGGTCAACATACATCTAGCAAAATATCTCTAAACAGCTTATACTCCCCGAATGGGGGTGACATAGCAGTAATAAACTCAATCACAACTAAGGAAGAGATAGCACGATATGAAATAGAACTCAAGGAAACAGAGATGATAAAGTAGTCTAAGATAATCCCAGCAAATATCCAGAAGTACAACTCAGCTACAGAATATGAAAGAATATATACAACTCTGAACTCCAAATAAAGTCTAGCTAAAACATGTCTCATGACTACAAAAAGAAGATAAACCTAACTAATCTAGACTAGGCAATTGGGGTGATATCCTCAGCTAGAGCTGGGTCCTCCTGAGGGTTCAGCTCATAGGTGTCATCTAAGGCTGCCCCGTAGTAAGTGTCCAGGCAGGCCTCCTCCTCGTCCTCTGTAATATTTTCAACAGGTCCAGTCAGGACAGGAGCGAGCACAATACATCTCATGCAGTTCATATCATGTCAGGAAATATAAAGCAGGCAATAGAGTAAGATACATGAAACGCTGTAAAAAGATGTACATGAAAACAGGAGAGATATTTGATAACTGGAAATATATACATGATAAGTAAGAACTGTAAGTGACTAGTGATTTAGAGTACGAGATGGCATGTAATTGGCTTAGGTTGTACATGATAAAATATGGAAGTAACATAGTGTACATGATGGGTAAATCACATGACCATTTATACTCACCCCTACCCACAATCAATACACAAGGATCTATTCAAGTTACGTTATGGACATGATGTTTTGGTTACACAGGGAAACACATAAGGAAACATGAACGTACATGAGAGCACATGAAAGTACATGAGCGTACATGAAAGAACATGAGAGAACATGAGTGTATATGAGTAACGCAAGAGCAAGGAATACATGATGTACATGAAACACATGTCATAAAGTATCCGATGCGCCCGCTAAGGGGGATAACATCCCAAGAAGAGATCCATATAGTACCAATCCGTGATGATAACATGACAGCATCAAGTAAAAGTAATCTAGAACGAGAATATAAATCGTGACAAGTATGAAACGATCAGAGAATGTACTCGCCTGGTATCTGAGTGTCCGATATGAAAGTACTGTCTGAGGAGTGGTGTCTGGCTCCTAATCAGAACAGCACAAGTCACAACAAGTCCAAAATGGTATAATGAAGTCCTACTATGCATTCTATATGATTCTAGGTCAATCTAGGCCAAAGTCAACTCTTGGTCAACTCTGGTCAACCCTAGAAGTCAAACTAGGTTAACCAAGTCTAAACTAGGCTATACTAAGTCTAATAATGTTGTACAAGCCCTATCTAGGCTCACCAAGCTATACCAACTACCTAGGCCTATTCTCAACACAAGTATATACATTACCTATATATAGTAATACCCAAGTTATACATATATGGCATATACATGCACTTGTATAACCCATACAATCCATATGTGTACTATCATATGGCATTTCCCCCATACACCATATATATCTATATATATAAAACCACACTCATATATATAGGAACATATATATCACAATGCATATATTAACTTACACATATAAAATACATTTGCATTATATATATGTAGTCACATATATTAGACTGTACATTAGGTAGGCATATAGGAAAACATGAGTAAATGTATGTGTGTGTAGAGAGTGAGGGGAAGATTGTGTGTAGTAGTGTGTAATAGGCAATACAAGAGAGGGCTGTGTGAGTGACTGCTGTGGTGTGTGTGTGTGTAATGTTTGTGAATATGGTGTGGCAGGAATAGCATAGAGTGTGTGTGGGTATATACATGACATGAGTGAAAGGGGTGAGTGATAATCAATTGCCACAACTGGACTGCAAAAGGGGGAAATCATACACAGGAAGAGCAATAAGGGGGTCAGTCCATACAGGTTTTAAACCAAACTTCCATCTCAGATTTACACAAGAAGCCAATTCCAGTTAACAGTACAAAAACCAGTCCTTGAACCCTCTTTCAAACAGTCCAGATTTGGTTAAACAGAGATCAATATTAGTTTTTAAAAAAGAAGATCAATTCAAGTGATGTCTACAATCAAACCCAGGTTTCATAACTGGGAACACAATCCCAGTTTACATTTCGAAGTGAACCCACATACTAATATCCCTTTCCCAAATCAAAGCCTATACTTGAATTTAAAAGACTTAGATAACAAGGGATATAACATGTAGGAAATCAAAATCATTAGAAAACATATACAAACAGTAGCCTAAGCTTTAGTTCAGTCCCTTAGAATCAACAGGAAACATTAAATCAGTTAATCACATGGCTTCACAACAAACTCAGGAACCAGTTCATAACAGAACAAAATTTCCAGAATTAAATCCTTAGTTCAATCTCAGTTTTTCCAATGCAAAATTGTGTGTGTTCATGAGGGTGATTAATTCTCAGGTTTATGTGTGGACATATGAGAGGACAGTAGGTTCCCAGTTCAGAGCAAAGCAACAAAGACCCCCAACCAACCATCAATCCAGAAGTGCATTGATTCCTACTGTTCACCCAGCATATATATGTGTGTAAATACAATTTAAACATGTGAATTATCATCTAACTTATGCCTTAAACTCAGACAAACAGAGAGTGGATACCTATATTTATGCAATGTGTTCGAGTATCATAATATCATGAGACCCGTCCAAAACCATACAATTTTAACCCCACAGGTAACCCAACATTTTCCCACATATATCCTAGTATGAAACACAGATAAATAAATTAAAAAAAAACATGTGAAACATCATTCGAAATGAAATAAACATTAAACAGGATCACATATGTACTGATACTGGGTTCAGTGTCGAAAAAGGGGAAATTACAAATTCGAACTAATGCAATATGAAAACTAAATCCCTACCTTGTGAACCCTAGCATTCTAGCTAATCCCCAGATATACATAGGTGTACAAACAATTAATTTAAACCCATAAAACAGGTAAGTACTACCTGAAATGTCAGAAATCGAAATGATAGTACACGTATCAGTGAACATAGGGAATTCACAATTCGAATTCAAAAGAAAATAATTTACATCAAATTCGTGGTAGGTAACGTGTCGTACACGTGTACATGTGTCATGGGGAGGGTGTTTGTGTCCAACAAGGTGGACACGAACGTGTCCAAGTCAAACACATATCATAAACACAAATCTGTGCACAGACTGCATCGTGTTGCGATGCAGTCGTCTCGTGGACACGACACGTGACACTTTATGCCACGTGGTCACGTCCATGTGTACGCCTAGCATAGGGCTACACGTGTATCACCCTGCACCGTGTCCACAAGTGTCGTGTCAAGAGAAAACAGTGTGTATCAGTGTCGATTTCTCGGCCGTTACTGTGCAGTATAAAACCAGTGCACGTGTCCGTGCTCCCTCGACACGACACAAGGCTGTGTCAAACTCGATGGGTGGCACGTCAGTGTGTGCCCCCACCTCCATGCCAAGTGGTAGCCCGCCACGTGGCGCGTGCAAGGAGAAAAGCCCCCCGAGCAGCAGGGCACTATTGTGCGTGCGGAAATGTGTGTGTCGTGTGTCCAAAACGACCCGACACAACACAATCATCACCTCAGTCAACCAGAATCCAATAAACAATATCAAAACCTAATTTTCTATTTAAAAACTTTCCAAAAACCAGATCGAAATCCCCTCTTGGGCATTTCGACAAACACCTAGGCCACATCCTTGATACGTGTCCAAATGAATACGAAACTCATGAAACCTGATACGACACCAATGCATACACTTAGGGGACCCCTAGGGCTTCCTAATGATGAAGACAAATCGAAATTTTATAGAAATTTGAGGGAGTTACCTAAGCTTGAACCTTCAAGAAAAATTCCCTATTCAAATGCTCTCCTCTTGATGTCCCAATCCACCAAAATTACCACAAACTGAAATGGAACCTTAATGACAGCAAAAATAGATAGATTAGGATCTAATGGAAAAGATTTGAATGGAAAAGGAAGAGGAATGGAATTTTAGGGATTTATTGAATAGGAACAAACCTTGTTTTTCTAACTTGAGCTTTCCTAAGAAGGAGGCAACCCTAGATTTTAGGAGAGTATAAATATGGTGGTGATCCCAATGTGGATAGGGTGGCTGGCCAAGTGAGTCTAGGGCTTAGGGTTTGGTTAATTTTTGGGCTTTGGGCCAAGTTACATAGGCTATGTTTGATTTGATTTTATTAAAGGCTCTAAATCATAAGCCATGACTTATGACTTTCTAATTTCTATTGCTAATTAGGTTCTAATGACCAAACCAAAGATTAGGCTAGGTTAGACTAGAGTCATATAACCTAACCAAGTCTATACTAACTAGGGTTAGCTGCTAGGTTGGTCTACAAGGGTCAAAACTAGTCAAAGTCAACCTAGTCCAAACAAATCCAAAATAATTCCTAAAAATTCTCATAAATTCAAATAAATTCTATTAAATCTAAATAATAATTAATAATCCCAAATAATTCTTAAAATTACAAAAATAACTAAAATACCCCTCAGTCTGGAAATGAACACTAGCAAGACACCAAATCATAAGTCATGAATTTAAATAGTTTAAAAATAATTAAAAATCACTAAAAATTATAACATGAAATAAATACCATTAAATAATAATTATAATTACAAAATTTTAAAATTACCCTCTTTTGGAAAACTGGGTGTTACAGATGCAGACACAGGCGCGGCTGGCCTACAACAGCCTCTCCAAAAATGATCCTATCTTGGAATTGTAGGGGATTGAGGAATGACCCTACAATCAGAACAGTCAAGTCATTCCTCCGTGCATCTAGACCTAAAATTCTTTTTCTCTCAGAAACTAGATGTTCGTTAAATACTGCTTCTACTATAGCATCATCCTTGGGTTATATCAACTTTCATCCTGTTCCTTCTCATGGCCTTTCTGGTGGATTATTGTTATGCTGGGATTGTGATATCACTCTTAACATTGTCTCTTCGACCAACAACTGCATTCATACCTGCCTCCAGCCTCCAGGAAACACTCAATGGTGGCATCTTCTCTGTATTTATGGCCCACCCTCTTTACAAGATCGTAGACACTTTTGGCAAGAACTTGAATCCACCATAGCATCAATTGCTTTGCCATGGATTTGTATAGGTGATTGTAACAACATCCTATCTGCAGAAGAAAAATTTGGAGGCAACAGTTTCAATTACAATCATCACAAAGCTTTTATTAATTGGTATCAGCAAACTGGAGCTATGGATGTTGGGTATCGAGGACCAGCCTATACCTGGAATAATCGTAGAAAAGCTCCTGATTATGTGGCAGAAAGACTGGACAGAGCTTTGTCAGATGCAAATTGGCGTATTCTTCATCCCAGAGCTGGTATACTTCACCTTCCTTGCCTCAACAGTGACCATAACCCAATTCTTCTTTTACTGAATATTGCATCCAGAAAACAAAGATTGCCACAGAGGTTTGAAGTAGCCTGGACCCTGGAACCTGATTTCACTCAGATTTTCTCTGAACTTTGGCATAACATTCCTTCTACTGATATTCAGGCCAAACTCAAGAGTACTCTTCCTAAACTGAGACAATGGGGGAAAATTAGTACCAAAAGATTAGATAAAAATATCCAGTTTGCTGAAAGTAATCTTTTACAAATCCAAAGCTCACATCCTACTGTTAATACCTATGAAGAGGAGAGGAAAGCCCAAATGTCCCTCATAAACTTTATATGCAGAAAGAGCTATACTGGAAACAGCGATCCAATATATCTTGGTTAAAGGAGGGAGACAAGAACACTCATTTCTTTCATCTAACAGCAACTATGAGGAAGCAAAGAAATTCAATCAATACAATCATCACAGACAATGGAGAACATACCTCTGATCAGCGAGCAATAGCAGATGTATTCACCAGTCATTTTAGTAATATATTTCAAGCAGTGGACACCATACCTGTTCCAGATCACATAATTGCTGACCTCCCAAAGATCAGTAATTTCGATAATGAGATACTAAGCTCTGTCCCTCAGGAAGAAGAGATCAGAAGTGTCATAAAGCAAATGCATCCATACAAATCCCCTGGTCCAGATGGGTATCCTGCTTATTTCTTCCAAAAATGCTGGGATCAAATTGGACATGAAGTTTCTCTCTACATCCAAAAATTCTTCATATCAGGTATCATGCCACAAAATCTCAATCACACCCACATAGCACTTATTCCTAAAATCAGTACTCCTACCAAACCAGTTGATTTTAGACCTATTGCTCTGTGTAATGTCCTTTATAAAATCATCTCTAAAATCCTTACCAATAGACTTCGTCTTCATCTGCATAAATTGATAAATCCTTGTCAAAATGCCTTTGTACCTGGTCGTTCTGTTGGGGACAATATTGTTATGGCTCAAGAATTAATCCATTCCATCTCCAAATTCTCTACAAATAATAGTGCATATGCCTTCAAAGTAGACATGTCCAAAGCCTATGATAGATTAGGCTGGGGCATTATCAGCCAAACACTCAATGGGTTTGGTATCTGTGGCAAGTCTCATGATCTTATTATGCAATGTGTCACCACCTCATCTTTATCCATTCTTATTAATGGTGAACCCTCCAAATCTTTTCTCCCTGCTCGGGGAATTAGACAAGGCTGCCCTTTGTCTCCCTATTTATTCATCCTCTGTATAGAAATATTGTCTGTTCTTATAAACAGTATGGTCAGGAATTCCTTATATGAGGGTGTTACTTTAAATAATTCTTCCACTACATATTCACACCTAGCTTTTGCAGACGACCTCTTCATATTTGGGAAATCCTCTCTTCATAACATATATCAAGTCAAAATTATCTTGAAAACCTTTGAAGCTTGGTCTGGCCAGAGCATAAACTTTGAAAAATCATCCATTTTTCTATCCAAGAAGACAGATCCTATCATGCGAGTATTATATACTCATCTTTTGGGTGTCCAATCTATGCATAGTAAAGACAAATACCTCGGTCATCTATTGCTTCAATCCAAGAACAGAATCAGCACATTCTCCAATCTTCTTTCCTCTAGCTCCTCAAAACTGCAAGGATGGCATAGAAAATGTTTATCACATGCGGGAAGAACTGTCCTCAACAAATCTTCTCTTGCCTCAATTCCCATCTACTATCTATCATCCTATCTTATTCCCAAGAAAGTCACACAGACTCTGTCCAAACACCAGATGCATTTTTGGTGGAACTCTGTTGACAAGAAGAGGATACATTTTACTGGTTGGAAACAGTTCACAAAATCTAAATTCCATGGTGGGCTTGGCATTAGAGATCCCTACATCTCGAACTTGTCACTTATCCTGAAACTTGCTTGGAGATTTATTACAGAACCTACTTCACTTTGGGCATCCCTACTCTCCAATAAGTATCTTCAGTCTACTTCATTCTGGACAGCAGTTCCTTCGAATGGCTCTTCTTGCATTTGGTCGAGTTTGCTTTACAGTAGAGAGTTCTTACAAGACAATGTGATATGGTCTATTGGTGATGGTTCATGTATCAACATATGGTATGACCCTTGGGTCCCCTCTATACCTTCCCACCGAGTACAAGGATTTAATTTCAGCAAAGGATTGACACTTAATGTCTGTGATTTGATAAACTCTGAAACACAGACTTGGAAGAAGAATTTGATCCATTTGCTATTTCCACCACTGGAAGCCCAAGCAATCTTGAAAATCCAGTTATCCAACAACTGTACTACTGACAAACTAATCTGGAAACATGCTACCAATGGTGTTTTCACTACAAAGTCTGCATATAGAACTATTCATGACAAGTTCTATGAGAACAGGGAGATTTCTGATGAAGACAATTTCAAAGACTGGAAGAAATTATGGTCACACACTCATATCAGTCCCAATGTGCTCCTCTTCACATGGCGTGCTCTTACTAATTCACTGCCTACAAATGCAAACATCCATCATCGACTCAACCAGATTGATGAAACATCTAAAAACGTATCATGACCCGCACCCACTGTGAGGGTACGAGAGCGTAACAACGCCCAGCCTACGCCGCAGTGTCGGCGGTAGAACGCTATTCTAGGTCATGACTATAACTAACATAATATGAATACTCTCCATAAGGAGGCCAACACAGAGGTACAACTCAATCACAATCTAAGGTAGAATGTAGCATGATGGAAAATAGATAAGAAATCCTCAACTGAGGTACAGCAGAAAGAAATAACAAAGTCTCAACATCTCTAAAATATACAACTCTGAACATAAGACAACAGCTAAACATGAAAAGAAAGGACAGTCTAAGCTATCTACACTATACAAGGTATCATCCTGAACAGCTGCCTGAACCTCCCCAGGGGTCCAGGTCGCGAGTGTCAACTAGACAAACTCCAAGTAAGGGTGCAGGGTTCCTCATCATCCTCTGTAAAATTTTCAACAGGTCCAGTCAGGACGGGAGCGAGCACAAAACATCTCACGCAGTTCATATCATGTTAGAAAATATAAAGCATGCAATAGAGTAAGGTACGTGAAACGCTGAAAGAAAGAAGTATATGAAAAATAGTAGAGATTTGATAACAGAAAATATCTAAATATGATAAGTAAGAACTGTAAGCCTACTGTGATTTAGAGTACAATATGGTTATGTAAACGGTCTAGGAAAATGCAATGGTAACTCCATTGTACATGGATGTACAATAGACATATACAATAGTTATACAATCTTGTACAATAGGATTTGAGTACATAACCAATTCTACTCCCCCTCCCCAATCAATACACAAGGATCCACTCCAGTTACGTTATCTTGCACAATAGTGTACAATGTTATACAATGGATGTACAATATTATACAATAGATGTACAATATTATACAATAGTTGTACAATGTTATACAATAGTGTACAATGGTCTATCCCTGGGACTCATGTGATACTGAGAGTACAATATGCACAAGGAGTATACAAGGATATAGGTATTCAATAAATACAATATGGAAGTGAAACGCACATCACAATATGTATCTAGTGAATACAATGAGATAACATTCCAAAAGGAGATCCATATAGTACCAATCCGTGATAACAATCGTGTCAGCATCAAGTACAGTAATCTAGAGCAAGAATGTAAATCCAGACAAGTATGAAACGGTCAGAGAATGTGTCACGACCCGCACCCACTGTTAGGGTACGAGAACGTAACAACGCCCAGCCTACGCCGCAGTGTCGGCGGTAAAACGCTGTCCTAGGTAAATCATCTAACAATATCAAGTACCTGTACAGTTTATACTCTCCGAATGGAGGTGACATAACAATATACATCTCAATCACATCTAGGGTAGAAGAACGAAAGACAGAAGATAGATAGTAACTCAAAGAGAACCATAGCATAGATAAAATAAGACTAAGTGTCTAAGATACATAACATCCAGAATGTCAACTCATAATACAAGACTAAGAGTCTATACATAACTCAACATCTCAAAATACAACTCAGATGTGAGACAAAAGTAAATATAGAAAAGACTGCCTAGGCTAAACTGGTCTAGACTACTGGAACAACATCCTCAACTGCAGGTGGATCCTGCTGAGGGTCCACAACATAAGTATCATCTAGTCCTGCTCTATAATAGGTAGACACCAGGGCCTCCTCCTCATCCTCTGTAATATTTTCAACAGGTCCAATCAGGACGGGAACGAGCACAATACATCTCACGCAGTGCATAGAATGATAGGAGATATAAAGCATGCAATAGAGTAAAATACAGGAACTGCTGAAGGAAGATACATGTAGCAAAAGAGATAGCTGTAAAGGAAATATCTACTGTATATAGAGAACTAGCAGTGTCTAGTGAGTCAGAGTAAAATATAGACATGTGAAATGGCATAGGAGATTCATGACTACAGCTAGAAGTGATTCATGACTACAGCTACTGGGGTAATATCCACATGACTATTTCCACTCCCCCATCCCCAATCAATACACAAGGATCCATTCAGGTTATGTTAAGATTCGTGATAAGCCCATAATTGGGTGATACGTGAGTGATTCATGAAGATTCATGGAGGCTCGGTGATCATGAGAGTACATGAGTCACTAGCTGATACATGAAGATACATGAAAATAGAAGCATGAGATACATGATGTAAGTGAAACACACATGACAAAAGTACCTGATGCTCCCGAGGGGGATAACATCTCATGAAAAGATCCATATAGTACCAATCCGTGATAACAATCGTGTCAGCATCAAGTAAAGTAAGCTAGAGCAAGAATATAAATCCTGGCAAATATGAAACGGTCAGAGAATGTACTCGCCTGATAACTGAATGTCTGAAGAAGATATACTGTCTGAGGAGAGGTGTATGGCTCCTAATCAGAGCAATACAAGTCACAATGTATCCACAATGGTAAAAATAGAGTGTACAATGCATACTACATGATTCTAGGTCAATCTGGTCAAAAGTCAACTCTGGGTCAACTCTAATAGTTAAACTAGGTCACAGGAAGTCATACTAAGTCAAATAGAGTCAAACAGGGTCAAACAAGTCAAATACTAGTCAACATGATCAATCTGGGTCAAGTCTAGGTCAAACTTAGACCAACTAAGGTATTGGTCAAACAAGGTCAGTCAGTAAGGTAATTAGGTCAAACAAAGACCAGTCAATAAGGTAATTAGGTCAGACTAGTTAAACTAGTCATTTTAGGTTAGTCCTAGTCAAATCTAGGTCAATTAGGTCAACTTTGACCTAAGGTTGACTTTGGTCAACCCTTAGTCAACAAGGGTCAATAAGTTGGGTTTTGGGCCATTAGGTCAAATTGAGTTAGCCCCCAAGCCATAGGCTAGTAGCCTAGGCCATAGGCTATTCTTAGGGTTCCATAGGCTAGTGATTATAGGTTTCTATATAAACCTAGACTTAGCAAGTTATACATATATATATCTATATATATAAATATATATATACACATCAATCTACTATCTATATACCTATATGGGAATACCATATATACCATACCCAAAAACCTACATACATATGATACACTATATATGTGACCTAAAATAAATATATATATATATCAATATATATATACATATATATATATATCTATATATATAAAACTTATATATATACTATACATATATAAAGAGAGGAAAGTGAGGGACATAGAGAGAGAGACTGAGAATGAGAGAGAGACAGTGAGAGGGAGAGTCACTGCTGGACAGTAGGGAAGGGGGGTTTCAGTATTCTGGAACCAAGAATACAGTCCCAAACACACACACACACAGCCTACATATATACATACATATGTATATATATACAACTACCTATTCACTCACCCGAATACCCTCAAAACTCACCCACACTCACACATACATATATACTACATAATTATATACTAAAAACATATAAATACATGTATAAAAATGCATAAAATGGCAATTGAAATTGGTTTTGGAAAAACTGGAATAAATTCCAGAAATCTGGAATTGGGTTTTACCCAGGTTTTGGGGGTAATTCGATTTCGAACCATAAAATCGAACTAAGGTTAGTGTCCATTGGTTGGTAAGGGTAGGGTAGGGTCTATACTAGTGTCCTAGGTGCCTGAGACACGACCACGACACGTTTTGGTGTGTCGGACACGCAAAAATCAAAATCAGGTAAAATCTAGGGCACGCGAAGGGCTGATGTTTGTGTGTCTCGTACTCACGACACAAGACACGTCGTGTCTCATGCTCATGGGGGAAGGTTCGCCTAGGGGTCCCCTAGGTGTCCACGGTCCTGATTTGTGTCCACGTGTGTCCGTGTCCGAGATACGAGCACGTATCAGTAGCTCTGATACGTGTGTGCGCAGTATAGTGTAGGGTCATTGCGAGTGTGATTTCTCACTCGACACGACACCAACGTGTCTGAAACTTTGGGAGGGGTGTGTCAGACACTGCCCCAACCCTCAGGCCAAGTTTCGTGTGTCCACGTCGCGTGTCATGTCCGTACGAGAAGTCTGGTAGCAGGGGAGGCTGCACAGTCTCGTGCGCGCGTGTCGAGGGGTCGTGTGCTCCACACGGGGCACGTGGGGCCACGTGCTCGTGTCAGGGGGTCGGCCTAGGGTCTAGGTTTGTGTCCTCGTGTCTGTATTGTGTCCACAATGGGTGTGGACACAATACACAACATTAAACAGTTAGGTTTTACAGTGTGTCAGTGTGTGCTGAAATCAGTGATTTCGTGTCCAATTTGGACACGAAACGTGTCCTGTTTTGTGCTCAGTCAAGTGGAAAAGTGACCTAGGGATCTAGGGCTACCCAAATATCAATTTTGTTTTGAAAAACATTAACAAAATGTTCTATGTGGCATTTCACCAAACACCTAGTTTCAAACATAGATACGTGTCCGATACGGACACCAAACCACATAAAAATCCTACCAAACTTGACCTACATGACCATGGTATCCTAATGCATGCAACCATGAAGAGAAATCACTATTTTTATAGGGTTTAGAACACTTTACCTATATGTGCAAAATCATGAAAATCAACCTTCTAGGGGGGTTTCCTCTTCACTTTGGGGTGTCCAAATCCTTGTGCAACCTTGCTACTAAGCCTCCTTTAGCATCCTCAAGTGTAGGGGGTTCCAACGCAACAAACGGGGCTCAATTTGGTGAAGGAATGAAGAAGTTATGGCTTTGTGAAGTTGAGGGAAAAATGGGTTTTCAATACATTGAAAATGAGGCTCTTTGTGAAGATGGGGGTGTTCATATAGGGGGGGGGGGGCATGCTTGGCCGGCCATGGGGGTTGGTTTAGGGTTAGGATCAATGGTTGTGGGCTCTCCAACAAGTTTCAAAGCTATCCTATGGCTAGGATTCATTCTACATAACTTTATGTAAAATATCTAAATAAAATATCTAATGTAAATATCTAATATGAAATATCTAGATATTTAGCTCTAACATTACTTTAGTTAAACCCATCTAACTTAGTCTCTAGGTCATGACTAACATCTAGATTAGGGCTAAACTAGGTTAGTAACTAACATGACACTAATCAATTAATTAAATAATAATAAATCACATAAATCCAAATAATTCCAAATAAATCCTAGAAAATTACCAAAATACCCTTTAGGCTAAAAATCACTAATTTGGTGTTCTAAGCCTATGGCTAAGCTCTCATGGGCATGGCAACTTCTAGGTTAGAGAAAACTAGGGTTTACACTAAGTTATATTAACCAAAATCACAAAGTCATAAGTCATGACTTAGCATGACTTTAGAAATGGTTTAACTTAACTGAAATCACCAGAAAATCATACCATGACTAAAATACCACTAATAAATAATAAAAATAATAAATTTTCAAAAATCCCCAATTTCAGAAAACAGGGTGTTACAGAATGTACTCGCCTGGTATCTGAATGTCTGAAGTAAATGTACTGTCCGAGATGAGGTACCTGACTCCTAGTTAGAGCAACACAAGTCAAGATGTATACATGGGATGATAAATATAATCTACGATGCGTCTGTATGATGTCTAGGACAAAATAGACTAAAGTCAACACTTGGTCAACTCCAGTCAACTACACCAGTCAACTAGGTCAACTAGGCCACTTCTAACCCCAGCAAGTCTAATAAGTCTCACTAGGCCTAACCAAGCCTAGTCTAGCAATCACACACCAATCACAAGGCTATACAAGCCAACACAAGTCACACATCAAGATACATCACTATCATACATATTTGATATATATATATATAAGAGAAAGAAAAAAAAAATATATATATATATATAAGAGAAAATATATATATATATATATATATATATATATATATATATATATATATATATATTTCTCTTATATATATATATATATATATATATATATATATATATATAAATATATATATATATATATATATATATATATATATATATATATATATATATATATATATATATATATATATATATATAAGAGAAAAGAACTAACATTTAAAGCTATGTGTGTGTGTGTGTGAACATGGAGGTGTACATGAAAAGAGAAATCAATACTAGTTATGAGTTTACACTACACATGGCACAAAGCTAACCCATCTACATTACACATGTATTATACTTACATGCATGGCTACAAGTATACATCTATATACATTAGAGTAGAGACTATTTAAGTTATAACTAACATGCATCTATACTTTACATAAATCTATATATATTATAGCAATCATTTAGAGAAGGATTACATGGCATGGTGGTTGATATAGAGTGGGGTGTCCTTGTGCAGAGGGTGAAGTTCATTCTCAGTTTAGTTCCACATTTATATATAAACTAAAGTGAGATATCCCATAAACTGGTGTAACTAACCACATAAAATGAACCATGTTATCTGAAATCTGCCATTAAGCCAACATCCCATATGCATACAACTCATGTATCGTCTAATACTGAAATTAACTAACATTTCGAATTAAGGGGTTGAAGGTTAACATTACATTCATAGACATTCCACTATATTGAAAACTAAAAATTGGCTTGGCAATAGGAAAAGGAAGGTATATATGCTTACATGGACAGTTCAGTGTTCGAACAACCTAAAATGAACTAACATTCAATCTAAATATCAGCTATGCATTGGTTCTATGTCTACATATGAAATCTGATATTGCATTTACAATATTTATACATTATGCATTCATATATATCATTACATATATACCTTGCATTTATATCTAGCATTCATTATATACTTTCATGCATGCATTGTATATCATTCTTTCATTCATGCATTTATGTATTGCTTACATACATTACATTAATTGCATTCCTACATACTTGCATTCAACCATATATATACATTAATGTAAAGAGGATATATATATATATATATATATATATATATATATATATATATATATATATATATATATATATATATATATATATATATCATTTCATTCATCTAACATATCATGCATTACATCTATTATTACATTACATTCATGCTTGCATTCATTCATCATTCATTTATTCTCTTGCACCACTATATGCACCATACATTACATACTATGGAACCTACATATTCATCACAAGCCATACTTATACATGCTTACATTAGATATGATACTTACACCTCAAACATCATTTATTTAACCATTTACTCATGCTTGCATTCTCTATTTAATTACATAATGTATATACATTAACATGGGTTAAAATCAAATAGAATATTATATTACACACAAGGGTGCACAAAATACATATGCCGAATAGTAACTCCTACTAATAATCAATACTGTACCATCTCAGCATGAATTAAAATCTAGGATTAAAGTATGTTATAGATCTATGTGTTAGCTTTCCGAAACTTCAAACGGATCGCGTTTTCGTTTCCGGAAACTCCCGAAATCGCAAAAACACCGAGAACGCGTTTGTCCTTCGTACAGCTGACACTCAAATAATTCTCCAGAAAGTTACAGAAAGAATTAGGCCTATTAATATATGTTTTTGGAAAGCTAACTTCAATACGCTTCTTTTAAAAAAAATGGAAGATTAAACCGAGCTTTGAGCTAGAAGTTATGATATTTCTTAGTTAGGGCTGAAATTAAAAACGTGGATAAAAATTATGACGGATTTAGGTAGTTTGAGACAAAAGAACACAA
Organism: Iris pallida; assembly: GCA_029216955.1. NCBI lineage: Eukaryota > Viridiplantae > Streptophyta > Magnoliopsida > Asparagales > Iridaceae > Iris > Iris pallida. Next base: position 4,218,221 of record JANAVB010032220.1, on the reverse strand, counting down.
GTATATAACATAATATATCAAGAACTCACTCTCTACACTAATATATATATATATGAGACACTATAGAACACATCTCCAATACAAAAATATGAGTTTAAACATGTAATAATTCATTCATACATAACAACAACACATAGTATGTCCAAATTTGGGATTTTCCCACATGGACACAACCACAACACAAAGGACACTCCTATGACCTCCAAATGGACATGAAATGGACACAAATGGAGATACAACCATGGGGGTCATTTCTATGGGTTCAAAATAGACCTATATGCATGAGGAAATGAAAAAGAGAAGGGATTTATACCTCCCGGTAGATCGAATCGAAGAAAAGTCTTCTCGGAGCGACACCGACACGTAGAGATTCCAAAAGGACACGAACGAGCTCCGAATCCTCCCAAACTTGGGTAGCTTCCTCCTTTGCTAGAATGGAGAAGGAAAGAAGAAGATTTGGTGGTGAAATAGAAGGATTTGGTGGAGAAATTGCTAGGGATTGCTCTTTAGAAATTTGGGAAAGAACAAGAGAGAGAGAGTGGATGAGAATAATAAAATGAACTTGAGCCTATCCTCTCCCAAAGTGGCTGGCCATATGGGGCTATTTGTCATATTATGGTAAGGTCCAAAATGCCCCCACTAACCTATTCTATGAGTATTAGGAAAGGACTAATTGGTTGGGGCTAAATTAGTCATTCTAAAGTCTCTAATCACACTAATCTTATCCATAATAATTAGTCTAACCTCTAACTAAAATATTTCTATCATGTGGACTAAAATTAATATCATGTGGGCCATGCCTAACTAGTGTGTGGGTCCCACTAGAGTCAAACTACCCCCGGGTCCCCGTTTCAAGTCGGATTGAGTTGAAATTCGAACCCGACTCAAATAATCCCAAAACAATATCATAAATAATAAAATAAATTTTAAAAATATTTCAAAAATACAAAATGACAAAAATACCCCTGTTTCTGAAAATTGGGGGTGACAAATTCCTCGAAATTAAAACCAAACAATAGTAAATGTCAAAATCACAAGTCATAATTTTAAATAGTTTAAAAATGATTAAAAATTACCAAAAATTATAATATGAAATAATTATCAATAAATAATAACTATAATTACAAAATTTTAAAATTACCCTCATCTGGAAAACTGGGTGTTACAAACATGTACTCTGTGCAAGGTACATCCAGAGACTACTAACCATCTTTTATTACATTGTCCTGTAACAGGTATTTCATGGCGACTCATTCCGGAGACTCACTCATTGATTCATAGTGACTCCACCATTTCTTCAGTCATTTCATCTGTACTGAAGGAAGGTGATTTGCAAAAGCTTTCAACATGTCTTTATCTCCTATGGAGCATTTGGAAGGCCAGAAATAACTCAATTTTCAAGCAGCAACCCATCAATGCTAGAAGAATAATTGAAGATGCACTCAATTTCAAAACCAAGTATGATTCTTACAACAACAGCAACAACCACAGCTCTAATACTTCACATGGATTGCAAACATCAGACATCTGGATTCCTCCAACACAGAATGTCTTAAAGATCAACTTCGATGGAGCTTTTTTGGATGGAAGAATGGGAGCAGGAGCTGTCCTTCGTAATGCAGATGGAGATTTCATTCTAGCACAATCCAAATCTGAGGAAGGAGGATCACCAATAGAAGCTGAGTCGATGGGTATTCAACTTGCCTTGGATATCTGCTTCAAAGAACAACTGCAAAATGTTATCATTGAAGGTGACTGCAAACCTCTAATTGATGCAATCAACATCAGTGACACAATACCTTTATGGCGAGCTCGACAAACAATTGAAGATGCTAAGGCAATTCTGATATACCACGTACAGACAACGGGAACAAGGGAGTGGTCGGGAAGCCTGCTTACTTGGAGGAGAGCATCCCCGGCACGGAAGGAGAGTCGGTGTTCCGGCTGACGTTCGCCTGGTCGGAGAGCGAAGGGATTCCGGGGGCAGTCATCGTTAAGAACAGCATCGAGCAGGACGAGTTCTTCCTCAAGAGCTTGAGCATCGCCAACTTCCCAGGGAAGGGTCGTCTCCACTTCGTCTGCAACTCCTGGGTCTATCCCGTCGACAAGTATACTTACGACCGGATCTTCTTCATTAATGATGTTAGTGTACACACATACATATTATGCTTGTTTCATTAAGATTAAAAATGCCGAAAAAATCGATGATTAATTTGGTCTCGCGCGCGTGCGTGCACGGGCGACACACCAGGGTCTCTGCAAGCATACAGAGAAGAGGAGCTCTACCACCTGAGAGGCGACCATGTCGATAGGCAGCTCCTGGAGTGGGACAGGGTCTACAACTACGCATTCTACAACGACCTCGGAGATCCCGACGCGGATCCGAAGCTCGCCCGTCCCGTCCTCGGAGGCTCCCAGGAATATCCTTATCCCCGCAGGGGACGAACCGGCCGACCCCCTACGCAGACGGACCCCAACAGCGAGAGCAGACTGTCGAGGCAGGACGACGACGTCTACGTCCCTCGGGACGAACGGTTCGGGCACATCAAGAAATCGGACTTCCAGAGTAAGCTGATCGAGGCGTAATTCGTCCAAGCCGTCGTCCCGATCTTCCAAGCCTACTTCGACGAGACGCCGTGGGAGTTCGACTCTTTCGACAACGTGCTGAAGATGCACCAGAGCGGCCTGGCGCTGCCCAACGCTAGTGTGGCTTTGATCAATGAGATGAAGGAGAACGTACCATTCGAGTTGATCAGCGACATGATCAGTAGTACCAAGGACGGACAGGCGACCCGATGTCATTCAAGGTCAGTGTTCTAGAACCTTCTACTGATCAATTAAGAGTACTATTTTCGAGCTAGCTCCACGCATTCTAATTAATCTTGTAATTTCGTTCTCTCTCTCTCTGTCTTGTAGCCGATGTTTGCGCTTGGAGTACAGACGAAGAATTTGCACAGGAAATGGTGGCAGGTGTCAACCCCGTCGTGATCAGTGGACTCAAGGTAAGTCGAACTCGAATGACTCTTGTGGTTACCGAAAAGAGGTATAAGATCCTGGCTGGATGAAAAAAAGTCAGTAAATCAAGCATGACGGCGTATTATTGTAATAAAAATATAGCGTGCTCAATTCCATCTTTAATTTGCAGGAATTCCCTCCTACCAGTAATCTAGATCCTAGCAAGTATGGCAACCAGAAGAGCTCAATAACCACAGCACACATCGAGAGCAACCTTCATGGACTAACAGTAGAACAGGTACGTATGAATTAAATATATTGGATATAAACTACAAGCAAGGCCGGTCCGGATGGTTGGGTTGCTCTATCCTTGAGTTAATTTTGGTTGCATCTTGATCCTTATTGTCAGCTGGTCCTGGTAGTTATCCGTGACCCTGACCTTTAATAGGATCATGCTGAGCCTTGGGGGTTGTCCAAGCCTAAGACTTGTCGGGGACTCGAAATTAACAGTCTGGTTTTACTTGCTTCAGGCACTGAGCAGCAACAGGCTATTCGTCTTGAACTATCACGATGCTTTGATGCCATACCTCAACCGAATCAACTCCACGATGAACAAGGTTTACGCGACTAGAACTGTTCTGTTCTTGAAAGATGACGGCACTCTGAAGCCATTGGCCATCGAGCTCAGCTTTTCCAGCCCTCGAGGAGAAGAGCATGGTGCTGTCAGCAAGGTGTTCACTCCAGCTAAAGAAGGTGTAGAAGGGTCCATCTGGCAATTGGCAAAGGCCTATGTCGTCAATGACTCTGGCATTCACCAACTTATCAGCCACTGGTACACTACATTATTATTGACTTCAAACCTGTTGCTTCTGTCACTGCTATAACAATACATACAGGAATATATGTAGGACACTGCTACGTGGACTGTGCTTTTGGCTTGCAGTTTTGGTCCGCAATCCACGTGGCAGCCTTCTATTGCTAGGTCTGCCGACAGTGGTTCCCGCACAAATAGGAGGGGATGAATGAAGTTCGGCCACGTAGGCCCGCGGTCACGTCCGCGGACAAAAATTGCGGACCATTTATCATTTCTAATATAAATATATGATTTTAAAATTTTAAATCGCAGGCTTAGTACTCATTCAACAATCGAGCCGTTTGTGCATGCGACGCATCGGCACCTGAGCACGCTCCACCCGATTAACAAGCTTCTGGACCCTCATTTCCGCGCCACCATGAACATAAACTCGGTGGCCCGCAAATCGCTCTTCAACGCCGGCGGCATCTTGGAGTTGACCTTCTTCCCGAGCAAGTACTGCATGGAGATGGCTTCTGCGGTCTACAAGGGTTGGAATTTCACAGAGCAAGCTCTCCCTTTTGATCTCCTCAAGAGGTACGCAACAACGTATATATAGACTAGATTCAAGAGTGTGTCGCCTGGTGCGACAGTAAGACTTGCCAGTTGTTTGCATCCTTGAGGATGCAGGTTCGAGCCACGAAAACATGCTCATCATATTTACGAGGGTAAGGCTACGTACATTTTGTTGCATAAGCCGAAACGAGGAATGGAGGGAGAGCAGACCCTTGTGCTGAAGAATGCACGTGCCCGCAACATAGAACATGTGCACGGGCGCATGTTAAGGACATGTGCGTGCACATGCGTGTGGTCTTAGGGGGTTGTTTGGTTCGCGGAAATAGAGCGAAGTGAAAATTTTGGAAGCAGAGAGTTAATTACTTATATTTTATGAGTTCTTTCGTTTGGATTGTTGTTGAATTTAAACTAGTTATTGGGACTAATATGCAATTCCGGCTGCTCATCGAGGACTATCCTTACGCCGTCGACGGGTTGGCCATCTGGTCCGCAATCGAGACGTGGGTGAACGAGTACTGTTCCATTTACTACCCAAACCGACGACGCGGTCAAGTCGGATGCCGAGCTCCAGGCCTGGTGGAGGGAGGTACGCGAGGTCGGACACGGGGACAAGAAGCACGAGCCCTGGTGGCCGAAGATGCAATCCGTCGCCGACCTGGCCCGGTCTTGCGCCGTCATCGTCTGGCTCGCCTCCGCGCTCCACGCCGCAGTCAACTACGGTATGTACCCCTACGCCGGGTACATACCCAACCGCCCGACCATCAGCAGGCGCCTCATGCCCGAGCCGGGCAGCGACGCGTACGAACGGCTGCGCTCCGGAGGATCAGAGGGCCATAGATGCGCTCCGGAGGTTCGACGCGAAGCTGGGGGAGATTGAGCGGGGCATCCTGCAGATGAACGAGGACCCGAGTCTCCGGAACCGCTACGGTGGTCCGGTCATGATGCCTTACACCTTGATGTTGAGGACTAGTACTCCGGCAGGGGTTACAGGCAAGGGCTAACAGCGTCAGCACCTAGGTGTATGTATATGCATTTGTACTGATCTTTTATTCCATGGACAATAAGCTACTGAATAATATGTTCTTGTTCACTTTGTTAACTATTAATGTTAACTTTAATTTTAAAATTTGCCATACCATCCATAATATTAATCGTCACGTCAGCTGCGACATAAAAAGGAATGATTTGAAGGTATGAATAGCATATTTGAACATCAATACCTCGCGTTCGGAAAATAAATATGTATCTCTCTTCTTTCAATCAATTATGTTATTTGGCTCCCAAAATATTTGGTTGATGACATCTTCTATTATGTGGCATCTGACATGACAGCTGACATAACTGCTGATATGGTAAATTTTAACAAAAAAATTAATTACTCAATTTTTTAATGTTAATGTTAATATTAATATTAATGTTCATATTAATATTAATGTTAATGTTCATATTAATGATAATATTAATATTAATTTTAGTGTTAATGTTAATATTAATTTTAATGTTAATTTTATTAATATTAAGGTTAATCTTAATGTTAATTTTATATAAATATTAATTTTAATGCAAAATTTTGTCTTGTCACCTGTCATGTCAGCAACCATATCATATGCCACATAATGGAAGATACTATCACCCAAATATTTTGGGAGCCAAATAGCATTTTTGTCTTTCAATACATCAAATTAGTGATAGATGGATCATGAATTTTGGGCAGCCATGGATAACACCAAATGAATAGTGTCAGGCCTTGCTGTTAACTGGAGCAAACACCAAGTTCTTGGCTTGTATCCCTTTGCAACGAGCAAACACCAAATGAATACTGGTTCAAAGGTTTTCTGTCATGTGGTTCCAATATTGACACTGATCATTTGGCTGTGGGCACATTTTGGGGGCACTAACGTACCATTGTTTATATGTCAGATGCATGTTATTGTGACATTAGGGGTTTGTAACTCCTAATGACACAATAACATCTTTACCCCCTCGAGAAATGAAGGAAATGTGAATATATAACCTTGTTTTTAATTACTCGTGGTACGTATAGGTGTTAGAAACTTATTTCTTAAATGAAGCTTCATATATATATAAATCAAGACATGATCATCTTTTCGTATATATGCAAATAGTGTGATTTAAAGTGAAGAAGCTTAGCCAAGCCAATGATCGCGCGTCTTATTGTAAGCAACTAGTTCGTTTACTACAACATGTCTTTCTTTTAAGAAAAGAAAAAAAAAAAACCACAACTTTTAAGTCTGCATATATGGGCTCCATTTTAAAATATTTAAAAAGTTTATATGTCAAATGTTATTATAACTCTTTAGAAAAAAAAAAATCAAGTCTGCATAGACGCTCTAGAACGTTTTTTTTCTTCTGTTCAAGCAAAAGCTATTATAACTCTTGAGAAAAAAGAAATTATCACTCTTGAGAAGGTCTAATGGGAGAGCTTGCTCCATGAAGTCCAATCCATATAAACAGCAGAAGACATCTCAATAGCAAATTTGGGTCGGACGGCCTAAGGGTGGAAAATATTCAGTCAGCTTGGGTCCAGTCGTGCCGGATCGGATCAAATAAAATAAAATCACCAAATATAAAAATAATATTTTTTACTGTAACAGAGAATTTTATTTTCTAATATATATATAAAGGTGATTAATTAGTTTCTATGAAACAAATAACACTTTAGTACTTGATTTTTTTTACTATATCTAGGTGATTAATTTGCCAATATAAAAAACTATTTCCCTCTATATCTACCTAATTAATTAACTAACTTTTACCTTCGGACCAGACTAGGTCTCGGGTCGGAACAAACCTGGATTTTGGGTCATGCCGGACTAGACTTATCTTATTGACCGAAATATAAGATCTAGCACGTCCCGATATACTTGGTCGGGTCAGCCAGGATCCATGATTAATCGGGACTGGATCGACATATGTGCTAATTTTTTGGACCGAACTCGTGTTGAGCTGCGCCAGTCCGATCCAATTAACTGCAGGTATAGTCGGAGTAAGGGGGGTGTGGAGGAGAGAGAGAGAGATATGAGAAATAGAGGAAATATTAGAGAATGATAATTAAGATAATTAATTAAGATTACTTATTATTAACAATATCATCAGGACCGGTCCTGAGATTCAAAGGCCCTGTTCTGAAAACTAATATAAGACCCTATTTTATGTATATAAAAAAATCGATGGTATATATTAATGGCGCTAAGTTTAATTTAATTCTTCTTAATAAACGACCAACATGTGTAAGTAAAAATTAATAAGAAAATATTGTTTTAACTTCCATGTATTGAGAAGAATTGTACTGATCGAACGACTATAATATCAAAATAATTGAAAAATACTACTCACAAAATTTACATAAATTCATTTGCAGAAGAAGCTTGTTTGCAAAGAGAAGACGAAGCATGTTAATCAAAATGTTCAATATACATACTAACAAGAATTTTTTGATTCAAATGCATTTTTGTTTGAATCATCTTTTATTTTTCAAAAACTCGTGTTTTACTTGTTATGATTATTTTCAAAAAATATCAAGTTGTTTTTTTCAAGTTCCAACCTTATAATTATTTTTCGCAATGGCTACAGGTTTCTGGCATGTAAATTTTTTTTTAACAAAACAAATTCAAATAATATACAAATTAAAACCACATTTATCCCCAAAAACTAGTGCTCTACTTACTAATTAAAATTTTGTTCAACAATATATCAAATTATTTCTTGAAACATGTATTATTTTCTAGTAGAAGCTAGACGTTTTTGGATATAAAAGCTATTTCCAAAAGAGAGAAAAAAAATATTAATAAAATAGAAATGTAAGAGATTGAACCTTGTACCTCCCACAAGCAAAAAAATACTTTGCCACTTGAGCTACATCACTACAATATCATATTTGACTATGTATTATAAAAATATTACACACACATCCCTGCTGCTGCTCCCACCCCCCTCGGGCTGCACCCCCACACTCTCTCTACGTGCAACAGCACCAGCGACCAGCGTGCGTGAAGAGAGAGAGAGAGAGGGGGGGGGGGGGGGGGGGGTTTGGTGTAGCCGGGGCGTGGGGGGAGGGTGCGGTGGGGGGACAGTCAGGAGAGAGAGAGAGAGAGAGAGAGAGAGAGAGAGAGAGGTGGATGGACATGTATATTTTTGTCTATTTTTTGAGGTATCAAGTTGGTATATATCAAAATTTAGGATAGTTAAAAATATTAAATAATTGAGTTGAAATTAAGCCTACTGTTTTTATTGAGATTAGTAGTACTGGAACTAATGTTGTCCTGCTATTTTTTTCGACAGAGGAGTTGCAGTCGAGGATCGGAACAGCCCGAAAAATATTCGCCTGCTGATTAAAGACTATCCTTATGCAGTCGGCGGGGTGATCATCTGGTCGGCGATCGAGACCTGGGTCAGCGTGTACTGTTCCATTTACTATCCCGACCGACGACGCAGCAGTCCAGTCGGATGTCGAGATATATCCAGGCCTGGTGGAAGGGTCACTTACAATTCCGACTAAGCAGAGAGAGGTTGTCTAGTCTTGACGGACTTATCTTTGGACCGGCCCGGCAGGCAAAGTAAAAGTAAAAATGGAAATGTAATTATAGTTTTTTGCAGCACTTGTCACCTATTACCAGTTCAATGTTAGGCTTATTTGTCAACAATTACCATTTAAAATTTGTGGTACAAGCGGTAATAGAAAGAAAGAAAAAGGTTGATGGTATTTAAATGCAAAATAACCTTACTACTAAGAACTCCATTTAGTTTGAATGTAAACAATGGACATAAGAATAGTGCATTTATAAGTTATAATTATGACTATCGGGACTATTATTGCATATTTTGAACAATTCCGTCTGTTTCGTTCCTCGCTCAACAATGCACATACATGCAAAGAGCAACATAAAATTTCCTATACAATAACGTAATATAAATAAATTATAAATTAGGTAAAAAAATATGAAGAAAAAAAAGTTGCCAGAAATAATGGCGACTTGTGCTTGCACTCATGTCGCAAGTACTACTGGCAACTTAAATATTTTTAGCTTTATTTTAAAAAAAATTACAAAATACACCAAAACTGTTTGATGGTTTGGTGACTTGGTAGCACGGCATGGAGCCGTCGCTACATTTAGCAACTTGAGTGCCAAACTAAAAAAAAAAATCACTCAAAAAATATATCAAAAAATTGTCTTAATTTAAAAAAAAAACTGAAAAGCAATAAGAAAAGCACTAAAAAGTGAGGATTGAGAAGATGTTTTTTTTTTTCTTTTTCTTTTTTAAAACACAACTAAACCGGCAGATGTTCTGTGGGAGAGTATTCTTTAGAATAGTAGAAAAAATATTGTTTTTTTTTTCTCTGTTTCTTTACTGCTTTTCACTGTTTTTTTATTATTATCAAATTATACTTATCCGACTTTTTGACTGATTTTAGTCTTTTTTGCTGCCTTTCATTCTGTTTTGTGTTTTTTTAAAATTTTGCGCTCAAGTCGCCAAAGGGAATGACGACTTCATGACATATTCTTCCCCGGATGATGGTTTCGATGTAATTTTTAATTTTTTAACGTAGCTTAGAAAAGAAAAAAGAAAAAAAATTATATCTAAGTCGTCAGTAGTTGTGGTGACATGAATGCTTTATTTTGGAGAATTGTATTTGTTTTGAACTATTCCATATTTTCTTTATCTTATTTATAAATAGAAAATTTTGGAAATACGTTCCTACGTTGTCAGTGGATTTGGACCGTAGTCTTGATCTGCGGACCACGTATCGCCTTCTCATTAAAGAGGAGGATGGGTGAGTCCGGAAGTTAGCAGGAGGCCAATGGGTTGTCGTTATATGGTCTGCGGGTCAAAACTGTGATCCAAACTAATGGACAACAAAGTTTTTTTTTTTTCTTTTTCTTTTCTGAAAGAGGCCAAGCTGTGTGGGTAGAGAATAGCTGTTGGTTTCAGTCCGAGACTCCAAATGCACGTGAGCCTGTCAGTCACAGTCCAAATGCCAAAGAGCAGAAGATAGAGGTGAGATTTGTACAGCTGAGCTGCTGCTGCAGCCAATCCATCCTAAATTCCTAACCACCATCTCGTGCATCTGTCTCCCCTCTTTGGTAAAACTCCACACAACTGAAAGAAACCATTTGTTTTGCCACTTTCTCTACTTTGGCTTCTTTTCCTTTTCCTTTTCCTTTTCTTCTTTTCTTTAGCCCTTCAATCTTCTGAGATACAATATCACCTCAACACATCATCTTGTGAGGTATTGGTGGGAGATCTTGATCTTGAGGTATGACAACTCTTCCTATTTTTCCATGGCATGGTTTCCTTTTCTAGTGACTACTAACTAAGTATGTTTGTTACTTTCTTATTTTTTGCATGGTATGATTTCCTTTTCTAGTGACTACTAACTAGTATGTTGTTGATTATTTGGTTGCACATTTTGTTTGCAATAGTTATTAGGGTTGTTGCCACCCCCCTAAAGTTGATCTTGAATGCCTTTACCTTGTTCAAACCCTAATTCTTGCACACACAAACAAAAATAAGGTATATAGTTATTTGTTGCATTGAACCATTGGTATCTTGTTCAGATCAATGATACTGACCAAGGTATTGGAAACTAGATCAATATGAGAACTCTTCCTATTTTTTCATGGCATGGTTTCCTTTTCTAGTGACTACTAACTAAGTATGTTATTACTTTTTTTTTTTTTCATGGTATGATTTCCTTTCCTTTTTTTTGTTTGCAATAGTTATTAGGGTTGTTGCCACCCCCCTAAAGTTGATCTTGAATGCCTTTACCTAGTTCAAACCCTAATTCTTGTACACAAACAAAAGTAAGGTATAAAGTTATTTGTTGAATTGAACCATTGGGTATTTTGTTCAGATCAATGATACTTACCAAGATATTGGAAACTAGATCAATATGAGGGACTTCCCTTCTTGCTTTGGGGAAAGTGGGGTCCAGATAGCAGACTCCTCCTCCTCCTCCTCCTCCTCCAGCTCCACCCACAAGTCTGCCCACAACCTGGTCACTTGCCTCTACCAGGCCCCGCTCGGTCGCGGCGGCTGCTGGTGCCTCATCACCATAACATGGACCAAGAACCTGATGGGCCAGGGCCTAGGCGTCTCGGTCGAGGAGGGCTCCACGAACCGCAGCCTCGGCAGGTTGGACATCAAGCCCTGGCTCTTCTCCAAGAAGAAAGGGTCGAAGAGTCTGGAGCTCGGTGACTCCAAGATGGACGTCTTCTGGGATTTGTCTTCCGCCAGGTTCGGGCCCTCGCCCGAGCCGTTGGAAGGTTTCTACGTCGCGATCCTGTTCGACCTTGAAATGGTTCTCCTCCTCGGAGACATGAGCAAAGAGGCCTACCGGAAGACGGGCACGAGCTTGTCCCGTTCGAACACGCTGTTTGTAGCCAAGAAGGAGCACTTGTTCGGCAAGAAGATGTACTTTACCAAGGCCCAGTTTTGCGGTAATGGGAAAGTTCATGATATCGCCATCGAGTGCGAGATGGTCGGGCTTAACGACCCTTGCCTCGAGATCAGGATCGACAGGAAGAGGGTGATGCAGGTGAAGCGGCTGGTGTGGAAGTTCCGGGGGAACCATACCATTCTTGTGGACGGTGTCCCCGTGGAGGTGTTTTGGGATGTCCACAATTGGCTCTTTGATCCTGCGGCGGGGAATGCGGTGTTCATGTTCCAGACGTCGCTCTCGGCTGATGACAAGCTGTCGCCGTGGTCTTGCTCGCAGGTGTTTGGGGAAGCACAACGTCATAGCTTTTCGTTGGTTTTGATTGCTTGGAAGAACGAGTAAAAGTGTATGCAAGATTTGAGGTGATTCGGTTACATTCTTGATAAATTTGTTTTGATTGCTAACGAAATATATCAGTGAGGTTGGATGCTTCGGCATATTTTCCCTATCATAGCTTCATTCAAATGAGTAGACCTCGTAGGATGTTGAATGTTCGAATTAATGCCCGACTATGTTTTGCTTCTCGAGATATTTTATATTTGTAATTCAATTCAAGTATATTGAGTAAATTATGTTCCCTGTTACTAAAGAAGCAGACATTCACAAACGTAGAATGTCTAGAAGGGCACTTACTCAATGCTCTGGTGCCCGCAATAAGGAATGCTTGTAGTAACTCTCTTCTAGCTGGTTTGCTCTATTATGCTTGGAAGAATGGGAAATCATATGAGAGGTTGGACAACATTTCGTTCGTGCAATCTGATCCGTTTTGTCTTTCTCCTCTTCCTTGCCATTGTGTTAGTATTTTTAAGAGCAGCGAAAGCAGTGAGTATTTTACTTGGATCTTCTCTGTTCTTATATGTGGAAAAGCTAGTTTTTATTGTACTTCACATTGAGTTTGGAGAAAATCTAGCTCCATTTGACTAATTAAGCTAACCAGAAGATGACATGAATTCATCTTGATTATATTCTAAGGTTACAGTTAAGGTGGCTTGCGGAGCATATTAAATGGATTCTGCTCATGTTATTTTTCTTGGTATGCATAGCTCTCAAACTCGTTCTTTTACTATGAGAAGGTTTTCTTAACAAGGTTCATGTTTCCAAATTGTTCAGGGCACTGTTGCAGGAGTGCATATTAGCTTTTAGCGAAGGGCGAACCACCAAAGTCTTTCTTTCTTGAAGAAATTGGACTCTACCCAGTCTATCCTTTAACTTCTGAAGACGAGAGTGCATCTTCTGCAGGTTTGCTGAATTTATCCTCTTGAGAAGTACTTTTTACAAACGCCAAGACCTGCAAGAGCTAGTGCAAGTACTTACTAACAGTGGGCCAGGGAAGAAGCCCCTACCCCACGTACGCTGCACCTGACCCACTCATCAGTGAATGCCTGCAGAAATTCTTGCGGTGCTCATGAGCTATTATACCTTAGAAATTCTTGCGTTAGTGCAAATTACTATACTCACATATTCACTGACAATTGGGCCAGTGCAAAAGCTCAATCCAATTTTCCTTTTGTAAGTGGATTTACTTCCTTTGTATTTGATGTAAATTGTATAATATAATCATATTGATTATAAAGTGCCACTGCAACAAGGTTGATACTTTTATTTACCTCTCCATTTATGAAAAATTATCACCACTGGCATAATAATCATCGTGCTCTATTTTGTACATCAAATAAAATCACTATCATTGTTTATAAATCATTGATAAGTTGGGCCATTTTGCAAATTCGTGAGATATTCTACCTTAGAGCTTTGATATCCATTTCCTATGCTTCAATATTATTTTTGAAACACGAAAGTTCTTCTTAGAGACCTAACATTTGATTAGGATTGTTCAAGTATTGTCCCTCCATACTAGTTACTATTCACTACTGTAAAAGGAGAGGTTTGCAGCAGCATGAGCGGATTAAGTAGTACTCTTCTCACTAGTGTTTCTCGTGTGAAAGTTTTGAAATTACTATGTAGTGCAAAGTTAGTAGTAAGTACAATTCTAACTAGTAGGTATGGCATCTGTATTAGGTTACGACAAGAGGGGCCACCTGAATGGATGCTATGACCTCCTGGTTGCATAGAATGCACTTCACTATTTAATCCTGCATCCTGGTTGAAGAGAGTACCCGAAATGGATATATGCCCCCATTTACCTGATCCAACCTAGTGTTAAAAAGTAACCAAAGTAACCAAGTGGCCCTTATTCATTTTCTCTTTGGAAATTTCCCTCCCCTAGCCTAAAACATGAAACTTTTTGACTTCATACTTTTAGAAATGGTACTTTTTATGGGAATGTTAGAATATTGTATTTGTTTGATTTTATAGACTTCACCAAGTGGGATCGGTCCAAGTTGTTAAATAGCTTCTTGGCAAGGGAAGGAGGTTTAAACTGTAAAAGCTACCATTCCCATTAGATTTTTGAGGTTTTGTATAAAATGAACGAGGCCTCCATTAGTTTTGATAACAATGAAATATTTAGTCCCTGAAAACTATTGACTTAACTCGAGCCTATCTATAATGGCCCTCGTACAGTGTGGTGCATTACAATGCTCAAGCTCGTCTGTGTAACCTCTAGGTTGACATGAGTACCCTAACTGGATCTGCCAGTGCACTTGACTAACAATAACATAGGGGACCCTATTGCCATCCTCTTTGACAACTCTGCTTCCCCTAACCCTAACACATCAAATCTTTTGACCAGCCTATTTTGCAAAATAGTTTTGGTACTTGTTGTTGGAATATAGGCCTATGTGGTATATATGTTTGATTCCAAGACAACAGCAAGTGGGCTCATCCAAGTTGTTAGATATCTTGCTTGTTTGCAAAAGGTAGACTTGTAGGATGTTCAAATTCTACCACCACTATTTAGTATCTGAGGTTTTGTGTAAATGAACCAAGCCTCCATGGTGTTGTTCTCGGTAACAAAGAAACATTGTTTCATCATGTTAGATGTGGTTAAGAGGTTGAAGAGGCACTAGGAAGCACACAGAGTCCAGAATTGTGTACTTCAAGGTTCACAGTATCGGTATCGGAATAGGTATCGGACTGTTCCTATGAGTATTGGTATCGGTGATATCGGTAGTATCGACAGTTTCGGATCGGAGTATCGGATTTTTTGGTATCGGAAAACAAATAATTATTAATAAATTATTTACATTTAAAAACATATATTTCATACATTTAGGCATAATTTTAAGTGTTTTCAGTGTTATTTTTTAGTAGTTTTGAAATTAAATAAAATAGTACTCAACCTTACCGATTGGTTTACATACAATAGATTGATTTTCTTCTTTTACATGCTTTTACAACCTTATTATGCTTTAAATCTTTGCTGATTTGTCTTTTTCGTTTAATTTTCTTTGCCGAATTAACCGGAAAAGAGACCCCCAATGTCAGTATTGGTCACTATCGGGTATCGGTCGGTATCGGATCGGGACATGCCAAACCGTATCGGTATCGACCGTATCGTATCGGTATCGGCCGATACTTTAAACCATGGTGTACTTCCCATTGTTACCATGTCGGATACCCATTGATATTCCATGCCAAAATCAACGAGTGTTCGTATTGTTGTATCCGTACCATGTCATATTGCATTCATATCCATACAACTTGGGAGAAGATATAACTTTATTAGGCTTCATGTGCTAGAGAAAATGTAGGGTCAACTCAAGGCTAGAGTTTCACATGATACAATGAAAACTACAATGCGCAACCATGTGCATGAGAGGCAAGGGGGCTATAGGCACACCTGCAGTTTGCACTCCTGGGAATTGCATGAGTGGTTGTGTCTCAAGTGGTAAGCATGTACAAAGGGTCTAGACAAATTTCCAATGGTCACAAAGATCCATGGTTATCAAAATCAAGTGCGAGATTGTTGGCTCAGTGATGGTCGATGCATCTAGTGTGGAATTTCAAGGGCTACCTGACTATTCTCCTTCATGAAATTTTGGGCGAGATGTTTTGGGATGTCCAGGATCGTCTCTTTGATGCCACAGTTGTGTGTGTTCATGTTCCAGATGTCAATCTTGGCTGACGAGCCATTCTTGAATCTCGAGAAATTATTCTAACAAATAATTTCATGGAAATTAGACCTAAGAATCATGGACTCTCCAAAATAGTTGCCGTGGCTGTGTCGTGTCGGACACATAGACACGGCATGGACACTCCAAAATACACTAGGACATGCCAAGAATGGTGTTGTGTGCATGCCATTGTGTCCATTTTGTGTTGTATTTGTGTCCGTGCAACATAGAGTTAGATCCTTATTTGTTCTTCCCTTCTTCATCGTATACTTTATCCTATCGAATAAACAAACGATGAGTATTCTATTGTTTGCTTGTGAAAATAGTTTATGATTCTTCGAGATTTAAGATTTAACTTTGTTGACAATCCTTTATGGATCTTTCTTATGTTCCATAACTGACACCATCTTGATATGAGAAGGCTTGTATGATGATCCTCGAGTTATACATATTGAGTAAATTATATATTTTTTTGGCTAGTAAAGAGGCAAACGATTGCCTAGAAGCGATCTTACTAAAACCCCTCTTGTAAACGGCAAAGGTGTGGGATTTCGCACAATGGAGAACGTTAGGACTATGCATTCCGTGTCCTTACTGTGTCATGTCCATATTGCGTCTTCCTACACATATCCGTGCAATATAGGTAAACAACTATCCAAAAGGGCACTCCATGGTAGAAGGGTATTGGAACTAATGAGACTTCCATGTCAAGGTGTGTATTGGGCCGGGCGGCCCGGAATCCGGCCCTGAACCGGTCCGGCCAAATCAGGTCTGGGTCGGCCCGGACCGGCCCATAGTAGATTCGGGTTCGGGCTGGGTCCAAAGGTAATGACCTGGCAGCTCGCCCCGGCCCAGCCAGTACTCGTAATGGGTCCGGGCTGGGTTTATTTTTCTCTAGCCCGCCACCCGGCCCAGCCGGCCCGGATTTTATGTTGAAAAAATTCAATTTTTTTGGAGAAGGGGGGCTCATGAACTCAGAACCTCCCAAACAAATACTTATCAAACTCTCTGTTGACCAACAGTTCCAAGTTGGTTTGTGTTAGAACTAGGAACAACTATAGTATAAAATCCAAACGGAGCCAATTTTTTTTTTTTAATTTGGTCGGCCCGCGGGCTAACCCGGGCTCGGCCCGGACCCGACTCGGCCCAACCCTATCTGGGCCTGGGTCCGGGCTGGGTTCAAATATTGTAAATCCGGGTTGACCCGGCCCGGCCCGGGCCGCTCCTCCATCCGGGCTAAGCCCGGCCCGGCCCAAGCCCGGTCAAACGTGGTCAACAGTGGGTCCGGCCCGGCCCAGCCCGGCCCACCTCACACCTTGACTTCCATGCTCCATGAGCCAACATGGTCAAAGATATCATCTATATCCTCCTACAATGTGATGTCTACAGTGATCAAACAACAGATATAAGCAACATGCTAGGTGAAGATATCACCATATTTATCAGTTGATGACTTCATCTCATGGCTCAAGCAAACATAAGAGATATGGAACACCACGGGATTAGAAACATGGTAATGTCTACGAAGACATATCCATGTCTCTTCTGACCTACAATATTGGTAGTGGAACAGTCTCAAAGATTACTTTCTAATAATATTTGCCAGGATTTGAGACAACCGGGATTTTTCATTCCTGAAAATCATAGGTGCTATCTTTCCTGAAAAAACAATATCAATACATTTTGCTTTTGAGGGGATCTGAACAAATTATCAAAAAAGGATGACCAAGGCAGGCACTAACTTTGATAGATCTACTTTTGAAGGTCAGTCTGGTACCTGTTTTGTGCTGTATCCGTTGACTGACTATCACACCATTGTCAAATAGTATGAAAGCTTCTGCACTATGGTTTACACTCAACGAGTGTCCTCACAATGAGCATTTGAAGTCGAACTGACTCAATATCACTATCAATATGATCAGTGTAAATTCAATTCACAGATGGACTTTTGACCCTTCCACCATGGTCCCTGCTATGTTGTCAAGTTACAAAAACACAATACAGGTATCGGGGCCTTTCTATGAGTGTAGATATATCGACTCTCAACAATCTAAATAGTTTCAGAGGTTCTGGATCGGGATAATGGAGTATAGAAAATTGACACTTCCTGGTAATTTTATCCAATGGCAAGTTTACATAGATTGTAAGAATGAAAATTTAAAGTTTAAACATAATTCTACAAAAAATAATATAAAAATAATATAATATAATATAAAAATAAATCATGTAGTTTTATGTTGGTGTACATAAAGAATTGCATAACACATTGATTGCATAATGTGACACCTTTATGTGGGCTTGAGAAAGTAATCTTTGTGTGAAATGAAAATAAAATCAGATCAAGTGATTATGGTAGCCACTTTTAGCCTGTTTTGGCAATACTGTGTTATGTTCAGAAATTTTGCTTACTTTCAGCGTTTTTTTTTCCAATTGGTTCGGCCATTTGGGGGCTAAATAAACTTGAAATTCGTCTGTTCTAATTTGTGCAGCATGGCTGATAGTTATCACTATCGACTGATTTATTCAGTCTTGGTACCGTTGCACAGGACAATACACTATTCAATAAGTTAAGTAGCTGATTGGTTAGCAAATGAAGGAAGGATATAAAAACAATAAAGTACCAGCGTATGTGGTACTAGGAAAACCTTGAACCAAGGTTCCTAATATCGGTATCGGAATCGGTATCGGACCATTCTTATGAGTATCGGTAGTATTGGCGATATCGGTAGTATTGGCGATTTCGGATCGGAGTATCGGATTTTTTGGTATCGAAAAATAAATAATTATTAACAAATTATTAACATTTAAAAAATATATTTTATACATTTAGGCATAATTTTAAGTATTTACAGTGTTATTTCTTAGTAGTTTTGAAATTAAATGAAATAGTAGTCACCTTACCGATTGGTTTACATGCAATAGATCAATTTTTTTCTTTTATATGCTTTTACAACCTTATTATGCTTCAAACCCTTGTTGATTTGTCTTTTTTTCTTCAATTTTCTTTGCCAAATTGATCGAAAAAGAGACCCCCATTGTTGGTTTCAGTCAGTATCGGATATCGGTCGGTATCGGATCGGGACATGCCAAACCGTATCGGTATCGGCCGTATCGGATCGGTATCGGCCGATACTTTAAACTATGCCTTGAACCTATTGTCGTGTAAGGAGTAATGTGTAAGGAGTAATTTGATGGAGGACTAGGCCCATACTTTTACAAACTTCAATTTTAATGAGTTTATTAAGTATTTGAGTCACTATATAATTAGTTTATTTCAGATTCGCTTAATTTATTTAAACTGTAGTATTACTATATTAGTAGGAAAATTGTCCTAGCTGAAGGAGTTTTATTTGTTTTTGAAATTCCTTCTTTATGTACTTTACAAGTCTTCCTGGATCAGGATTAGGATTATTCTTTCAATTCGTCTCCTTGGTTGAAAGTCTATATATAGGAATTATCTTGTTTCTGGATTGAGTGGATGAAATTTGGGAATTCCTCAAATTGAGAAATTGGTTCTGTGATGCAACATACATGGTTGTGAAACTTTAAATATGCTGTGAAGCCTCTTCCTTCTCCTTACTTCGAGAAATGTTTGTTCCTGCATCAGTATTCTTTAACTGTCACCTTCCACTATGTTTTTTTTGCAATCAGGGTAACAGTAAACAGAGGTTCTTGAAGTAAGGTAGAAATGGTTTTTCTTAAATCCTTGGATCATTTGGTGTTTACGATATTGTTTTTAACAAAGATTTTTACAAACTTAACTTCCTTCACAACAGGTTGCAACATATATATATACTAGTCATAACCCGTGCCCATAGGGCATGGTTCATTTAAGGTATTCCCCCTCAAAATCTTGGACCCCCAATTTTAAACGAACAATAATAATTATGAGGCCCCCATCAAAATATTAAATCCCAACCACTGCTAGATGTGAATTTTCTTTGGATTCCCCATAAAATCCCACTCTTAATAATGCTCATCCACAACCATTATGAGTGCAAACCCCACTCTTTGGATTCTCCATAAAACCCCACTCTCAATAATGCTCACTTCCCATAAAATTCCACTCTCAATAATGCTCATCCACAACCATTATGAGTGCAAACCCCACTCTTTGGATTCTCCATAAAACCCCACAACCGTTGATTCACCAAGATTAAATTCCAACCACTCTTTATCTTGGCACAGTCAGCCCTAGGATTCAAAAACCTTTGTGTTTTGTATAAGACTAGTCATAACCCGTGCCCATAGGGCATGGTTCATTTAAGGTATTCCCCCTCAAAATCTTGGACCCCCAATTTTAAACGAACAATAATAATTATGAGGGAGGCCCCCATCAAAATATTAAATCCCAACCACTGTTGGATGTGAATTTTTTTTGGATTCCCCATAAAATCCCACTCTCAATAATGCTCATCCACAACCATTATGAGTGCAAACCCCACTCTTTGGATTCCCCATAAAACCCCACTCTCAATAATGCTCATTCCCCATAAAACCCCACTCTCAATAATGCTCATCCACAACCATTATGAGTGCAAACCCCACTCTTTGGATTCTCCATAAAATTCCACAACCGTTGATTCACCAAGATTAAATCCCAACCACTCTTTATCTTGGCACAGTCAGCCCTAGGATTCAAAAACCTTTGTGTTTTGTATTATATATATATATATATATATATATATATATATATGCTAAATAAAGTATTCCTGTTTATTTATTTTCAAAGGTGATTAAATTGCTTGACTGATCATATATATAATTTGGATATCATCTTCCCAGGTCTAGTATCAATTTGGGTATTTGCCCAAGTGAAAGACTGGGGAAGACTTCATTTACCACCAGAGAGGAACCTGACATGAAATCCTGAGGGCCAGTTGGTGTCATGATCTCAGAAACAAGAATTTTGGTGGGAGTAAGCCTCCAAAACTCCTTTCGGAACTTGTGTGCATCCAACACCTAACTAGGTCATTATGGGCTCAAGTCTGACCTGAAAATGAGGAAGACATTGTCATTTACAAGGGGACATGGTGTCCAACATCATCTCCTTTTTGAACATGGAGGTACTATTATTATTACAGTTATAGGTTGATTGCATACTGATATTAGCACCCAGTATAACCATATTAGAAGCCTTTAACCATCCCAAGCTTTTATGCTTGTTTACTACACCTTTCTTATCATTGTTACTTCTTGGGCCTTTTCGAACCCAAATGTGTTCTTTGGATACCAAAGATAGTCACGAAATTGAATTCCCAGGCACCTCTACAAAGCCAAGTGACGCCTTTTGGAACCCGTGACACCGTTTGAATTAGTTCAATGAATATTCGTCTTAGAAAAGATGCCAAGAAACACCCGCTAAATTTTTCATCGACTAGATAAAACAAGACTTGAATTAATGCAATGAATCCACCTCTTGAATAAGTTTTAATAAACTAATTCAGAGTATCATTATATAGTCAAAAGTTCCCATCTTGAATAACTTTATTGAACTAATTCAGAATATCATTATATAGTCAAAAGTTCCCATAAATGTGCAAGGGGAAAATTGATTTCTCTAAAGTCTAAACTTGTTAAAGTCTGTCCCTCTACCAGTACTCATTTCCATTATTTACGAAAATGCTGGTAAACATTTTTTAAGTAACGTTGTATACAAGAATTGGCATATTCATCTGATACATTCTTGCACAACATGCTTCTGTAAGCTCAGCTACTTGACAACATCGTATGAATATATGTCTTAATCACATTGATAGAAACAGCATGTCAGAATGATTCATGTGAACCTACATTACTGAACATAGGTACAGGCATGTTCTTTTATTGCATTCTCCATCTTTTCCATTTGTGGATAGACTGCCAAGATTGTCACTATTTGCCAAGTGTTTATTCCTGCATCTGTATTCGTTAACCATCAGCTTCCAGTATGTTCTTGCAATCATGGTAACAGTTATGAGTTTCTTCAATCCTTCCATCATTTGGCATTTAGAACTTTGTCGATCAGGATCTGGAAATTTTCAGCCCCTACACATCATGATGATTTTACAAAGTAACCTTCCTTCACAACAGGTTGTGACAGTGTTACGTTAAGGAATATTACTGCTATTTATCCTCTTAAGGCTATCTGCATTTTACGTATCTTCAACTTTCACGTTGCTACCCTATACTCTTTTATTTGCACTTTGCTACCTTCTTTTGAGGCCAGGATAAAGAAATGATGGCATAGAAGGTTATCGAAGAATATAGTGAATTGCAAAAGCTCAAAAATTCATGGTGCTAATAAAAATAGTACATGGGTATCGGCCTGTCAAAGCATTGAAGGTATTAATTTAACTGCAAATTAGCCTTCTCCTAAACTCATCATATTGCTTGGCTAATACGTAATTTTGTTATCGTCTACCCAGGCCTCCTTTGAAACGGGTACTCTGCCGCAGTGGAAAACCAGAAAGAAGACTCCACGGAAAGCGAGGGCCTGTCAACTCTATATGACTTGGGTTCAGACTGCCTTTTATCACCAGAGAGGAGCATGACATGAAATCCTGAAGGCTAGTTGGCAGGCTTTTGCTTTCATGATCTCCGGAACAAGCATCTATGGAGCAAGCCTACAAAACGCCTTTTCGAACCCGTGTGTTCGACTTCTAAGTAGGCCATCGTGGGCTCAATTCTGGCCTGAAATGAGGTAGACAGTGTCAAGTAGCATCTTCTTTTGAAACTAGAGGTACTATTAATGGCTATAGGTTGATTGCATATATACTGATATTACCATAATTGTGCTTTATAATCATAGGTACATCCTATTTTTTGTAGGTTGATTGCATACTGATATTACCATAGTAGTGCTTTATAATCATAGGTTGATTGCATAATCTTCTCATCATAGGTTGATTGCATACTGACTATACCCAGGCAAGGCCTCAGTTCTGGCCTTAAAAGGAGGAAGCATTGTTATGCACAAGGGGACATGGTGCCATGTAGCATCTTGTTTTAAACCTAGAGGTACTGTTAATAGCTATAGACTGATTGCTTATCACTAAGCGTAAGCACATTAGTGATGTCTAATCGTCGCTACATCCAAGGTTTTGTGCTTGTTTCTTGACACTTTTCTGATCACTGTTCCATCTGGCTGGTTGTAGTGCACTTAACAGATCGCATGATTTTCTATTTGTGCATAAAGAAAGGAAAAGGCTATCGGCCATGTGGTAGTGGGTACTTTCTTTGTAGCTTTATTGCTAACAGACATGGACTCTGTGACTAGCTTGTGATTTGATACAAGTATTTGTGAAACATACAGGACACCTAACACTCAGGTGCTCTAGATTCGCTCCCCATATCGGCATTGCTACACAGGAGTAGATGCACAATGCCAAGTGTTTATTCCTGCATCTGTATTCGTTAACCGTCAGCTTCCAGTATGTTCTTGCAATCATGGTAACAGTTGTGAGTTTCTTCAATCCTTCCATCATTTGGCATTTAGAATTTTGTTGATCAGAATCTGGAAATTTTCAGCCCCTACAAATTAGCCTTCTCCTAAACTCGTCATATTGCTTGACTAATACATATTTGTTATCGTCTACCCAGGCCTCCTTCGAAAATGGTCCTCTGCAACAGTGGAGAAAAGACCACGGAAAGGAGGGCTGGCCTATCAACTCTATACGACTTGGGTTCAAGCTGCCTTTCATCACCAGAGAGGAGCATGACATGAAATCCTGAAGGCTAGTTGGCAGGCTTTTGCTTTCATGATCTCCGGAACAAGCATCTATGGAGCAAGCCTCCAAAACACCTTTTTCGAACCCGTGTGCTCGACTCATAAGTCATAACTAGGCCGTCGCAGGCTCAATTCTGACATGAAAGGAGGTAGACAGTGTCAAGTAGCATATTCTTTTGAAACTAGAGGTACTATTAATGGCTATAGGTTGATTGCATATATACTGATATTACCATAGTAGTGCTTTATAATCATAGGTACATCCTATTTTTTGTGTTTGTTTTATCATAGGTTGATTGCATACTGACTATACCCAGGCGAGGGTTAAACCTAGAGGTATTGTTAATAGCTATAGGCTGATTGCATACTGATTGCTTATCACTACGCGTAAGCACACATTAGTGATGTCTAATCGTCGCTACATCCAAGGTTTTGTGATTGTTTCTTGACACTTTTCTGATCATTGTTCCATCTGGTCGGTAGCTATAGACTGATTGCATACTGATTGCTTATCACTAAGCGTAAGCACACATTAGTGATGTCTAATCGTCGCTACATCCAAAGGTTTCGTGATTTTTTTTTTCTTGACGCTTTTCTGATCATTGTTCCATCTGGTTGGTTGCAGTGCACTTAACGGATCACAAGATGTTCTATTTGTGAACGGGGTGCACAAAGGAAGGAAAAGGCGATCCGCCATGTGGTGATGAGTACTTTCTTTCTAGCTTTATGCCAACAGACATGAACTCTTGTGACTAGCTTGTGATTTGATGCAAGTATATGTGAAACATACAGGACACCTAACACTCAGGTGCTTTAGATTCACTTCTCATATTAGCTATACAAACACAAGTACAATACAGACACTGCGACGCGAAGATGACACTGATCCAGTATGGCCCACTGTATTTTGGAGTTTCTCTATTGTATCCGATATTTGAAACATTTTTTTACGGATGGGTTCTATTGTATCCTCTACCAATGGTCGAGCTGGCTGATTAAAAGAAGAAGGGCATGTGTCCGATGAGACAGGACACGACACGGTTTTCCAGTTATTGACAATCTGCTTGTATTCTTGCTGATTCTGAATTTGCGACCCCTTGATTTTCCAGTTATTGACAATGTATACAAACATGCAAGGCTGGAAACAGCTCCTAGACAATGTAGAGAGACCTTCCATGTTTCAGTAGATGATTTGAAGAATAATTAGTGTCCATTTATACATGAAAGAGACGTTCTACTGACTGCACACACAATAATTAAGCTGGGTGCAAGCAACCAGGATCATGAAACAGAACAATGCATGACCTGTTTATGCAACTGTCCTTTAGAATGTTTCTGAAGACTGCACTGTGTCGGTATCTCAACAACCTGCATTAAAAATAGGCTAAATTATCTTAGTGGCACCTCAATTATAGTGTTCGGATATTTTTTGGCATCATAACTTTTTACAATTTTAGCACCCAATTTCATAAATCGTTCTTTTTAAACACCTTCCGTCTAAATTTTGTTGCAAATAATAGTTTGTCGTGAACACAAAATATATTGTTATTCATTTAATTACAAAAATTAACACATCATCCAACAACAAAACACAACTAATAAGGATCTAAAATTGACTAAATGTTTCAAAAGAACAATTTATGAAATTATGGGGCCAAAATTAAACCAAAAATTCTAATCATACTGAGGGGGGCGACCGCATGGTCGAAACCAACGCCACGTGTCGCTCCCCCATTGGTTGGACCATGGGACCCTCAAAACCACCCCTGCTAACAGGGTAAACGGGCCCGACCAATAGTGGGCCAACACGTGGTGTTGGTTCACGCTTCGCTCCTCCCGCGATCTGTAAGGAAACACTAAAATCGAACAGTGCCAAAACTATTTCAGCACTATAATTAGAATGTCATTAGTATAAGGCTAAATTATAACTTGATACCCTCAACTATTACAAATGTTCAATTTGTTACCCTCAACTTTGATAGGCATTAATTTGATATCCAAAAATTTAAAAATGATCAAATTACGCATGTCCCCTCTTCTCTCTTCCCCTCCCCTACCGGTTGCACCCTCTCCCGTGCCGCACCCCCAAGCCCAAACCCACCCACCCCTCTTTCTACGCCGCGCACGGGCTACTGCCTCCAGAACCTAGCGAAGAGAGAGGGGGGGGGGGGCACGGCACTGGGAGGGGGGTACAGCCGCCAGGAGGAGGGGAGCGACGCTGGGAGGGGGCCGCGGGGTGCAGCCACCGGAAGGAAGAGGGAGGAGGAAAGGACGAGGATAATATGATTATTTTTTATTTTTATAGTATCAAGTTGACGTCTATCAAAATTGAGGATATCAAGTTGAAAATGTAAAATACTTGAGGTTATTTAAGTTACAATATAGCCTTATAAATACGAAATACCACATTGACAACTATATGATGTGTTCATCCAGCAAGAACATGGTGGTGTTGTTCTCGGCAACCTTTGTCTACCACATGGAACTCATTAACTCGAGCTCAACATTGGTCCAATTGGTCCAACCATAATTCTTGGGCGACTCCACCCCCAGACTGTTTGTTTAAATGCCTCTCAATTGTGGTTGAATGCGGAACATTACGTGGCTACAGCGCAAAACCGCACCTGGTCGGCACTTGCGACGCTTAGCGCGACGGATCTCTCATCTTTCGTGGTCCCTTCGGCCTACGTACCGAATCATCATGTCGCGAGCTCGATCGCGACTCTCAACCGTATTGAAAGACATTTTAGATACGCATGTAGATCCATAAGTTGGTGGCGGTACAAGAAAGTCGGTAGTATATCAATTGTACTGCATTAACGGTATTTATCGAGTCTACTGTGGACAACCTTTGAATGTAAGGATGAATATTTCGACGGTGCTACACGAGAACAAGAAGCTGCTGCTGCTATTATGTCACTTTAAAAAGTTTTTTAAAAAAATTGCCATTTGTACTATTTTTTTTTTTTTTTTTTTTTTTTTTTACAGAAAATACTTTGGTATGGATGTTTTTAGTTTGTTTAATTCATTTGTAATATCCGAATGCATGGAGATTTTAAGAGGAGGCTCGAATTGATTTTTTTTTTCCTTACTAAAATAGGTATGTAAAATTTCGAACCCACGACTTCCTCTTAAATTTTATTACTACTCGTATTATACTTAAAAAAAAAATTTCCAAAAGGCATTGATTTTCTTTTTTTAACTCTACTTCAATGGTGAAAATTACTTCGGTCCCAACTTCTTTAGGGGCCCACAAAAGCTGTCCCTTTTTTCATGTATTAACAAGTAATTTTGAGATTGTTTTCCGAAAAATAAACTATAATAAGTTTTTTTTTTTCTTTTTCTAGCGCTTGTAAAATGAGGCTGTTTTCATAAGCTGCTTTTGTCAATTTCACACGCGTTATGTTAGTATGTTGATTAGTTGGGATAAAACTTTGATACAGAAGGGGGTATTAAAATTTTGATACTCCCTATGTATGACAGGTGGGTCCCTTTCAAAATTTATGTATATATTTATGTGTACACATTTTTAAAAAAAAAAAAGGTCCACCTGTCATACATAGGGGTATCAAAACTTTAATATCCCTTCTGTATCAAAGTTTTTTTTCGCTTAGTTGCCTCCTGTCAGAGTGTGTGTACACAGTAATTATTAAAGTCAAAAGAACTTTGACAGTGGTGCATGCAGAACAAGAAGCTGATTGCTGCTGCTGCTTTTTTTTTTTCATTCTTCTCTCCAATGTCCAAGTGGTAACAGTGCATGTCAGCGCCATTGGCGAAGATTAGCAGCATAATTAGCCACCAATTTGCAGACGCTCGTGGCCTAATAGTCATGATGATGCCTCCACCAACTCCATAAAATAATTACAAGATTAAAAAAAGTCACTCGCTCTCTCTTTCTTGTTCTTTTGAATTCAAAAGCCTGGGGAAGCGAATATACTACCAACATATATACTTGCTTGTGAGAATTTTGGAATAATTGATTCAAATTTTCAAAAAGCTAGCACCCCTTCCCTTCCCCATATGATTTATATACGTTCGTCAACATACTAACTATTGAGAAGTGTTGTGATCATTATTTTATATCACAACAAGTCAGGAAGTAGGAAACAAATCATTGACTTGCAAGGATCATAATAATATTATTTTAAGTTGATCTTGTTTATTTATTAGATTGTGTTTTATAACTGTTTTTTTCTAACAAACTACTATAAGAAAATTCTTTAAAAAAACAGTTATAGGTAAAACTTTTAAGTCTCACATTTATTATCAAAAGTTGTTTTTATTGTGTGTTTTTAAGATAGCAACAACAATCTAAAACGAAGTCTTACTCAACTACTCTTTAAAATATTTTTTTAGAAGTTTTCAAAAAAAAATTGAGCATAAAGCATCTTTGATAAGCAATAGATGGCATCTCTCAAAATTCATGAAATTTATTTTCGTTTATCCATTTTCGACATTTATTATAAAATTTAGAACGATAATAGTCATACTTTCCTTTTTTTTATTACAACTTACACGTACCTACATGTCGTTGTTATATCTACACATCTTTACGGTTGGAGGACTCGAATCATGTCGGCTCTATCTGGTGTTCGCGATGCTTTCCGCATGAGCTACAAATGCTGGACTGTTATTACCTATTTTATTCGTTAGTTTTGAATTTCTTTATTGTTATTTTTATTTTAAAATATAAGAGTAGTACAATTGGAATATTGATGTATTGTGATAATAACTGTGGACTAAATTGTGGGTGATGATCCTATTGTGCTACTACAACAAAGAAGTCAGAAAAGTGCAAGTATCTCTTTGACTTGCAACCACTTCACTAGTACAAAGTCAAATACAGGGGTAGAGAATCTTTCATGTCCCAAAACCTTAGATATAAACTCAAAATGGAGTAAATTATAGAGCAGCAATAATGCTAAGTCTACTGCCAAATTCTTACAACCCTTTTACAACCACTCACCCATGTGCTAAGCATTTGGTTGTAACTGTAGCATTACTCATACTGTAGCATTACTCAATGCTAAGTCCACTTATAAGCAATTATAAGTGGATGAATATTTGATTGATTAGGATAAGAAAAATAGAAAAAGTGAAAAATAAAATGTATATAATAACAATAAAAGCTATAATAATTAGTCTAATGAATCAAAATAAATACTAGTTACAATTAATTTAAAAAATTATTATAACTAATTAGTTGTTCTAATTATATAACAAAATAAGCAAATTATCTCAAAATAATTAACTATTATATTTATTACTTGAAACAAATTTCGTCCAAATTTAAATAATACGGATAAATCAAAAAATAAACATGTATAATAAAAAAATCGCGTACACATTAATACATGGACATAATAAAATATATGTCGTGTCTATCGTGTTTTTGTCTACCGAGGTAAGCATAGGTTAATTGTTTTCAATAACCCTATTATGTGTAGTCCATGTCAATTAGATTTAGGTCAAATTATTAATTATATTCCATCCGATCCTAATTTCAAATGGCGGATCTGTCCTTAGCCCACATTATTTCTTCTCTTTCACCACATTTCCCATATTCCCCTTTCCAAAATCCAATACTTACACTCCACCTACCGAAACCCCAAAAAAAAAAAAAAAAAAAAAACCAGTACTCATTCGAAATAAAGAAAGAAAGAAAGAAAGAAAAAACTAGACTGGTCCATCAGAAACAACCGTTAAAATCAACACAAGAAAAGGAAAAGAGAAAAAGAAAAAGAAAAAAAATATTCTCCGTTAAGTCGGTCACGTAACGGATTCTGTCACAATGATCTATAAATATCATCTCCGCTTCTTTCTTCTCTCTCTCCATGGAGTGGAGTGATAGAGAGGTTCTTAGTCATTAACTACTCTCACTCAGCTATAGCTAGCTAGCTAGGAAGCCTAGGGTTCTTGATCAATGGATCATGAACTGGACACGGAGAGGATCGACGCCGTGCTCGACATCTTGAAGAAACAGTCCCCCCTCACCATCAACCAGGTCTCTCTCTCTCCTCATCTTAATTAATTGCAATTTAATAGAATTATTATTTATTTATTTATTTTCCAGATTAATTATAATTGCTGTTGTTCATGCTTCTTCTTCTACTTCAGGAAAAATACTGCACCGATTCTTGCGTCGACCGCTTCTTGAAAGCCAGAGGCGACAATGTCAAGAAAGCGGCCAAACACCTCAGAGCGGTGCTTTCTTGGCGAGACACCATTCGAACTGGTTGGCACCTTCATAAAAAATCCAATCTCTAATTTATTTTTATTTTTTTAATTTTTAACTTTAATTTTTTAATTGTTTTGATTTAAATATATTATTAGACCAGCTGATAGCGGACGAGTTCTCGTCGGAGCTCGCCGAGGGGCTGGCCTACGTTGCAGGCTACGACGACGACGCCAGACCTGTGCTGGTAATCTATGCACAAAAATCTACATTTCTAAATAATGATGATAATAATAATAGTTACTCTTTTTTTCTTTTCTTTTCTTTTCTTTTTTGTTTGTTTACTTTTTTGTAATTAATAATATTTGTTGTTTGCAGGTTTTTAGGATAAAGCAAGACTATTTGAAATTCCATACTCAAAAATCGTGAGTTTTTGCATAGGATTTCACACTATTTTTTTGGGGGGGTCTTTTTCTTTTTGTTCTTTTGTTTTTTTACGTATAGACCCTCTGTATTTTTAGATATTTGCGTTTCCTGGTGTTCACGCTGGAAGTGGCCATTTCAATCATGTCAAAGTTCGTGGACCAGTTCGTCCTCCTCTACGACGCAAGTAAAGTTTTTTTTTTTTTTTCCTTCCATTCATATTGCTAAAAAAGCCATAGTGATGTTGTAATTAATTTATGTAAGCGGACTTATTTCTAAAAAACACTCGACAGTCAAAGTTTACATCAGTGACTGCAACAGGCCAATTTGAATACTAGTGATTCTCTTCTGGTCCCATCAGATTACTTTTCAATTTTATAATTGACGAGGGTCTGAATTGTAATGATAAACAATTTTTTGCATTTTTTTTAATACCAAACAATATTGTAACTGTAGCATTACTCAATACCAAAACAAATTTGCAGGTTCTTTCAGATCAGCGCCTGCTTTTCTGAATATTTACATGATGACTCTCAAGGTTATTTCAGAATACTATCCGGGAAGACTTCACAAGTCGTTCGTAGTAGATCCACCGTCAATTTTTTCCTGTCTATGGAAAGTAAGTATAATAAAAAGCCCTCTCTTTTCTTTTTGGTGAACTAAATGATAATTTACTTGTGTTATTGCTTAACAAATAGATTATTTATATCACACTCCTAATTAACTTGAATTAATGCTTAACAAATAGATTATATTATATCACACTCCTAATTAACTTGCGTTAATGCTTATATATTTGGATTATTTAGTTTTAGAGGCTCTTATAATATTCATAATAGTTTTCATATTATTCAGAATAAGGTTTGGTAGGGTTGAGAATAAGGTTTGGTTTCGGACCTGTAGTTGAGTTGGAATGACCGTTAGATTTTATTTAGGTATTAATCAAAATTGGAATTTTATACTCAGTTTTAAGCTATGGTGAATTATTCAAAATACACGTTCAGGTTTTCATACTGTTCAAAATAAGATTTGGATTTATTGTAGTAGCTGAGTTGGGATGACAGTTAGATTTTGGGTAGGTCTTCTTAGTATTCGAAATGAGTAATGTTATTCGTAGCCGACGTGTCGTCTGCCATGTTAGATGATGTGGCAAATTTTAAATCAAAAAAATATTTATTCAGCTTTTTTAATATTAATATTAATATTAATATCAATTTAAATTTAAATTTAAATTTAAATGTTAATGTAAACGTTAATTTTAATGTTAATTTTAACGCTAAATTTAATTATAATTTTGAATTTTGTCTTCTAAGCTGCCATGTCAGTTACATGTTAAACAACACCTCATCTGCCACGTAAGAAAGTATAGTTTGGAACAATATTTTACAGTGACAAATAGTATTTTTTATTATTTGAAATTTAAGTATGTATCTATTTTGGACCAAACATTTTAAGTCCATCGTGAGACGTCCCAAATCCTTATAATATACAGATCCAAACATAAATTTTAAATACAAAAATACTATTTGGCACCCAAAAAATTTAGGTGATACCATCTTCCATTATGTGAAATATGACATGGCAACTCACATGACAAATTTAACATTAAAATTAATATTAAATTAACATTAAGATTAACATTATAACATTAAAATTAACCTTAACATTATATTAATATTAAAACTAATATTATTATTAACATTAAAATTAATATTAACATAATATTAACATTAATATTAACATTAAAAAATGGATAATTAATATTTTGGGTTAAAATTTGTCATGTCAGATGTCACATAATGGTAGAGGGCATCACCCAAATATTTTGAGAGCCAAATAACATAATTATTTAAATATTATTCGATTTTCTAAAACTAAATGACCTTATATTTTCAACTAAATATATAATCCTATATATTGTTTTGAAATTGTTTTAATTATAATTTTATTGTAGGGATCACGGCCGTTTGTCGAGCAATGGACGGCAACGACGATCGTATCCTCCCCCTCCGGCGACGACGAGCCCCGGCGGGACGATCACGCCGAGAGCAACATCCTGTCCTCCTACCCGCACCGGACAACGTCCCTACGGCTCGACGCGTCTCCGGCCATCACCAAATCCAAAGGCCCCGCCGCCGGGGGAGGCTCCACCTCGTCCCGCTTCGCCTTCACGGTCTCCCACCTCGACTCCCTCAAGCCGTGGTACCTAAGCTCGGTGGCCCCCGCGCCGAGGGCGCCGGCATCGGCGGTCCCCACCACCTCCTCCTCCCCTTCGATCGCGGCCGGCGCAAAGGCACGGTCGTTCTCGTTCGCGTCCCCGCCATCGAGTTCGATGGTGACGCCGACACGGGGCACGGGGCAGTGTAGCAGCAACAGGCAGCCGAGGACGCCAATGCCGTCGTTTCTGCAGTCTCCGTTTAGCTTCGGGAAGAGGGGACAGAAGGAGAGCGGCAGCAGGTCGAGGGAGTCGTTCAAGACGTACTCGAGGTTCTACACGCGGCCTTACGACGAGATGGTGTACAGGTCGAAAATGCGGCCGCCGCTCGGCGGGCTGCTGTCGATCGTGTCGCCGCACCTGCTTAAGCAGCAGAGACGCCAAAGGATCATCTAAGTGCATGCATGCATGCATGCATGTATCGATCATCTATTACATTGCTGCTACGTACGTACTAAGCTAGCAAGGTTTAGGTAGGAAAGATAATATGTGCTTATGAGTGAGAGATCATATTTCATATGTAACGAGCAACAACAATAATTTCATGTTCAAAATTGTGTAATTATGTCTTCTATGTCTTGACTCTGGATTCATCTTCTACTAACTCAAAATGCTCATGTTCGTCACCAAAATCTCAATACATTGACACACATGCATGGATTAATTTTTCTTTCTACTTATTTTCTTTGGTGTTTCGAAACACATAAAATAAATGACTTTTTTTTTATCCAACGTATTTATTCTGCGAACCAAACATGGCGTAGACAGATATTAGGGATTTTTTTAAAAAATTTAACTAACCATATCTAAATAGTTTGGATACATGGTCTGTGTCCACTGTAGTGTGAGTTCCCATGGCTAATTTTTTCTTTATCCATCTTTAGTTATGGATATGTGACTTGATTCCTGCTATTTTTATATTGCCTTCTTTTTTAAGCAAATAAAGATTGCGACAACTTTTTTGTGGTATACTCTTTTACTTGGGTTTGGTTAGGACTTAATGTTGCTTTTTAGAAAGTTAGTACAGGGGAAATTCTGGAAGTATCATACATATACCTTAGAAAACTATTTTAAAGTTAAAAGAAATTTTTCAGAAAAAAAAAATCTTGATAATAATTACTCGTGATAAATACTACCAAATCTACCTTCAAAAAATCCAAATTAATATCATGTACTTCGGAATGACTCACCTTAAAGTTTGGAGTAAAACTCAAGTTATATATGCATATTTATGATTGATTGCCGAGAGATGGGTTTTATGAAATAGCCAGAATTATATATTTTCACGTTAAATATTTCAATATTTTCTTTAGATACTCTGTATTAATAAAATTGTCATCTTTATAATATCATAACTACCCTTCGCACAAACTCAGTTTTAGATTGCGATTTTCGTCTTCTTCACGAGAGATCTGATTTCCATTGCTCTCATCTTCAGCAGAGATCGCAAATATCGTTCGTAGTTCACTGTGTTTTTCTTCAGTCGAACTCCGATCATCGCTCATCATCATCATCATCATCATCATCATCGTGGAGGGATTTGAAGTTTTTCGACGATTAGGTCAATTGTGGAGAGAAGATCTTATTCTTCTTTTCCATAAGAGTTAGCATCGTTTTGAAAGAAGAACGAAAACTCTTGAATTTTTGTTCCTGGCAAATTTTTTTTCCAAAAAAAAAAAACAAAAAAATAGGTTTTAGGTTTATGTCGACTATTCTCCATCATTCTCCGTAATTTTAACACGGAGAATGACGATTATCCATGTTAAAATGACGAAGAATGGCCATTCTCCGTGTTAAAATCACGGAGAACCATGGAGAATGGCCTTATCCATGTCAAAATGATGGAGAATGATCATTCTCCGTGTCAAAATGAAAGAGAATGACCATTCTCCGTGTTAAAATGACGGATAATGGTCATTCTCTGTGTTAAATCCACAGAGAACGGCCATTCTCCGTGTTAAAATGACGGAGAATGGCTCCGTGATAAAATGACTGAGAGTCATTCTCCGTCATTTTAACACGGCCATTCTCCGTGTTAAAATGACGGAGAATGGACATTTTCTTGTTAAATTGACGGAGAATGATCATTCTCCGTCATTACAACACGAATAATGGCTATTCTTTATCAATTTAATAAGAAGAATGGTCATTCTCCTTGTTAAATTGACCGAGAATGGTCATTCTCCGTCATTCTAACATCGAGAATGACTATTATTTGTTAATTTACCACGAAGAATGGCCATTCTCCGTGCCATTTTTCGTGGTTTTAGCACGGAGAATGGCCATTCTTCGTGATTTTAGCACGGAGAATGACCATTCTCATGATATTACCACGGAGAATGATCATTTTCATGCATTAGCCAGTTGAAAATTTGAAGAGCCATTAATTTTGACTTGAAGGTTGAAACGAAACCCGATTTGTCGCAAAAGGAGCGTATTTTCGAGAATTGGAGATTAAGCGCTTCTCCAGTAGTTGAACTTTCGAAATTTTAGAATCGCGAAAAAAATGATGTTTGGACCTCCGTTTTAACAGTTTTATGTTTGTCCGTATTTTTCGACGAATTTTTAAAGTAAGGTTTGAAGATTTTGGAGGAGAAAACCTACATTCGAAACTGAGCAGCGTATGGAAGAAGAGGAAGTATGAAAATATTTTTTTTGAAGCGTAGAATTCGGAGGTGTTTTCAATGAATTAAAAGGGCAAAAAGGTCATTCAGAACCCCCTTTATATATTTTTTTGTTAATTCTGGGCACGCGATGAAATATTATTTTGTGGTGAATTTTTTATAAAATTTTTATAATTTTTGGACATTTCATAAATTTTCCATTTTGGATTTGACACGCTAAGTTCTAATTAATTAGGCTCTATAAACTATGATTACCAGTGGGGTTGCTTACGCTTTGGGTCTTGCAATGCAGTCCGACCGCACGCGAGACTCCCGCGCGCGCAGTGTGCTTCGGGTTCGGAAGACTGTGAGCAGATGCACTGTGATTATTGTGCTATGTGCTTGCATGCACTCGTGTGGATGCATTGCATGGCGTGGTCACAACGGAGTCTTGTTCTCATTGGAGAGTTCATCAGAAGACATGTCGATCGGTAGGGGAAAAAAAATATATAGTACATTGGTTCTTGCAGATCTCTGTGTCTCGCATGCATGTCCTAGCTATAAACCCCGTGTTTGAATAGAGAATTAACTAATAAAGTAACAAAATATTGGGCAAGTTACCATAGTCCGAGGGGTCCTCTTCTTCTACACTCGTCGAAAATACAACAGACAGTTTTAATACATCGTTGTTGGATAATTCTAACTATCGCAAATCATATATTTTGGTGTAGTGCACCAACTTTTGACAGGAGGTCCACTGCGAGCTTTTGAAGATCTTTTTTGAATTGAAAATGTCAATTCTCCTCTTGATTCTGCGGCCAGCACCAGAATCGCCTCCGAGGCTAACTGAGCAGCATGACCACACACGGGTGGACACGGGTCCCTTGTAGCCACAGATCAAGACACCTCTAGGGAGCCTCAATCCAGTTATGTAGTCTCACTCAGTCTCGATGTAACAAGTTGGTCTACAAAACCATGGGGCTGGCCTGTGCTGGCCAGCGGCCACATGGTGCATCGGTATTAATTTGCCTCCCGGTCTAGGGTGAGTGTGCGTTAGTGGGAGATCAATGGTCGACTGTCACGCAGGCACAGACCAGTCCTGCGGACGGCCAAAGTAGATTTTCCGATGTCCGAACTACCACTCTTCGTTAACGGTTGTGTAGCTGTTAAGTTGAGACCAATGTGTGTGGACCAATGGCAAAGAAAGCACGTACATACATACACATGTACATGGGGAGGAGGGAAGTGAGTGCGTGATGCGATGACGACCCCTCCTCCTCCTCTCCTAACTTCTTTCCCTTGTCGTCTCATACTTTTTGAACTTTGGGTTCTACACTCACAAGTCAAAGATGGCTCTTTTATATATAGAGAGAGACTAGAGAGAGAGAAAGAGTCATAGCAGGATTCATACAAGTGTTGGTAATATATATATATATATATAGTTTAGTTGAGTCGAGTGTAGCCGGCCCTCCGTGTCTTGTTCTTTCTCGGTGTCGCATAGTTGTCCAGGCCCT
The DNA here is from genome assembly GCA_029216955.1 of Iris pallida. NCBI lineage: Eukaryota > Viridiplantae > Streptophyta > Magnoliopsida > Asparagales > Iridaceae > Iris > Iris pallida. The sequence continues at coordinate 4,181,784 of JANAVB010032220.1, read as the reverse complement.
ATATTCACGCTGACTTGGGCAACATGGACACAGCATGCAGAGCAGAACCGATGCCGATTACGTACCGTCGGGGAGATGAAGACTCGGCATAAAAAAACAAAAGGCTTTTTTGGGAAGCATATATATATAATAATCCTTCTTCTTATTGTTGAGTACTGCATGCATGTGTTCTTAGTTTATGAAGATTCCCGGAATTTTGTTTCTTCGTCTTCTGTCAGAATCCATATCATCTACTTCTTGATAACCTCCATTCTTTTCACATGCATGCTGGGGAAATAGCAAATATATATATATATATATATATATATATATATATATATATATATATGAAAAAGTCTCAAATATATATATATCAAAAGTCTCTCGAGGATGACGGGGCTCCGCAGGCGAGGTCCCAAATTAATACGATGTCTCACTTGTGGAGCCCCGTCGTCCTCAACCGTTGGGTCGAGTGGGCGCGCACAGGTCCCATACAGGTTATCCGATCCGATGATGCAGGAGGGGGATGAGCTTCGACGGGACTCCATGGACGGAACTTTTGATCCCCGTTAACTTCTTTGTTAACTTCTATTTTTATTTGTAGTAGCATGCATGTAAGTACATATTTTTGTGCTCATATACTAGTCCGCAAGGGTTGTTAAATAGGTTGGATGATGCGCTCCTTATTTGAGAGTTAGACGTGCTCCCTCGTTCATAGTTCTTCCAGAAAGCATGTATATAATATTGTACTAGCAGTGTCCACGTGCAATGTACGGAATCTATATATAATACTGTTTTATTTTAAAAGTGTTTATAATATATATGTATGATAGCATATAAAATTGAAACAAAAGTTGGTAACTATTTTTTTGGAAAATAAATAACAAAATTATCTTTCAATTTTTACACAGAAGAAAAAAATAGCATAAAAAAGATTAGATTAAACTTCAACAACGTAATCATCCTCAGGATTAACTATGTAATTCACAAAATATAATTCTAATACGTTTTGTTCTAAATGAACTAATGATAAAATATTGGTTATGTGAAATATCGTACCCAATTACCTCATAGAGACGCACGAGCCGAACCTTCAAATTTCAGAAGGGTTTTGAAGGACTCACATCACGAATAAGAGAGAAAAACACGAATAAGAGAGAAAAAATTGAGCCATAGAAATTTTGTGGGCAAGTTAAAAATTTGTACATTCAAATACATGCATGCTTTCATCTATTTATAGACAAAAAAGAGAAGCTTAATAACAACCTTAATTGGGAACCCAACCGCAGCCTTATTGGGAACCCAATGGAAAATCCAGCAAATGTACATTCTTTGGTGCTAAAATTAATAGTTAATGAATGGAATGAATCTGCAAATGAATTGAAGTAGAATAGTTTGAGGCACAATTTTAATTGGGAACCCAAAAGAGTGCTATATTTTTCACTTTGGGCAGAAAAAACATTAATTGGCATGATGCATCAACTATTGTTAAGTAAACAATTTTAATTACGAATAAATATGCATTAACTATTCTACTGCCACATTTTAGACCATAATTAATGTATCTCAATTAACTGTTACATTTATTTTCCACTTTAGGATACATTAATTGTGGATGCATTATTTGTGGACACATTTTAGGCCACTATTTGCAGCCTATTAACTATTCTACTGCCACATTTTAGACGGAAAAGCCACAATTTTGCTATTATATATATATATATATATATATATATATATATATATATATATATATATTATATATATATATATATATATATATATATATATATATATATATATATATATATATATATATATATTTGATAACGTTTTATATTAGCCCATAAATATCCTTGGGCCTTCTGTCAATTGCGTTGGGGAGCCCAAAGCCCAAATCCTTCGCTCCGGAATTATTTGGACTGAGCCGAATAGTTGCGAATTGGGGTGAGTCTGAGCATAATTTTAATCCCGACATATTTTTTTGTGCCGACTTCGAACATAAAAAAATGGGACATGACATTGGAACCTTTGCTAATTCTTACTCTTTTATTGTGTTGTTGTTCTAAGCATAATTTACTTTTAGATATCAATTGACAGAATACTAATTTATTTTTCCTTGGACAATTCTAGAAAAAAAAAATCGCACTTATTTCAAATTTTCAACCTCTAACAATTAGTTTTCCTCTCGACTGATTTGAATATTTTATACACATTCAAGCAGAGTATTCATCCTCTGTATCATATTTAGAGTTCTATTATTGTTAATTTATTTTTATTATTATTAGGATACTGGTTTGTCGGCACAGTTACAAAGACGTTTTTTTCTTTTTTCCTTTTTGTGTTATAATTAAAAAAAAAATATGTACGTACTATTTTCAAAATTGGTTACAACTTATAAACTAACTGCAGACATTAGAAAAAGGCAAATGTTAAAGGCCACCCCCTTTTTACTAAGGGCCACCAACTTAAAACTTTAAAAAAAATTACAAGTTTGCCATTTGGAAAACACTAAGGGCCACCCTCTCCTGTCAATCGAGGACTGCAGGACTTGCCTGCAGTCCAAAGTGAAGACAGGACTGCAGGCAAGGCCTGCAGTCCTCGATTGAATTTTTTTTTTTTTTAACCTACAGTGACTGCAGGACTTGCCTGCAGTCCAAAGTAAAGACAGGACTGCAGGCAAGGCCTACAGTTCGCCTTCCCCGCGAACGATCCGCGGCCTCTGTTCAACGAAAGGGGGTCTCACCGGCGAGGGAGGGGAGCTAGGGGGGCTGCGGCGGTGGGAGGGAGGCGGAGGGAGGAGGGGGGGGGGGGGGGCTGCGGCGGGGGGAGGGAGGCGGAGGGGGAGGGGCTGCGGCGGAGCAGCAAGGAGCAGCAACAGCTGCGTTTGCAGCAGCAGCAGCCGGCGGCTGCACCCCCGCACGGCTCGTCCCGCCTGGTGCCGCTCCACCAGAGCCGGCGCCCAACTCCGGACCCCCATCGCCTTCCGCCGGAGCTACTCCAGCCGCCCACAGTGAGCCTCTCTTTTCCCCCTTCCTCTCCTTCGATCCTCACCAATTTGTTGATTTGTGAAATGAAATGGCAACAGGAACCTAGATTCGACGTCTCCCGACATAGTAGCCCAGATCCGACCGGCGATGAGCTACCTCACCGAGGCCAGGACGGCCTTCGGGCGGACGTTCGGTCCCGACGCCTCTGGCGTCTCGAAGGCCTACCAGTTCGGCATCACGGTCAGAGAATGCGACCTGGTCGCCGTCCGGAGCTGCGTCGAGCTCGAGCAGGAGGGTTGCCCTTAGTAAAACTTGTTCAACTTTGGTTGCTCTTAGTAAAAAAAAAAATTCATGGTTGCCCTTAGTAGGAGGGTTGCCCTTAGTAATTTGGGGGTGGCCTTTAACATTTGCCTAGAAAAACTCTAAAAAGAAACACATGGCCCTGCGACACCCTTTCACAAAAACCATTACAGGAATGCACTTTCAAAATGGAATGAGACAAGCGAAGTGAGTTTAATAGCATTTCAAATTCAAGGTTGTTCTATTTATCACACAGCTCCACTTCCTTCTTTTTTGCTTTGCCTAATCCGGTAATCAGCTAAGAGCAGCCTATTCCGATTCAATTGTTGCTAATAGCTCCTTCTCTGCATCAATTGGCACTCTTTTAAATGTGCACTATGAAAAACGAGTCAGATGGTTACTGCTACACGAGATTAGGTGGAAGTATGGATTTAAGTATAGTTGTGATTCCTCACGCAACAAGCAAGGGGGACTTAGCAGAAAGCGAGCAGCAATGCTTATTGTTCCGACTGGCCGCCTCCTCTATCTGCAGATTTGAGATGTTATACTAAAAGAAAAAACATATTGTGTCTTTGTGTTTGTGCGGCCTCGCAACATATAACTTTGTAGACTTTACTTGGCCCAATTATTTTGCTAGAGGCCCTTTAGGCAGCTCAAGAAGTGCCATGCCTTTCTTAGGCAGTTCGGTTTCACGTATCGATCAGCTCACTATGGTGTCTTACTTTGGATTCTCTGATATTTTCATGGCTCCATTACGTGCTCATAGTATTTATGTGTTCTACATTTACTCCGTAACTTCGAAAATTTTCTGATGCATATTGGCAGAAGATCTGACCATTAGACGATCTATTACAGAATTTTGTTTATTTTTTGGTGATTTATTAAATTTACGACAAAGCAAGAAACAAGCCGGTGTTACATGTTCTTCTACTGAGGTGGAGTACAAAGATATAATTGTCACCTCCAGTTTTCAAAATTGAGGGCAAATTTGTCATTTTTAATATTCTAATATTTTTGTGAATATTTATTTATTAATATTGTGTTTTGGGGTTTTATTTCATCGGGTTTGAGTTTTTCTCATTTCGACTTGTGCTAGCGACCCGGATCAGTTTTGGACCCAACTAGACCCGACCAACTTGTCATGACCAAACACAGATATTTATATTTGACTAATCCCATTTGATTTTAGTGGGATTAGGGATTAGAATTAGATTTAGAACTTGAAATTAGGAGTTTTTAAGCTACCATTTCGACCCCAACTCAAAACCACTCATTTCTTTGACTTGGAGGGCATTTTGGTAAATTGTCAAATGCCTCCAACCCTCTAAATTATGGCCGGCCAGCAGCAAGAATCCCCTCCCTTCTTCTCATTTGCAAGAAATCCTCTCTCTCATTCTTTTCTCTCATTCCACAAAATCCCTTTCCTTTTCCTTTGAATTTTAAGCTCCAAAGTAAGTCAAATCTCTTCTAATTCTCTTTCATACTCTAGATCTCTCTCTAATCTTGGTGTTAACCCTTGTTTATCTCTTATTTATAGTTTTTATCTAGGTAAAACCTAGCATGGAGGGGTTGGAAGCTTAGATTTGGCTTTGACCCAAAAAGAACTAATTTTGGGGCTTTTCCTTGGGATTCCAACTCCCGAGAGGTAAGTCCTAACTCTAACTCTTGTAATTACTCCTAATTAGTGTTATTTACATTTTAGAGGATGTCCGAGGTGTAGGATAATCCATTAGAAGAGGTTTGGAACCCATTGGACTCAATTTAGGACTTTCGGGCTAGGTTTAGTGCCAATTTTGGGGAAAACCCTAAATTGACATATTTGGGTGTTGCCCTGTCACGTCCCGCTTCCCGGATGGAAGGGTGACGTCATAACCACATCCCCAGGCTACGCGCCGAATTTTGCGATTGTCGCCCGTAATCCTCAGCAGAATGGAAAATACAAGGAATTACATAGTATTAAAATATACTGTAGCTATTATACAGGGAACTTTTCCAACAATACTATTACAGATTATTACAAAGTGAACTTGCATAATAACTACGATACTGCTGGCCATAACTGTAGGTAGTCCAGACAGTTTACTCCTCATTGTAGTGCGACGATACTTCGACGGAGGCGTCTTCTTCTTCTTCACTTAGTGAATAAATACTAGGTCGTTTAGAAAACGACGAGCAAGTCCTCGGCCAAGAACGGTGAAAGTTAAACAAAATAAGGAATATGTAGTTTAGAAAAAGATGAAACAGAGTATGCCAAATTGCACAGTTATATATATATATATATATATATATATATATATATATATATATATATATATATATATATATATATATATATATATATATCTTCTTTAGTAAATCATGAATGAAATCAACGTCCTACTCCATGAATGATAAGATTTTCGAGCTTCCCTTGAGCTTTTAGTAGGAATTGCTTTCCTTGAGCAATTAAGGACACTGCTTATTTATAATAGGCAGCGTTGTTTCTGGAGTAAGATTTGAAGTTTAATGAGATGCAGTTTTGAGAACAATACTCCGAATAATCCTCTAAATATTTTTCGTGAACAATCCCGTTAACCTGGGATCAGGCTGTGATTTCCGAGCCTCCCTTGGGCTAAAAAGACATCTATTGATGTTACTGTCAAATAGATGAAATTGATTTCCGAGCCTTCCTTGGGCTAGTACACCCTAGTCGAAAACTAGATGTACTGATTCACGAGATTCACGAAATACTGATCAGCTTTTGTCATTTATGTTACGGGATATCTAAGGATATTCAGTTGTTCTCCCCTCTCAAATGTTTTCTAAAATTTTCGAATGTCAGAAATTAGTCTATCTCCTAAATTTTTCAAAAATTTCGGCAGAGTCTCCTTTGTATTTAGGAGCCCCGAAAATTTACAAGAAACTTATATATATGATAAAAGAAAATATGGGCTCGCCGACCCCTTCGGTGGAGCAACTCTCAACACCGGAACCACGCAAGTAAGTAATTGGGCTCGCCGATCCCTTCAGTGGAGCAACTCTCAACACCGGAACCACGCAAGAAATAAAAGAACAAAAGGGGCTGGAGATTTTTACCTGAGCAAGCAATAGTTACCTTTCTTTTGGCAATTAGTCGGGTCGCGGCTTGCTAATAGCTTTACAGTTTGTCAAAATAGAGCAAATATTTATCCAACTATATTAGTTAATATGTAAGACTTTATAACATATAACTATATATATGTATATGTATATATACATATCTCGTATAGATAGTATAAAGAAAATCAAATCAACCAAAACTCTTCAATATCAACATTTTAAATTTTGGTGCATGAAGTAGGAAAATGTAGAAAAGAGACTTATTTCTTAAATATGAACACACAAAATTGAGTACTAAAATAGAGAGAAATACAGGGTCCTTTTTACCTTCCCGACGTGCGGTCCAATTGTTCAGTTCCACTGTATATGTTAGACTTACCTTTGGAGAGTCCCATGTTCATGTATGTTTATGTGTTCATGAAAATTCAAGTCCAAATAATTCAGTCCACAATCAGTTCCCGTGATATGTCACAAATACTAGTTCCAGTGCCAATTTTAATTTCCTTGCCTATGTCTATCAAAATTGAACATTTACTAGAAATCAGAAATTGTCAGATTTTAAATATCTTGAAGTGGGTTAAAACTACCAAACTTCAAAATTTGTAATTAACCATAATTAAAAATAATTTCACGACTTATATTCCAAATTATGATAAGATGAAGAGATTAATATCTAATTATGAGACTTTAAATTTATAATTAACCCATACAAGTTCCAATTCCTAGTATTATCAAAATTATATTATAAAAGAAAATTTGTAGGTTCTTAACTAAAAATTCAGAATTTAAAAGTGAATTCCTAACTTATTCAGAATTAACATTGGGTAATAAGAATTTTTTTTTTTTTGGAGAAGAAGGAGGAGAAGAGGACTTGCCTTGGGTTGTGAGAAAATCTAGGCTTTCCTTCACAAATTCCTACATTAATTCCCATCATAGTTCAAATATCCTTCATTAGTAAAGCTTAACCCAAAATTTGTGCTTTAGAAGAAATTGGAAAGGAATTTGGGAAGAAAAGTTAGGTTTTACCTAGGTCTTTGGAAGTGGAAGAAGAAGGAGGATGAAGAAGAGGAGGTGGTGGAGATGGCCGGGGGGGCGGCCGGCGGCGGCAGGCGGACGGCGGGCGGCGGCTGGGGCGGCGGCAGCGGCTGCCGAAGGTCGGAGCAGTGGCAGCAGGTGGTCGAGGGGGGGGGGGGGGTCGGGTGTGTGAGTGTTTTTTTTTTTTTTTCTCTCTCTTTCTTTCCTTTGTGTGTGTGTTTATATAGAGTGGGAAAGAGGGGATGAGGTGTGCTGGTGGTGTAGGGGCTTGGGTGTGAGTGTGTGAGTTTTGTGAGTGTAGGAGGAGGATTATATAGAGAGAGGGTGAGATGGTGAGGTGTCCCCCCCCCCCCCCTCCCACACAAATTCTCATGAACACATAATCCCTTAGGGTTAGGGACACTTGGTCCTACCTAGGGTTAGGTTAGGGACACTTGGTCCTATCTAGGGTTAGGGTTAGGGTATGACATGGAGATAATAATAATAATAATAATAATAATAATAATAATAATTACCATAATAATAATAATAATGATAATAATAATAATAATAATGATAATAATAATAAAATTAAGAGTATGACAAGTCTACTCCCCTTAGAAAAATTCCATCCTCGGAATTTGAAATAACTAGAGTAGCGGTATGATTACTGACCTGACTTAGGAAATAAATACGGATATTGTTTCCGCATATCTTCTTCCTTCTCCCAAGTTGAATCTCCAGGTGAGTCCTTGCTCCGTGCGATTCGTACTAATGGAATGATCCGATTGCGGAGTACCTTCTCTCTTCGATCCAAGATCCTAACGGATTTCTGTTCTATCCGTAGTGTAGGCCCAACGGTGATTTCTGAATGGTCGAGTATATGGCTCGGATCCGACACATATCTTCGTAATTGGGAAACATGGAATACATTGTGAACTTCCTCTAGTGTTGGGGGTAAAGCAAGCCGATATGATACATTCCCTACTTTCTCCAATATGTCGAAGGGTCCAATGTATCTCGGACTCAGTTTTCCTCTGGTCCCGAATCTGATGGTTCCCTTAGTTGGTGAAATCTTCAGAAAAACGTGATCTCCAGGTTGAAATTCCAGTATCCTTCGATGCTTATCAGCCCACATCTTCTGTCTATCCTGGGCTGCTTGTAAGTGACTTCTTATTGCCTTGACTATGTCCACAGTTTGTGTCACTAGTTCTGGCCCTAACAATTGTCTTTCTCCTACGTCGGTCCAACATACCGGCGATCTGCATTTTCTACCATATAGTGCTTCAAAAGGGGCCATTTTGATACTATCGTGATAACTGTTGTTATATAAAAATTCTACCAGATGTAGATGATCATCCTATGCTCCCCCAAAATCTAAAGTACAAGCTCTCAGCATGTCTTCTAGTGTCTGAATGGTTCTTTCAGACTGGCCATCTGTTTGGGGGTGGTAGACGGAGCTAAATTTTAATTGAGTGCCAAGATTTCCTTGCAAGCTTTTCCAGAAGTGCGAAGTGAATCGGGTATCTCTATCTGATATTATACTCACTGGTACTCCATGCTGACTGACAATTTGTTTCATGTACATTTCTGCCAGTACCTCTGTTGACTGTCCAACTCGAAAGGGAAAAAATCGAGCAGACTTTGTAAGTCTATCCACAATGACCCAAATAGCGTTATCACCCCTTTGGGTCCTAGGCAGTCCTGTCACAAAATCCATTGTAAGATGCTCCCACTTCCATTTGGGTATGGGCAACGGCTGAAGAAGTCCTGCTGTCCTTTGGTGCTCTGCTTTCACTTGTTGACAAACGAGACATCTGGATACGAATCTGGCGACTTCTCTTTTCATCCCGTGCCACCAAAACGTCTGTTTCAGGTCTTTATTCATTTTAGTGCTGCCCGGATGAATAGAATATTGTGAGTTATGGGCTTCTGTCATGACCTCCGTTCTCAAATCTCCACTGGGCACACATAACCGATCTCCGAATCTAAGCGATCCATCCGGGTGCTTCCTTATCCCGGTCTGGAGCCCTGCTTCTGTTTGTTTCCAAATTTTCTGAAGTTTTAAATCACTTTGTTGGGCTTCCTTAATTCTATCTATTAAGGAGGATTGCACTTGTAAGTTTTGCCATATCCCTTCAGTTATCGGGCATATTACTTCAATTCCCATTTTCATCAAATCCTCAAGGATTTCCTTGGGTGTATTCAAAAAGAAAGCTTCGGGTCTTCTACTTAAGGCATCGGCCACCATATTAGCCTTGCCCGGGTGATACGTTAATTCCATATCAAAGTCTTTCAATAGCTCCAACCATCTTCTTTGTCTCATATTGATTTCCTTTTGTGTGAAGACATACTTTAAGCTCTTGTGGTCTGTGTATATTTTGATTCTTTCTCCGTATAAATAGTGTCTCCATAATTTGAGTGCGAACACCACCACTGCAAGTTCCAGATCATGAGTTGGATAATTTCTTTCATGTGTCTTTAATTGCCGGGATGCATATGCTATGACTCTTCCGTGTTGCATCAGTACACATCCTAGACCCTTTCCTGATGCATCACTATATATCTCATATCCACCCGAACCAGATGGTAATGCCAGTAATGGGGCTGAAATTAATTTTTTCTTTAATTCGTCAAATGCTGCTTGACATTTCTCTGTCCAGTTAAACTTTTCTTCCTTTCGGGTAAGACGGGTTAAAGGTTCTGCAATTCTTGAAAAATTCTCTACGAATCTTCGGTAATAACCAGCCAATCCTAGGAAACTTCTGATTTCTGCTACGGACTTAGGTGTCGGCCAAGACTTAACTGCTTTCACCTTCTTCGGATCTACCGAGATGCCTTCTCCGCTGACGATATGCCCTAGAAATGGTATTTGATCCAGCCAAAATTCACATTTACTAAGTTTAGCATATAGTTGTTCTTCCCGCAAAGTTTGCAGCACTATCCTCAAGTGTTTTTCATGCTCCTCTTCACTTTTGGAGTATATAAGGATGTCATCAATGAACACAATCACAAATTTATCCAGATATTGATAAAATACTCGATTCATCAGGTCCATAAATATAGCTGGTGCATTTGTCAACCCGAATGGCATAACTAAGAATTCGTAATGCCCATACCGAGTTCTAAATGCAGTCTTTGGAATATCTTCCTTCTTTACCTTCACTTTATGATATCCGGATCTCAAATCAATTTTTGAAAATACCCTTGCCTCTCCTAACTGATCAAACAATTGATCGATCCTAGGTAAGGGATATTTATTTTTGATGGTAACCTCATTCAAGGCCCTATAATCAATCAATAGGCGTAGGGTACCATCCTTCTTTTTCACAAATAATACTGGTGCACCCCATGGCGAAGCGATAGGCTGAATAAATCCCTTGGATAATAATTCCTTTATTTGTTTGTTTAACGCAGCCAGCTCTTCCTTGTTCATTGGGTATATCTTTTTGGCTATGGGTGCAGCTCCAGGTATTAAATCTATAGAGAATTCTACAGCTCTATCTGCGGGTAACCCTGGCAATTCTTCTGGGAATATGTCCTTAAATTCTTCTACTACTCTTGGAAATGGTTGCTCTGCCACTCCTTGCAGCAGTACTGGTAATTCAAATTTTTCTAGTTCTTCTGTATTGAATTCATTCTGGTCTCTTACAAATTCACAAAATTCTCCGTCAGGGAGTTGAAAGAAAACTTTTCCCTGACCGCAATCTATGTTGGCTAATGTTGCAGTTAGCCAATCCATACCCAATATTATATCATAGTTGTTTGTTGGGAAAACGAGCAACCGGGTACGAAAAGCTCCTCCACCCAATTTTATGGGACATCTACTGCATACCCGACTGACCTCTACTACTCCATTACCGGTGAGGACTTTCAGTGTTTTAGGCAGCGGTTGGGACTCTATTTCACGTTGTGATATAAAAGAAGATGCTATAAATGAATGGGTGGCCCCGGAATCAAATAATACTGATGCTGGATATGCAAAAATTAAAATAGTACCTGAAATTACTTCTCCAGGGATATTTGCATCTTCGGTTCCCATCACAAATGCTTGTCCTTGCTTATTCCTCTTCTTGTTATTATTTTGGGCTTGAGCCGCCCGTTGTGCCTGTTGAAATTGATATGCTTGAGGTGCATAGGGCGGCCTGTGCTGATTTCCATAAGCCATACCTGTTTGTGATGTTGGTGCCTGCATCATGGGTCGAGGTTGGTTTCCTTGAACTGGAGGCCGGTATCCTTGATTGAAGCTTTGTGTGATTGCCCCAGTTGCAGGTATTTGAGGGCATTGATTGGTTAGGTGATTTCCTGCTCCACACTTCAAACAAAGCCCCAATCTCTTCCTACATACATTTATTTTATGGCCTGGTTTGTGGCAGTAATTACAGACAACGGATCTGTCTGGGTTGCCATTCTGAGGACGCTTAGGCGGTCCCTGCCAATGATTCTTGTTGAAGGATGCCCCCTCCTCAAAAGTCCTCTTAGGTTGTGGAGACCGGAAAGGTTGTTCTTCTTTTAGTATCCTTTCTTGGTCTCGGACAGCTTCAGTTGCCTCTGAAAATGTCTGGCACCTATAAGAGGCGACCCTACTTTTCAGTTGGGTCCCAAGTCCTTCTACGAACCTGGATATCTTTGTTTCTTCATCTGCTATCATGTTGGGGGCAAATCGACTAAGCCGGGAAAATTTTGCAACGTACTCGTCAACTGTACGTCTCCCTTGTTTCAAATAGTTGAACTGTCGTTCTAATTCTATCCGCGCTGACTTGGGATAGAATCTGTCTTCAAATTTCTTCTTGAACTCCGCCCATGACATGTCCTTGTCAGAATCTTCTGGGTACTCGGCGCTCCACCAGTATCCAGCTATGTCTTCCAGCTGGATGCGGATTGCTGGTACCATATCCTCGGGTTTAACTTTGGCAGCCTTCATTAAACCTTCAATTGTTTGGATATAGTGACACTCCATATTAGACTTTTATGCTAGGTCCCCACTTGGCTAGTATCTAGTTAGGAGTCGTGTCACACCACTAGTGTAATATTGAACATAGCTTAGAATTGAGTTTGTATATCATTATTGACAGGACACCGGACATCTATATCTTCGTACTAGTATTCTTGCTTTGCTCGAGGCAAGTACATCTACAAACTCATTTACTGTCTTTTAATGCTAGAATATGTATTAACCCTGTTAAAATACTGATCCTTGAGGTAGCAAGCTATGTCTTCACATGTTGTATTACTTACAGTACCTGACATGCTTAGGACAGTTCTTATATCTTCACATGTTCCTTACTGGTTCTCAGTACATATTTTACTATGCTTTATACTACTCGGAGTATTCACATGTTTCATACTGTTTTCAGTACCGGCCATGCTTATATTACTTCCAGTGTCTCTCACATGTTTTTACTGTTCTCGTATCTCTCACATCATAGAATATGGGTTATGGGGAAACTGACAGTGGAGTACGTGATCATGACCCCCCTATAGTAGCGAGCGAGGTCGCATTTTATATGCATACCTTGCCGCAGGCCATTATCCCGTATTTCTGTACGGATGTACACCTATGCTTGTTAACTTGTACGTATGTACATTTTATTTACATGTACCACAGTACATTGTACATCTATTGACCGATCACGTACCTGCTACAGTTTTAAACATTACATATACATCTGTCTCTATGACATATGTATCCTTGCCATGATAGACTATGAATTATGCCATGTTCCCTATGATACTATGATACTGTGATTCCAGTTATACCATGATTCCAGATATGCCATGTTCCCTGTGTTACTATGATATTGTGATCCCAGTTGTACCATGAGGTCATGTTCCCAGTATTTCTGTTTTATAGACTTATCACACCATGTTTCTTGTTGTACATCTCTTTCATTATATATTTAGTACTTTAGTTGTAGAGGTTGTACTTGCTCCCGTCCTGACAGGATAACGTTGTAGGTATACTTTTCGAGAAGGAAATGCTATGTGTTACATATTATGGTACTGCATTGAGGACCTGGCCTTAGCTCCAGAAGAGGCCCCAGCGAGGAACCTTGCTTAGATATTTTCATGTGTTTTGAGACTTAGATTTTGGTCTGTACTTATATTTGGATACTGGACTTTGTCTCCAGATAGTTACCTTGGAAGTGTATTATTTAGTCTGTACTCGTTTACCTTCGCTTATAGATACTGTGTTGTGATGAACTTTAAATATGATTTTAGAACTGTTAGCTGCTTAGATCCTTTATTGTCTATTCTTAGAACAGCTTACTACGCTTTAACCAAGCGTAGGCTGGACATGGCTCGGCCCGGCCCAACAATTTGGGTAATGGGTCGTGACATATTTTTTTGGCGGTCCATGCAGGTCTCGACTTAAGTTGTTTGGTTACGTTATTGTACCAAGCATGCCTGCAATTAGGATTTAGGACAACTTGTTAACACTAGGAATAAATATTTAGAACACCTAGAGGATTTCTAGGATTACAACATAGGAGAACTCATCACAGCATAGGACCGTTAGCTATAATTAGCCTCTTGTTTGTATTTCAGTGGGTCAATTTAGACCAAGTTTGTACCCTTGGGATGACCCCTGAGGATCTTACTCTAATCTTACCTAGAAATCTGTTTTCACCTGTTTCCATTTACTCTCCTTTAAATTCGTTGTTGAATTTAATTTCTGATTTTCGTTGTTAACTTTGATCTTGCATCGTGATAAATTTTGTGGATCGAATTATGATATATCCTGATAAGGTAAACGTCTGCTTTAGTTATGGAGTTTAGAATTTATCGCAGCCATATTAGCTGGTATGACAAAAACATAGAGCCTGATTTTGGATATACTATCCTATTCATAGAATTTAGATTTTCTCGCAGCCATACCGGTTGGCGTGGCGAGGATTCTAGATAATATGATTTTAGGGAGTATACCTTAGTTATGACTCTATCGTTTATTGCATCTAAGCTTACTGGTGTGGCGAAAATTCTGGCAACATGATTTCAGGAAGACGTGTATGGCTATCAGATCGTATCTTAACTTGGTTTACTTTGTTATGACCGAATGAGCAAGAATAAATTCTTATCATCATTTTTTCCCGTCTTGATTAACTCTGTTCTATTTTACATCTACAACTAGGATTATAGGTTCTCTAGGACTCTCCAACAGGATTGCTTTCATGTTATCTTTTTGGACATAGTTATTTTTGTGTTCCATCTTTCCTATGACTTGACTAAACTCTTTTTCGTTAACCTCTTGGATAATTCTTCTCGTTATGCATCTCTTTGTCTTTGTACCATTTTTGGAGATATTCCAACAAACTTTTCTGTCTTGCTTGACCTTTAAACTTGTTTGAACACTGTTATGGATTGCTTGACCCAGTCTTAGGCCTTGTTACCTTCTATTTGATAGACGACCGAAATAGCCAAACCTTGTTAACTGATTCTGTAAGTATAACTATAGATGTATTGTGTGATTATGATAAATACTTTTCCTAGGGATTGGTTAGATTAAGCTTATAGGACAAGTATGGGTGACTGACTGTAGCAGACTTGGAAACCATTAAGAACGATTGTATTGGTATTATGACTCGATGATAGGGTATCTAAAGATGGAAAAATGAGATATTATATTGTTATGACTATGGATTGGGGATTAGAATCTTGTGCTTAGCAGTTTGAGGATTTAGCATTCGTAGAATTTTGATTGGTTATCTATAGCTAATTACACGTGATTAGAGGGTAGATCGATATGTGGATTGATATAGAATAAATTAGAATGAGTTATTGTATTGCGTACGAGATCGGGAAGATATCAGAACGAGACAAAGACATATGTACATTGGAAATTAATAAATCGGGAGTTTGAAATCGAGGATTTATATTCGGAGGACTTGTTGAGTAAAAAGAAGAAGGCTCTACGCCAAGGATAAGAATTGAACGTATAATTTCAAAGAGAAGCTGTAGAAAAGGATTGACGACAAATGATGCTAAGGGCCTGTGGATTGATATAATAAGGATACATAAGATATGATAAGGAAATTAAGTATTTACAATTGAGGTTGAAAATATGGTTGATGATTAAGCATTTTAGGCTTATAGACATGTCCAGAGAATGACCTATAGTTTAGGGTATACATAAATGTTCCATGTTAGTATGGAAGATTCTAAAGTATATATGACGTTGTTTATGATAGAAGGACCTTTGTTGAACCTGAACCAAAAAGATTGTAAGAGAAACGGAAGATATGATTACAAGGGTAGCAGATTGAGTATCGTAGCCAGAGCAGCTACATGTTATAGTTTGACCAATTGGACGATTTTTAATTTCGAGGACGAAATTTTTGTAAGGTGGGTAGGATGTAAGCCCCCTGAATTTTAGGGTTTATTTTTATTTTTTCTGAATGAACTATTTTTGAAAAATATTCTATTATTTAATTGTTTTGATCATTAATGTACCTTTCCATGACTTTGACTTCTGGAGCGTCAGGGATGCCAATCTCTGGAAACTCTCTTCACGAGTTTTGAAGTAGACAAGATTATCTTCATTTTGATATATCCTGTCCCACTTAAATTTGTTTCTTTGTGCTCTTTTTGTATCGTGCAACTTCGGGTCAACTTAGACCAATTAATCATTGAAAATTATTCCCACTTTTATTTTTTATCTTCGTTTGCACGTTACCGTGACTTTTAATTTAGCAGTACCAGACCAGTCGTTTTCTCAGAACCAACTTCTTATGAATGATCTACTCGAGACGCTCTCCACCCATGACCTTCGTGTCCCACTCAGACACTCCATTTTATGCTTTATTTTCTTCGCACAACTTTCGGGTCAATTTAGGCCGATTTATTATCTACCGTAAAACCTGATTTAATATCCAATTTAATTTTGGGACCCGACATCGATCCAACCTAGGCGACCCAAAGTATGGACGTGGCCCACATGAAGCCTACTACCTGCATGACGCTTGTGTCCCATTTATTGGAGTCCCCGTATATTATTTATTTTCCCATGATTATAAATCCCTATTTTTAATTTAATTATTGCACCTGGTCCGATTTTGACCCGACCCGGTTCGACCCAACCCGAACCCATGCTCCATGTTGCCCTTTCATGACTGCCCAAACGCCCCACATAATTTTCCTATTTTTTCTATTTTAAAATATCTACTTTTTCTCTCTCTACTCTACAAATATCTCATTTAATATCTCTTATATATATATATATATATATATATATATATATATATATATATATATATATATATATATATATATACATATATATAACACTCTCTCTCTCTCTCTTCTATTATTTGCTACACCCCTCACTCCCCATCACCATGCAGCCGAACACCCCCCTTGGCCGACCTACTTTTCCCCCTCTCCATATTTTCTCTCTCTCTTAAATTAATATCTCTATCTATCTCTCTCTCTTCTATATATTATATATACATACAAACATCTCTCTTTCTCTCTCCTACAACACCTACACAAACACACACCTCACCACCCCTCCTTTACATCAGGAGCACCCCCCTAGCCGAGCACCACCTCCCTCTTCTCCTTCTCCTCTTCATCATCTTCACCATCATCATATTCCCACAACATCACCACCACCACTACCATTAAAAACCATGCACCACCACCTCCATCACCCAAGCCACCACCACCGCCACCGTCGGCGACCGCCGTCCGCTCGGTCCCGGCCACCACCGTGGTCGGCCTAGCCCACCCCCATGCTGCAGCGCAACGCCGCGGCGGCAGCAAGTTGCAGCAGTGGCTGCGCGCCACCCCCGCGCGCGCATGGGCGCATGGCGTGCGCCACCGCGGCCAGCCACCGGCCACCGGCGACCCCCCCACCGGCGCGCAACCCCAGAAGACCTCCCCCGTTCCACCACCGTCCTCCCCGACACGCCGAATAGGCTATTCGTGCGTTTTGAACGGAATCCCGTCGGCGCGCGCGAGTTTTGAACTCGGAAATGGCGCCCCGTCGCAGCGACTTCGCGCGCATTTTTCGAGAGATCCGACCGTTGGATCGGCGAACTCCTTACTCCGTCACAATCTCGGTATATAGCACTTCACTCCCCTCAATTTTCGTCCGTTAATTTTGTTGTTTGATACCTCAAAACTGGCCTCCAAGTTGACGTTTTAAATTGAACTATTTTTGGACAGTTTCGTGACGCCAACTTCGCGGGTTCGTATCTTCGTCGTCGCAGCTCCGTTTTGTGCGCCGTCAGTTCCGGTACACAGCTGGTATAACCCTCTTCCTGTCTCCTTTAGGTTTCGTTTCATTATAAGCACGTTTGGTTGGTTGAATTCGACGCCAAAGTTGGCCGTCCGAATTCTTTAATTTGCACCTGTTAAATTCCATTTTTGAACCCGGGACTCCGGATTCAATTTCTGACACCACCAGTAGACTCGTGGCGTCATTCTGGCATGTTTTCATATAAAATTTGCTTGATTTGGAGAACGTGGGCTCCGGCACGCATTTCCGTGCAAACCGGATACCAAGTGTCGCGTCAACGTATCATTTTGAGATCGGCACATCGGAATTCTATTTCGGACATACCGTTGGGTTCGTATCATCATTCTAGATTCGTGGACATATAATTTGCTAGGTTTTGTAGACTTCTACCCTGACACGTTTTTCGGTGCAAAGTGTGTCCAACGGCGGACATCATTTTGATCCGAAATTACCGTTTTGCCCCTGTATCTAAATTAGACTTATGGGTAGGCTATCCTAGCTGAATTGACCATTCTGGACACGTTGGTGATATTTATTTTATCATCCGACAACATCTGTAGATTTTGTTTATTTATTATCCTTAATTTATAATTAATTATTTTTCCAGAAATTGTTACTTTCTGTTTTTGGATTCTTATATACATTTTAATTTCTGTAAAAATCTGGAAAAAATTGTATTTAAAAATTATGTTAATTTAGCTAATTTATTATAATTTTTCTAGCATTTATTAATTGCTTTTGATATTTTATAAAAATAGGAAAATAGAACTCATTTTTACTATATTTATGTTTGCTGATTTTTAATAAATATTTATGAAGGTTTATAAATCCCAGAAAAATTATTATAAATTTTTATAATTAACAAGGATCATTTTGGTACTTTATTTTATATATATTTAAGCTTTTTGTCTATCTCAAAAATTATGGGAACATAGTGTACAGTTGATTTAATTATTGAATAATTACGACTTGCAACTTTTTGTGTTGTTTTGTGTTTTAGTCGTATTGGACCTCACCCCACACTAGTGTAAAGACCCTAGAAAATTAGTTTGGATATAGTGACACTCCACATTAGACTTTTATGCTAGGTCCCCACTTGGCTAGTATCTAGTTAGGAGTCGTGTCACACCACTAGTGTAATATTGAACATAGCTTAGAACTGAGTTTGTATATCATTATTGACAGGACACCAGATATCTATATCTTCGTACTAGTATTCTTGCTTTGCTCGAGGCAAGTACATCTACAAACTTATTTACTGTCTTTTAATGCTAGAACATGTATTAACCCTGTTAAAATACTGATCCTTGAGGTAGCAAACTATGTCTTCACATGTTGTATTACTTACAGTACCTGACATGCTTAGGACAGTTCTTATATCTTCACATGTTCCTTACTGGTTCTCAGTACATGTTTTACTATGCTTTATACTACTCGGAGTATTCACATGTTTCATACTGTTCCCAGTACCGGCCATGCTTATATTACTCCCAGTGTCTCTCACATGTTTTTACTGTTCTCGTATCTCTCACATGATAGAATATGGGTTATGGGGAAACTGACAGTGGAGTACGTGATCATGACCCCCCTATAGTAGCGAGCGAGGTCGCATTTTATATGCATACCTTGCCGCAGGCCATTATCCCGTATTTCTGTACGGATGTACACCTATGCTTGTTAACTTGTACGTATGTACATTTTATTTACATGTACCACAGTATATTGTACATCTATTGACCGATCACGTACCTGCTACAGTTTTAAACACTACATATACATCTGTCTCTATGACATATGTATCCTTGCCATGATAGACTATGAATTATGCCATGTTCCCTATGATACTATGATAGTGTGATTCCAGTCATACCATGATTCCAGATATGCCATGTTCCCTGTGTTACTATGATATTGTGATCCCAGTTGTACCATGAGGTCATGTTCCCAGTATTTCTGGTTTATAGACTTATCACACCATGTTTCTTGTTGTACATCTCTTTTATTATATATTCAGTACTTTAGTTGTAGAGGTTGTACTTGCTCCCGTCCTGACAGGATAACGTTGTAGGTATACTTTTCGAGAAGGAAACGCTATGTGTTACATATTATGGTACTGCATTGAGGACCTGGCCTTAGCTCCAGAAGAGGCCCCAGCGGGGAACCTTGCTTAGATATTTTCATGTGTTTTGAGACTTAGATTTTGGTCTGTACTTATATTTGGATACTGGACTTTGTCTCCAGATAGATACCTTGGAAGTGTATTATTTAGTCTGTACTCGTTTACCTTCGCTTATAGATGCTGTGTTGTGATGAACTTTAAATATGATTTTAGAACTGTTAGCTGCTTAGATCCTTTATTGTCTATTCTTAGAACAGCTTACTACGCTTTAACCAAGCGTAGGCTGGACATGGCTCGGCCCGGCCCAACAATTTGGGTAATGGGTCGTGACACCTTGGGCTAAAAAGACATCTATTGATGTTACTGTCAAATAGATGAATTTGATTTCCGAGCCTCCCTTGGGCTAGTACACCCTAGTCGAAAACTAGATGTACTGATTCACGAGATTCACGAAATAATGATCAGCTTTTGTCATTTACGTTACGGGATATCTAGGGATATTCAGTTGTTCTCCCCTCCCAAATGCTTTCTAAAATTTCCGAATGTCAGAAATTAGTCTATCTCCTAAATTTCTCAAAAATTTCGGCAGAGTCTCCTTTGTATTTAGGAGCCCCGAAAATTTACAAGAAACTTATATATATGATAAAAGAAAATATGGGCTCGTCGACCCCTTCGGTGGAGCAACTCTCAACACCGGAACCACGCAAGTAAGTAATTGGGCTCGCCGACCCCTTCGGTGGAGCAACTCTCAACACCGGAACCACGCAAGAAATAAAAGAACAAAAGGGGCTGGAGATTTTTACCTGAGCAAGCAATAGTTACCTTTCTTTTGGCAATTAGTCGGGTCGCGGCTTGCTAATAGCTTTGTAGTTTGTCAAAATAGAGCAAATATTTATCCAACTATATTAGTTAATATGTAAGACTTTATAACATATAACTATATATGTATATGTATATATATATATCTCGTATAGATAGTATAAAGAAAATCAAATCAACCAAAACTCTTCAATATCAATATTTTAAATTTTGGTGCATGAAGTAGGAAAATGTAGAAAAGAGACTTATTTCTTAAATATGAACACACAAAATTGAGTACTAAAATAGAGAGAAATACAGGATCCTTTTTACCTTCCCGGCGTGCGGTCCAATTGTTCAGTTCCACTGTGTATGTTAGACTTACCTTTGGAGAGTCCCATATTCATGTATGTTCATGTGTTCATGGAAATTCAAGTCCAAATAATTCAGTTCACAATCAGTTCCCGTGATATGTCACAAATACTAGTTCCAGTGCCAATTTTAATTTCCTTGCCTATGTCTATCAAAATTGAACATTTACTAGTAATCAGAAATTGTCAGATTTTAAATATCTTGAAGTGGGTTAAAACTACCAAACTTCAAAATTTGTAATTAACCATAATTAAAAATAATTCCATGACTTATATTCCAAATTATGATAAGATGAAGAGATTAATATCTAATTATGAGACTTTAAATTTATAATTAACCCATACAAGTTCCAATTCCTAGTATTATCAAAATTATATCATAAAAGAAAATTTGTAGGTTCTTAACTAAAAATTCAGAATTTAAAAGTGAATTCCTAACTTATTCAGAATTAACAATGGGTAATAAGAATTTTTTTTTTTGGAGAAGAAGGAGGAGAAGAGGACTTGCCTTGGGTTGTGAGAAAATCTAGGCTTCCCTTCACAAATTCCTACATTAATTTCCATCATAGTTCAAATATCCTTCATTAGTAAAGCTTAACCCAAAATTTGTGCTTTAGAAGAAATTGGAAAGGAATTTGGGGAGAAAAGTTAGGTTTTACCTAGGTCTTTGGAAGTGGAAGAAGAAGGAGGATGAAGAAGAGGAGGTGGTGGAGATGGCCGGGGGGGCGGTCGGCGGCGGCAGGCGGACGGCGGGCGGCGGCTGGGGGCGACGGCAGCGACTGCAGGGGGTCGGGGCAGTGGCAGCAGGTGGTCGGGGGGGGGGGGGGGTCGGGTGTGTGAGTGTTTGGTTTTTTTTTTTTCTTCTCTCTTTCTTTCCTTTGTGTGTGTGTGTTTATATAGAGGGGGAAAGAGGGGATGAGGTGTGCTGGTGGTGTAGGGGCTTGGGTGTGAGTGTGTGAGTTTTGTGAGTGTAGGGGGGATTATATAGAGAGAGGGTGAGATGGTGAGGTGTCCCCCCCCCCCCCCCCCCCACATAAATTCTCATGAACACATAATCCCTTAGGGTTAGGGACACTTGGTCCTACTTAGGGTTAGGTTAGGGACACTTGGTCCTATCTAGGGTTAGGGTTAGGGTATGACATGGAGATAATAATAATAATAATAATAATAATAATAATAATAATAATAATAATAATAATAACCATAATAATAATAATAATGATAATAATAATAATGATAATAATAATAAAATTAAGAGTGTGACATGCCCCTAGCATATTTAGACCTAATTAGGTTAGTTTGGGTGAGATGAGGCTAGGTACGTGTCCATATTTGGATACGTGGGGTCGTTTCGCGAGAAATCATAAAAATAGACTTTTTCGGGGTTTTCGGGTTCCAACACACGGGTGACTTTTTGCACCGACACTAGAATCGGCAAGTTAGCACTTAGAATAGGTTCTAATCATTATTTAGAACTCGTGGGTAGAGTTTGGGTCAATTTTTGATAGGTTTGGTGTCCGTATCGCGCGGTATCGCGAATCGGACACTCCGGAGTCGCCAGAATGGCCTTTTGGCCATTCGGGCCTCGTTTCTCGTTTTCGCTTGCGTGCGCGTGTTAGATTGCTTGTGTGGGGTACATGTCTAGGCCCTAAAGGGTAGAATTGTGAGGATTGGGATATTCGGATAGGTTTTGGGATGTTTTGGAGTGTATGTGTATATATATATATGTGTGTGTGGGGGGGGTTATACATATGTATATATATATATATATATATATATATGTGTGTGTGTGTGTGTGTGGATATGTATATATGTATGTGTGTGTGTGTGGAGTGATATAGAGAGGAGAAGGGAGAGTAGAGAATGTGATTGAGAGAGTATAGAGAGTGATAGAATTGGTTTTTGGTGTGAGGGATTAGAGTGGTAGATAGAGTGGTTGAGAGTGGGAGATGAGAGGAGAGAATGGGAGTGAAATAGAGTGTGAAGAGGGGGGACAGCCACAGGAAATAGGACAGCAGTAGCAGCAGTTTAGGGGAGGAGAACACCCCCATTTCATCCACCCAACACCCATATATATATCACCCCATATGTTCAGCCAAAACAGCCCCATGTTTGCACATCAAATCAGCCCCTACATAAGCCACAAATCAGCCATAAACCAGTCCCCCTTTCAGCCCAAATTCAGCCATGTATCACCCCATGTACAGCCCCATATATTAGCCAAATCAATCCCCATTTGGACAGCCACCAATCATCCTATTAGCAGTCCATTTCAGCCCTATTTCATCCACAGGAACAGCCCATATATAACCCTACAAATCAGTCCAAATCAGCCCCTTTTCACTCACACATTCATTCATTCAATCCACCATTTTTTCCTTCATTTTTTATCCATTCTTCATCAGTTCTTCATGCATATTCAGTCACCTATTCTTCTCTTCATACATTCATGCAAACATTCATTCATTTATCCACCTAAAATTTATACATTCATTTCACCCATAAACATTCATCCATTCATTCATTTCTCTTTCACAAATAAGCCTATACCCTAGCTAACCCACTAATTTGGCCCTAGTTTGGTGTCCCTAGATGGTGTCTTGAGAGTGGATATGAGTATCTAGTTAGAGGGATTAGTGAGTGTTGGTGTTAGCTTGATGTTGTGTTAGTGTTAGTAGTGAGTTGGTTAAGTTAGTATCCTAACTAGGTTTGTATTCTAGAAGACTAGTTAGAGTGGCTAACCTAGACACTAGAAGAGTGTGGGAGAGTGAACTAGGAAGGTTGGTAGAGAGTAGGGTGTGGTATCTCAAGATACCATAGCATATCATGACGATACTTAAGGTAATGTTGGGATGATCAACATGGACCATAAGATGGACTAGATGTCCAAGAACCCAAGATCTCTTGGTTGATAAACCTTAGATAGGATAGTATCTAGCTACCCTAAGGAGCCTAGGCTAGTATCCTGAGATCTAGAGGGGTTTCCTTTGTAATGGGCAAGGTATTGGTATTTACCTTGTGAAGGGTAAATGTAGGTAATAGGATATTGTTAAGATATTGAGTTTGACTTCTAATATGGGGTTAGAAATAGGTTGTCTTGGTAGGTAATGACTAGATGAGGGTATTTTAGGCTAGTCTTGACCTCCGTTGACCAAGAGTTGACTTTTTGACCGAAAGTCAACTTCAAGTCAACACTTGACTTAGAATTGACCAAAACCAAACCAGAGTTGACCAGTTGACTGAAAATCAACTATTAGTCAACATTTGACTTGTTTGACCTAGGGTTGACCCAGGGTTGACTCGGTGTTGACCAGAGTTGACTTTTTGACCAAAAATCAACTGTAAGTCAACCCTTGACCCAGATTGACCTAGTTTGACTTGGATTGACTTCCTGTGATCCTGTTTGACCTTGGTTATCCTAGTGTGACCCAGTTTGGCTCAGTATGACCAAGTATGACCTAGTTTAGCTTGGTGTGACTTAGTTTGACCAGTTTTGACTTAGACTTGCATATCATGACTAGATTAGCTTTCCTTTCATTGTTAAACCATGTTTTGACATATAGTATCTCATCTTTAGGTTTGTGATTACTCTGAGCGTCTGTTCACTTATTCAGCTCAGGACCACAGGCGAGTACATTCACTGATAGTTTTTATTGTCTTGATATCTACTATATCCGATTCAGTTGTAGTGTCTTACTTGATTTCCAGATACGATAGTTCACGGACTAGTATATGTCGGATCCTGTCATGAGATGTTGTTCCCGGATTACCTGGTATATTGGTACATGATTCGACTTGTTACTTGTACTTGTATAGACATGGACTTGGGAGTGGGCTGATCACCTGCTTTTGAATCCCGTGTGATGACGTGTTATGTCCGGATCCTTTATACTACTCGGCGATGGGGAGTTATTAGTGGTTGTGTGATCAAAATCTCCACTTGTTCTTCACATTTGTACTCGTCACTTGTCCATAGCTACTTGTTCGTTACTTTCCATGGTGACCGGCCTTATTCTTCATACTTGTTACTTCATACTTGTTACTTCTTCGTAGCCGGTCAGATGGGAAGCCTGAACATATTTTTCCCAAGCCGATCACATAACACACTAATAATTCAAGGCACCTTTTATATTTATTTTCGTAGGAGGCTAAGTTCTGTTCGGGAGAAGGGTTACAACCCCGGTCCTTGTTTGGTTTAAGGGTATTAGAGCGGTGAAGAAGAAACCCACTCATGGCCCCTGGCGCCCATACTCCTGGTGTGCACCATTGTTCGGGTGGAAAGCTGGATCCTCTGGAGCTGCTACGAAATCTGGCCAAACAAAAGCAGCGGGGTCAGGCCCCGAATAGCAAGTACCACAAGGGAGCACAAAAGAGTGAGATAAATCCAATGAGTTAAATAAGACCTGATTCACGAGTTATAGGCTTATACCATATCATCGAGACAATACGACACCCTTACAACCAAATAAGGACAAACGGTGCCAATATCGTGCCGAGATAAGATATATCCTATAACCATGGGCAGGTAAAAAGGGCTTCTGGTCGCGACTTCGGTCCATAGCCTATCGCAGCACAATAGCCCAATCCAACAACCAAACAAGGACATGGGTTGGACCACGCACCACGATAGTCCATGTTCCTCGGTAGCTAACAGAAGAAAATATATCACAAACAAGTCAGCTTACAATCGGCCAATCAATCCTACGGCTTTCTATGAATTGCCTGGGTTATCCCAGTAGTGCAATATAGGAATCCTCAGATCGTGTCAACCCAGCAGGGCTAGCCAATGCCGTATCATATACATATACATGTAGCACTTCGATTATGCACCGGTCCCTCGTAAGGCCACCATGCTAAAACATATAACACATAGCACGCAGGAGTCGGATATAGTCATCCACTATAGGCAGATGTAACTGTATCCGTGGCGGCCAACCCGACACGTCAGGACGGGACCTGGGGTGGCTAGTATGGCACGATCTCGGGATTCTGTTCCCTTCCAATGCTTCTACCGAATTAAGTTGCTAGATTAACCCTATCTTGGTGTTGGAATTGCATGTCGTGGTCACATGGTCATCCTTCTGTATGTCGTACCATAGTACGTGTACCCTAAGTACGAATCCACATCAGTCCGATCTAGATCCATGCCTAGTGTAATGCATTAAACAACAATCATTATACCACGACACTATTACTGACCAATTACCATGACTGTGCTGGAAGGTACACATGTATTGACATATAACACGAATGATCACTTAGCACGTAGAGTTACACCTCAGTGCACTCATTAAATAGCACCGCAGTGCATACTAATATTGCATCTCAATACACACTTAGAATAGGTACCAGCACGTATACAGGTAATCAGGTCAGGAACACGGTCAAGTCAGAAAGTCGCGTGGACCCCTCGTGACATAAAAGTCACATGTAAATTCTGGTTAAAGTAAGACATGAAGGTCCTTGAAGCCAAGACAAGGATCTACAACTTTCATGTTGGAAGTTTGGAGAAATTCTGGCCACAAATCAGTCAAAAAGAGCATCAAACAATCAAAATCAGCCAAAAATCAGCCTTATGCGGCTCAAAATTTTTTATGCGGCCAGAAATGGTCATGCGGCCCAAAAATGCTCATGCGGCCAGAAATGGTCATGCGGCCCAAAAATGCTCATGCGGCCAGAAATGGTCATGCGGCCCAAAAATGCTCATGCAGCCAGAAATGGTCATGCGGCCAGAAATGGTCATGCGGCCCAAAAATGCTCATGCGGCCAGAAATGGTCATGCGGCCCAAAAATGCTCATGCGGCCAGAAATGGTCATGCGGCCCAGAAATGCTCATGCGGCCAGAAATGGTCATGCGGCCAGACACTATTCATCGTCCCTGCCAGAATCAGGACAGATGAACATAGAAGTTTGACCAAAATTGTTTTGGCCATAACTTCCTCAAATCAAGTCGAAATCTAACTTTTCAAAGGTCAAAATTGGATAGAATTGAATTTCCAACAATATAGGACCATTAGTTTTTGAAAACAACCAAGTTTGATAGATCAAAACCATAGAAACCCATATAACCCTAGTTTTAGAAACTTAGATCTATACCAAACTAGCCATTAAAATCAAAAACTCCAAGAACTAAACTTGTAGAGGATGATGAGAAGAACAATATAGACAAATCATATCAAAGAAAAATCAAGAAATGAAAATTGCAAAAATCTCTCCATTTGGTGCAAGATGTACTTGCCTAAACGTTGGAAGGAAAAAAAATGAAAAGAGTGAATGAATGAGGAGAGAGAGTGAGGAAGAGAATATATATAGGGGTTGGGTTGACTCAAAAAGAACCCTAATCTTAAGCATTCTCCTAATCATGGGGCTAATGACATATTAAGGCTACATGATACAACTAATTAAATTAAATAAATAAAATCCTAACCACAACATGGTTCAGAAATCCTATCATCGAAATAGTGAACCACACCTACAACCAAACAAGGACAAGGAATGGCACACTATTCCGCGACGAGATACTGTTCCATGTCATGGCTAGTTTACAAATACATGATACATGCAATAAAGATACAGGTGCCAGATACCATATACAGGAAAAATCAAAAATTTACGTATTCCGGGAATGGGGAGTGACATCTCTACCCTCCTTAGAAAAATTTTGTCCTCGGAATTACGATAAGGCTAGTCGAGCGCGCTCTCAGATCACGAAATACACTCATGACATATAGCAAGCACAATTATCAAACAACACATGGCACATAAACAGTTTAAGAAAGCAAGAATAATTAAGTAAGAGCACAAACAATAATCATACCCTAGAAGGAAATGATCGGAGACATACGAATGAAATATGCCTCTCAAGTCAGGTAGAAATTCGTCCTCGAGGTCCTACACTGACTCCCAAAGTGGACAAGGGTCAACGCTTGAGATAAGTCGGTACCAATTACTAAATCAAGAACGAGACTCTGCCCAGGACATACTCTCGTAGTCAAGACACATGATAAATATCACGTATCACATGATGCGAGAGCAGATGAGTGAGACGAGAAAGTCGCCTTCACTCTTGGAATATAAAACTCAAGGAATTATAATAAATAATACTCAAAACTTACCCAAAATCTGACCGCCTTCAGCCAACCTCTGCTCTAATACTCCAAATTCTTTTTGTCTTTGTCCCTGCCTTCCCTGGCCCTGCTGTCCAACCTGATGTTGTGCTTGTCGGTACATCTGAGCTTGCGTCAGTAATGGGCGCTGGGCTAGTGGCCTCACTGCTAGTGCTGGCCCTTGATACGATGCTACCTCTGGAGCTGGCAACGCCGGAAACCGTTGAGCTGGCCCTCCTGACCTCTGCATCACAGGACAATTGGCAATCCTATGGTCTGGACTGCCACACCTTAAGCATAATCCATTAGCTGAACGACACACATCCCTAGTGTGCCCTCCCTTACCACAGTAAGTGCAACCCACTGGTGCTTCCTGACGCTGCTGCTAGTTCCTCTGTTGCTGCTGCCGAACTGGTGCAGTCATAATTGTCGTGACTGGTGCTGCATCACGAATACGGATGCCAGGTGCTGGTGCTGACGTCCGAGGTACTGCTCCTCCCCCTGCACTCTGTGTATGAGACCTCTTCTGGCCCCCAGTCCTTGCTGATAACCTTTGAATAGTAAGCTCGTGCCTCCGAGCCGCCGTCAATACTGCATCGAATGTCTGGTAGTCGTGCCCCTCAACCAACTGCAAAATCTCTAGGTGAAGTCCCTGCTGGAACCTCATTGCTCTCTCTGGCTCTGTCACCACCATCATCCGAGCAAACCTACTTAACCTGCAGAACTCCACTGCATAGCCATCCACCGTCTTACCAGCCTGCTTGAGACTGATAAACCTCTGCTGTAGCTCATACTGCGCTACCACGCCAAAGTACTTGGCCTTGAATCTGGTACTGAAGCTATCCCAGGGAACATGACGCCTCATTCCAACCTCTTCCGATGCCCACCAATCGTGGGCGAGATCCTGAAGTAAAAGTCTGACCTGGTTATCTGCTGGAACCTTTGCTGCGGTTAATATGGCCTCTGTATCCTGAAGCCAAGCATCCGCCATGATGGCATCCTCCGTGCCGTCAAAATATCTTGGGTTAAGTCGACAAAACCTTCCGGACGCTCCTGAATCATTCCTGACACTTCTCTCAAGGGCTAATTGCAACCCCTGATTCTGTAGCACATTCTGTTCTTGCTGTCGGGTTTGTTGTTGCTGTTGGGCTGCCATCTGGCGTTGCTGGGTCTCCAATAATTCTCTGATAATCTGCAATAGTGTCGGCGTGTCTAGTGCTACTGGTACTACCAGTATTACTGGAGGTACGGGATCCTCTGGCCTCTGTAGCTCAACTGGCTCATACTCGGTAACGTTCTCGATGTGAATCTGTCCAGGTAGAGGGGCTACCCCTTGCTGATCTCCAACTGGTCCCCGATCTACTGGATTCTCTCCCATGCCGGCTCCTCCAATAGCCGAGAATGATGTCACCCTAAAGGAAAGGATACAAGATATCAAAAGACAGGACGGGAAGGAACCGAGGATGATAATCAAGTTAGCAATCAAGGCGAGAGAAGGAGAAGACGAATCAGGAGATCAAGGGGGACATATTTTGATTGAGACTTCCTATAATCGCAACACCCCACAAGTCTGAAAAACAGACCTGCATGGGCTACCACTAAAACCTTGTCACGCTCCAGTACCGAAATACTGAGACGGATTAGGCCAGCTACACCATATGAGGTATATAAACGTCATACGGCGATCGTGGCTGTCAAGAGACTAGGGGGTGCATGCTACAATCAGGTCTCCTATGGTCCCACAGAGCATCTATGTCTCAATCAATCAAAACAAGAAGCAGTAAATAATGATCATATAAGACAAAGCAGTAAGGCGTCCCCGACGCTTCATCAGAATGATTCATGAGTCTAGCTATGCAAAATGATGAGCTAGTTCCGAGAGTCAATAGTACATAACTATTGTCAGCTGCAGTCTGATTTAATTACAATTATGTAAAGGAAACTAGTGTCCAGAACTGCCGGCTAAACAGGTGCCGGTGGCTAAACGCCAAGTACAAAATAGAAGATATTAGAGCGATGAAGAAGAAACCCACTCATGGTCCCTGGCGCCTATACTCCTGGTGTGCACTATTGTTCGGGTAGAAAGCTGGATCCTCTGGAGCTGCTACGAAATCTGGCCAAACAAAACCAGCGGGGTCAAGCCCCGAATAGCAAGTACCACAAGGGAGCACAAAAGAGTGAGATAAATCCAATGAGTTAAATAAGACATGATTCACGAGTTATAGGCTTATACCATATCATCGAGACAATACGACACCCTTACAACCAAACAAGGACAAACGGTGCCAATATCGTGCCGAGATAAGATATATACTATAACCATGGGCAGGTAAAAAGGGCTTCTGGTCGCGATTTCGGTCCATAGCCTATCGCAGCACAATAGCCCAACCCAACAACCAAACAAGGACATGGGTTGGACCACGCACCACGATAGTCCATGTTCCTCGGTAGCTAACAGAAGAAAATATATCACAAACAAGTCAGCTTACAATCGGCCAATCAATCCTACGGCTTTCTATGAATTGCCTGGGTTATCCCAGTAATGCAATATAGGAATCCTCAGATTGTGTCAACCCAGCAGGGCTAGCCAATGCCGTATCATATACATATACATGTAGCACTTCGATTATGCACCGGTCCCACGTAAGGCCACCGTGCTAAAACATATAACACATAGCACGCAGGAGTCGGATATAGTCATCCACTATAGGCAGATGTAACTGTATCCGTGGCGGCCAACCCGACACGTCAGGACGGGACCCGGGGTGGCTAGTATGGCACGATCTCGGGATTCTGTTCCCTCCCAATGCTTCTACCGAATTAAGTTGCTAGATTAACCCTATCTTGGTGTTGAAATTGCATGTCGTGGTCATATGGTCATCCTCCTGTATGTCGTACCATAGTACGTGTACCCTAAGTACGAATCCACATCAGCCCGATCTAGATCCATGCCTAGTGTAATGCATTAAACAACAATCATTATACCACGACACTATTACTGACCAATTACCATGACTGTGCTGGAAGGTACACATGTATTGACATATAACACGAATGATCACGTAGCACGTAGAGTCACACCTCAGTGCACTCATTAAATAGCACCGCAGTGCATACTAATATTGCATCTCAATACACACTTAGAATAGGTACCAGCACGTATACAGGTAATCAGGTCAGGAACACGGTCAAGTCAGGAAGTCACGTGGACCCCTCGTGACATAAAAGTCACATGTAAATTCTGGTTAAAGTGAGACATGAAGGTCCTTGAAGCCAAGACAATGATCTACAACTTTCATGTTGGAAGTTTGGAGAAATTCTGGCCACAAATCAGTCAAAAAGAGCATCAAACAATCAAAATCAGCCAAAAATCAGCCTTATGCGGCTCAAAATTTCTTATGCGGCCAGAAATGGTCATGCGGCCCAAAAATGCTCATGCGGCAAGAAATGGTCATGCGGCCCAAAAATGCTCATGCGGCCAGAAATGGTCATACGGCCCAAAAATGCTCATACGGCCAGAAATGGTCATGCGGCCCAAAAATGCTCATGCGGCCAGAAATGGTCATGCGGCCAGAAATGGTCATGCGGTCCAAAAATGCTCATGCGGCCAGAAATGGTCATGCGGCCCAAAAATGCTCATGCGGCCAGAAATGGTCATGCGGCCCAAAAATGCTCATACGGCCAGAAATGGTCATGCGGCCAGACACTATTCATCGTCCCTGCCAGAATCAGGACAGATGAACATAGAAGTTTGATCAAAATTGTTTTGGCCATAACTTCCTCAAATCAAGTCGAAATCTAACTTTTCAAAGGTCAAAATTGAATAGAATTGAATTTCCTACAACATAGGACCATTAGTTTCCGAAAACAACCAAGTTTGATAGATCAAAACCATGGAAACCCATAGAACCCTAGTTTTAGAAACTTAGATCTACACCAAACTAGCCATTAAAATCAAAAACTCTAAGAACTAAACTTGTAGAGGATGATGAGAAGAACAATATAGACAAATCATATCAAAAAAAATCAAGAAATGAAAAATACAAGAATCTCTCCATTTGGTGCAAGATGTACTTGCCTAAACGTTGGGAGGAAAAGAAATGAAAGAGTGAATGAATGAGGAGAGAGAGTGAGGAAGAGAATATATATAGGACTTGGGTTGACTCAAAAAGAACCCTAATCTTAAGCATTCTCCTAATCATGGGGCTAATGACATATTAAGGCTACATGATACAACTAATTAAATTAAATAAATAAAATCCTAACCACAACATGGTTCAGAAATTCTATCATTGAAATAGTGAACCATACCTACAACCAAAACAAGGACAAGGGGTGGCACACTATTCCGCGACGAGATACTGTTCCATGCCATGGCTAGTTTACAAATACATGATACATGTAATAAAGATACTGGTGCCAGATACCATATACAGGAAAAATTAAAAATTTACGTATTCCGGGAATGGGGAGTGACAGGTGTGGTATCTCAAGATACCATAGCGTATCTTGACGATACTTAAGGTAATGTTGGGATGACCAACATGGACCATAAGATGGACTAGATGTTCTAGAACCCTAGATTTCTTGGTTGGTAAACCTTAGATAGGATAGTATCTAGCTACCCTAAGGAGCCTAGGCTAGTATCCTGAGATCTAGAGGGGTTTCCTTTGTAATGGGCAAGGTATTGGTATTTACCTTGTGAAGGATAAATGTAGGTAATAGGGTATTGTTAAGATATTGAGTTTGACTTCTAATATGGGGTTAGAAATAGGTTGTCTTGGTAGGTAATGACTAGATGAGGGTAGTTTAGGCTAGTCTTGACCTCCGTTGACCAAGAGTTGACTTTTTGACCGAAAGTCAACTTCAAGTCAACACTTGACTTAGAATTGACCAAAACCAAACCAGAGTTGACCAGTTGACTGAAAATCAACTGTTAGTCAATATTTGACTTGTTTGACCTAGGGTTGACCCAGGGTTGACTCAGTGTTGACTAGAGTTGACTTTTTGACCAAAAGTCAACTGTAAGTCAACCCTTGACCCAGATTGACCTAGTTTGACTTGGATTGACTTCCTGTGACCTTGTTTGACCTTGGTTATCCTAGTGTGACCCAGTTTGGCTCAGTATGATCTAGTATGACCTAGTTTAGCTTGGTGTGACTTAGTTTGACCTAGTTTTGACTTAGACTTGCATATCATGACTAGATTAGCTTTCCTTTCATTGTTAAACCATGTTTTGACATATAGTATCTCATCTTTAGGTCTGTGATTACTCTGAGCGTCTGTTCACTTATTTAGCTCAGGACCACAGGCGAGTACATTCACTGATAGTTTTCATTGTCTTGATATCTGCTATATCCGATTCAGTTGTAGTAGCTTACTTGATTTTCAGACACGATAGTTCACGAACTAGTATATGTCGGATCCTGTCATGAGATATTGTTACCGGATTGCCTGGTATATTGGTACATGATTCGACTTGTTACTTGTACTTGTATAGACATGGACTTGGGAGTGGGCTGATCACCTGCTTTTGAATCCCGTGTTATGACGTGTTATGTCCGGATCCTTTATACTACTCGGGATGGGGAGTTATTAGTGGTTGTGTGATCAAAATCCTCACTTTCTTCACACTTGTACTCGTCACTTGTCCATAGCTACTTGTTCATTACTTTCCATGGTGACCGTCCTTATTCTTCACACTTGTTACTTCACACTTGTTACTTCTTCGTAGCAGGTCAGATGGAAAGCCTGAACATATTTTTCCCAAGTCGATCACATAACACACTAATAATTCAAGGCACCTTTTATATTTATTTTCGTAGGAGGCTAAGTTCTGTTCGGAATAAGGGTCACAACCTCGGTCCTTATTTGGTTTAAGGGTTGTAACTCGGCTTCCGGATAGTTCCCAAGTCATCCTATATATATATATATATACATATTGTCATCCTATTCAGTTCTCACATCTTGATATATATATTTCCTGTTGATTTTGTCTTATATTTCATTACACTGTCTCTTATAGAATTTGTCAATTCATATGGAACTGCTGTTGGTGTTTGTATTTGCTCATTTTTCTGACAGGATACCGTTGATATATTACAGATGATTCTCAGGCAGATTGTCCGACCTATTATGGGGTCGAGTCAGATGGAGTAGACATGGACCGTGGCTTGTTAGTAGAGCCACTAGACTTTGCTCACCCAGAGTAGTGTAGCTTAGTTAGGTTTGCCTGGCCTGCGAGCCGGCTAGTACTTTTCAGACTGTAGATTTTTATACTATATTTCTGTGACTCTGTGGTGTTGTGTATAGCTTTGGGCTTGTGTGGATCTTGAACTATTTTCTGCTTTCATCTATCATATTTTCTTTCCATGCTATCTACCTTAGTTTTACTTTGTGATTGAGACTGTATTGCTATGTCACCTCCATTCGGAGTGTATATACTGTACAGGTACCTTTATCTGTTTAATTGTAGTATTTATAGATGACCTATACAGCGTTCTACCGCCGATTCTGCGGCATAGGCTGGACGTAACCACGTGCTCGTGCCCCTCATCAGGGTGCGGGTCGTGACAATAATTGACACCACCATGGTGATCGTTCGTGTACGAAGACTGTTCTCTGATATGAGCATTGCTTTTACATGACCTTTATCGTTTCGTTGTGATAACATGAGTGATATAAATATTGCAAATAATACAATTTTTCATGAACGCACAAAGTACATTGAGACTGATTGTCATTTTGCCCGTGATTTTGGCATGCATGCATTATTTTTCTACCACATGTTACCTCTGTTGACCAGCTGGCAGGTTTATTTACAAAATTGCACCCCGCACCCTTGTTTCATTTTCTATTGGACAAACTCATGATGTTCGACTCATCATGAGTTTGAAGGGGGTGTTAAGATGTGATTTGATTTAGGATCAGATTCAAGTCTATGTTTCCTTATCTTTTATATGGAATATTTTTTTCTCCTATATAGATACATATTTCTTTTTCTATACATATATGGATCCGTTCCCAATCTAGCTATATATATCAATAGTTGTATGACTTTTTACATCATCCGCAAATAAAATTGATATTGTTGATTTGTTTTAAACTAAAATTCATGCTTCGTCCTTGTGGATGCATTACCTATTTGATATGTCATAGAATACTTTTGCTAAGGGGCAAAACCATCTTTGGGCTAAGTTGGGCTCTAGTGCCCCCAACCCCCCAACCAAAAAAGGGTTTTTTTTCCATATATTATTTTTAGTTTTTTTTTGTTTCATAGGGTCCGGCGACGCTTCAGCCCACCTCAGTCTAATCTAGCCTACCTTAGGTTGAATTTTCAGCACCGCCACTGCGTATCCTGGTGTGTCCATTACATGTCTGATATGCATCGTATAAGTATAGTAGGAAATGATAAAGTGAGTTCTGGTCCGAATGATTTGTGGTAAAAAAATGATGTGAATTTTTTTTTTTGTAAAATCAAGAACTTAGAAAGTTGGACTCCAAATTGGGACTTACTCGTCTACAAAATGAGTTTCTACAATCTATAGAATGCAGAAATTGGAAGGTCCAACCCTTAGCACCCATGTATGGGTAAGATGAGACAGAAATTGTAGAAATTAAATGACAAGCTTTGAATTCCTTGATTTCAATATCCATGTGTTCAAATCCAACTAAATGGTTCAAAATGATATTCTCTGGGGAAAAGATGGAACACAAAAGAAAATCACATAAAGAGCATAAAAACAACTAATTACAAAAGGCTAATAACTTTGATTTCATATAGTCATTACACATAAAATTTTCAAATTCAAATTTGAGGAGACGGTATATATTTATATATAGATATATAGATATTTCTCATATAATCTCCAACAAGCAGCTTTCAACTCTCTTCTAGAAAAGAGTAATGCTATATGTACCTCCAAAATGTACCTCTTCCATGTTCCTCCGCCACATGGTACCGTCTTATTGACCCAAGCAAATAGGAAAAGAGTTAGGAAATAATATTAATATAGTGCGCTATTGAAAATAAGGGTTAGTCACAATATCCATGCATGCAAGCTTACTGTTTTCCCTATGGCAGTGCAGTGAACTGGTGCATGTCGCTCCACGTTTGCATTCCGCTCCAGTGATCGCTTGCATTGTTGTTGGTGCTGTTGCTGGCAGCAGCGTTGTGGTGGCTGGTGCTGCTAGCATTGTGCATGCTGTATGGATTCTCAAGAAACCATGCTGCTGCTGCAGTTGCAGTATTATTATCAGTAGTAGTACTCTCTGCAGCAACTCTGGGCCTCTCTTGATGGAAATAACTAATGCTCTGCTCATGAAGTACTTGCTGATTCTCCGCGTGAGGAGGAGTTGCTGCAGTGGCTTTGTTCTGGTCTCCTCCTCCGTAGAGAAGAGCCTGCAGCCTCTGCTGCTGGAGCTTCCAGTGCAGGTCCTGGTTTATCGAGCTCAACGACTCGATGGAAGAGGCGGCGGCAACCCCGCCCGCCGCCGCGTAATTGTGATACGGAAGCATATTGTCGCGCAGACCGAAGTACTGAGGAATCAGCGCAGCGGAGGAGGAGGAGGAGGAGAGGGAGAACGCGGCGGAGTGCAGCGTCGAGAGGGAGGGGGAGGAGGAGGAGGATTTGGAGGAGGACTTCTTGGACTTGCGGCAGCCGCCGCCGACGGGGACGTTGCGGAGGGCCCCTCCCTTGGTCCAGTAGCGGCGGCAGGTCTTGCAGAAGTAGCGCGGCTGGGAGAGGCTGTAGTTGTTGTAGTAGCAGAACTTGGTGTGGGCGGAGTCGCAGCGGGGGCACTTCAGCCCGTGCTCCGCCGGCCCCGCGGTCGTCGTCGTCGTCGTCGAAGCCGCGGAGCTGATCTTGTTGGCGCTAGAATTAGGGTTGTTGGACGTCATCGGCATAGGCATAGGCATATATATGTAATTTGCTGTGTTGAGCCTGTGGCGGTGGCGGCAATGGGCTGAGTTGGTTTTGATTGTTGATCAAATTGAGAAAGGAAGGGAGAAGGGGTCATTGAATAGTATCATGCATGAGAGAGAGAGAGAGAGAGAGAGAGGCAAAGCGACGTTTGTTTGATTAGTGCTTGTGAATGCCATCAAGTTGGGAGGATGAGAGGGGAGTATTGATGGAGATGGCTAGCTAGCGACGATGTGTGGACACATATGAGAGCCTTAATAAAACCAAAATATTTGTATGTTGTCATCTCCCATTATGTGATATCTGATATGGCAGTTGACATAATAACTGACATAACAAATTTTAATTCAAAATATTAATTATCTAATTTTTTTAATTTTAATGTTAATGTTAATATTAATATTGATATTAATATTAATGCTAATGTTAATGTTAATATTAATTTTAATATTAAGATTAATTTTAATATTAATATTAATGTTAATTTTAATGTTAATGTTAATTTTAATATTAATTATCATGTTAATTTAATATTAATATTAATTTTAATGATAAATTTTGTCATGTCAGCTGTCATGTCAGCAATCATGTCATATGCCACATAATGGAAGATGCATCATCCAAAAAATTTGGGAGCTAAATAGCATTTTTGTAATAAAAATTTCAAAAAATTTCGTATCTCTCTCTCAGAAACGTATAATTCTTTTGTACTTTTAAAAGATTTGAATTAGTATGTAAATTTTAAGCATGTAAAATTTTAAAAAAATATTGAAAAAATTGGCAAAAAAAGTGGTAAAAATTCTGTTTAATTAACCAAAATTGATAATATGCTAATTAAGCATGTGAAGCTTCTAAACTTAATATTTTTTATTTAACGAATATTTGACTTTTTTAAAAAATATTTTAAATGCACCGTGTCCTGTGATTTATACTCGTACTTTTATCGTCCCCAATTTTGTTGAGTATTGCTGAGAGGGAGAGAGACGAGGAGCAGAAGCATCTGAACTCAACTGAGCACACAACATAAAAGCAAAAGGTGGTGGTGGGTTGATGTGCTTCTTGTTATGTTGAGAAGTTAAGGAAGGATTACTTTGAAGCTTCGTAACTTAATAATAGTATGTGTACTACATTGGCATGCATAGATATCGTTAGGACGTTAACGGTCCATCTATTATTACTACATGACATCTTCTCCTACATCTTGATAATTTGTCGAGAAACCATTTCCATCATACCAGAGGACACAACATTGATCTTCTTCTAGGAAACACAGATACTCCCAAAAATCAAAATAATGTTATGTCAAATGTGTATTGGACAAGTTATAAACAGTCCAAAGTAGGTTGGAATATAGAGCACATTAAAATAGATAATGTGTCAGTCTTATGCTTAGCGGTTACAACATATATAGTTGGTATATACTTAATGACAAATGATATTTGTCCGCGGTTTGCGACTGCGGATGTGATCGCAGGTTCGAGCCCACGTGACAGCCAACTATTAGTTGTCCTTCCTGTAATTACTGGATTCAATCTCCTTAAAATCTGAAACAGGAGACAAAAGAGACCGCCACATGACCTACGGTCACGTCCGCGATCACAAACCGCCAGCAAAATAGCGGTGTCGATAGTTAATTAGCTGGAACTGGTTGAATGTTTGATTTGAGCAAGAGTGGTGCTGGTGTAGCTTAGGAATGCAGATTAGCCTAGCTATGAGTACTCACAGTACGTAATATGTACAATACAAGCTAGCCTGCATTAAGAATAGCTAGTTTACATACTTCAGTCTCTCTTTTAACGTTTTCTATACATTCCAGATGTTTTGGCTGGTCTATAAATTTATGAGTATAAATTTTTGAGTCAATTTTTGTTCACCCACCAAATCTAAGAAGAATATTCATTCTTCCACTTATAAATTATCACATGGCAAATTAATCCAACCTAAAGCTACTTTAAGAGTGGTTTATACTTTTGACCACTAATTTGACACGTGACAATCTGTGAGTGAAAGAATGAACATCTATTCTAGTTTTGATGGGTGGACAAAAATAGACAAATATTTCGTAAGTGCTCAACTTTTTTAATTAATTTTGTCAAAAAATAAAAAAAAAATCTTGTCAAATTCATACGTCATATTTAGATGTCTACATAGGAGAATAAGTGAAAAAGTAAATACAGAATAATAAACAATAATTAATAATATTATCTAATTAAATTATTAATTAGTTAAAAATGGACTGGCCACTTTCTGCGACCACTCATGGTGTTCATTGGGCCGGTCTAGCCCGGGCCCGCCCGTGGACCGGACCGGCCCGCCCCCCTAAAAGCCCGGACCGGCCCGCTGTTGGCCCGGACCGGCCCGGCCCCCCACTCCCATCCGGTTCGGGTCAGGCCCCCCCCCCCTCCAGCCCGAGCCCAGCCCGGTCCGGCCCGGACCGCTCCTTTTTTTTTTTTTTTTTTTTTAAAAAAAACAGGCCCGGCCCGCTATAGGCCCGGTTGGACCGGCCCGGCCCGGCCCGCTGGGACCGGTCCAGCCGACCGTTGGCTGATTAATTTGAATTTTTTTTTTTTTCAGATTTGACCGTTGGGGGGGGGGGTTCTTTTACCAAAATACCCCTCCCATATAACCGTTATTAAAACGTTGGGAGGGGTATTTTGGTAATTTTTGGCCTAAAATTACCAAAATAATCCCAAAAAATTCCTATAAATAGGCCAAAAATTTCATTTTTCAAACACAACTCATTCCTCACAAATTCTCTACATTTCTCTACGGTGCTCTGGTGCTCTACTGCTTTCCTTCCCCGGTGCTCTGGTGTTCTACGACTTTTCCTCCCCGGTGCTCTACGGCTTCCCGATCTCCCTCCCAACTCCATTCCGGCTCTACGGCTTCCCGATATTCCTCTCAATCCCTTACTTTCTTCTAGCGTAGTTTACTTTATTTTATTTTATATATGGCTGGTGAAGGTTCAAACCCACCTGATCTTGCTGGACAGACATACCAATATTTTATGTATCACTTTCTCTAAACCCCTCATTTACTAAAGTGAGTAGGCAACAAGCTCGAAAGGAGGCCATTCGTCTCTTTAACGAGCAGAAAGTCGCTTTGAAAGCGGATTTTGAAAATATTAGTAAGTTAGCTATTACTTCTGATATTTGGACTACTAAATGGAGTTATGCTTATATTTGTATTACTGCACACTATATAGATACACAATGGATGTTGCAAAAATGCATCATCTGTCTTAAACTTATAGAATGTCCACACACGGGCGCTGTAATTTCAAGTGAGATTTCAAGACACGTGCATGAATATGATATTCACGCTAAAAAATTTTCTGTCTCTTTGGACAATGCATCAAACAACAATGCTGCTATGTCTTCTTTGTCAATAATTTTTAAGCCTATTTTAGAAGGTAGACTTATGCATGTTAGGTGTGCTTGCCATATAATTAACTTAGTTGTTAAAGAATATTTAAAATTTTTTGAACCCCATTTAGACACTCTGCGACAATGCTTGCTCCACCTAAACTCGTCTCCAAGTAGACAACAAAGTTTTGCATGCACTTGCGCACATTTTGGTATGACTTTTAGAAGATTTGTGAAGGATATACCAACTAGGTGGAACTCAACCTACTTGATGTTGAAATCTGCAATTCCTTTTAAGAGTACTATTACATATTATTGTACTTCGGATGTCACCTTTGACTATCAGGTTACTGTTGATGATTGGGTAGCAGCTGAAAGTGTTTGTGAATTTTTAGAAGTTTTTTACAATGCTACATTAACTCTTTCTGGTGTTTATTATCCCACATCTTGCTTAGCTTTACGTGAACTTTGTAACATGTCTTATTTATTTTCTAAATATAGAGATTATCCAAATTTTGAAATTGCGGTGAGAAATATGGAAGCCAAATTCAGGAAATATTGGGGTGAAGTACCTCTTTTATATTGTTTGGCTTCCATATTTGATCCTACAATCAAATTGGATGGCGTAGAGGTTTTATTAGATGGATATGGAGAATATATGGGTATAGACGTTACTGATATGAAGGCAGAAGTTAAAGTGGCTTTGGACAGGTTAGTTATACTGTACGAAGAAGGAGCAACGTCGACCCGACCAACTCAGGGGGGGGCTAGTAGTAGCTCCGGCTTGGCGTCTAAGCTATCAGCAGCCGGTCGCATACTACAAAGGAAGAAACAAAAGCAATCTTTCCAACCTACTCAAGAGTTGTCTGCTTACCTTAACTCTTATCAAGACGAAGATGAGACTCCAGATCACTTCGCCGTTCTAGAATGGTGGAAGAGACACGACAAGAGATTTCCTGTGCTTTCTAACATAGCACGTGATCTACTGATGGTTCCGGTGTCGACGGTAGCATCGGAGTCCTGTTTTAGTGCAAGTTCGAGGAAGTTGAGCGATAGGAGGAGCCGCTTGAAGCCCGATATTTTGGAAGCAATCGTGTGCGTACAAGATTGGATGGCTGCCGATAACAGAACACAAAACCAGAAAGATGAAGAAGATCATGACATCCACGAGCTGGATTTGGAATCGCTTTCATTGCATGAAGGCGAACAACAATGAGGCTACGACGCAAGGTATTAGGTATGTACATTTAAACTTATACATTTCAATTTTAAATTTTAACTTATACTTTCAAAAACTTTTTTTTTTTTTTACTTATTCTATTCAAATTTTTAATTTTAACTTATACTATTCAAATTTTTTAACTTATACTTTCAAAAACTATTTTTTACTTTAAAAAAGAACATTTTTTAACTCCGCCTATGCCAAACAAGCATTTGCCGGTCCCAAGCCCGGATAAAGGAAGAGGGAGAAATGTTTTTTTTTAAATTTTTAAAAATTTTTATAAACATTTGTAATATTTGTATAAACATTTGTATATATTTGTATAAACATTTATATACATATGTTGTATAAACATTTATATACATATGTTGTATAAACATTTTATAAACATTTGTATTAAAAAGAAAACATTTTATAAACATTTTATAAACATATTTTGTATAAACATTTTATACATATTTTGTATAAACATTTTATACATATGTTGTATAAACATTTTATAAACATTTGTATTAAAAAGAAAACATTTTATAAACATTTTATAAACATATTTGTATAAACATTTTATACATATGTTGTATAAACATTGTATAAACATTTTACTAAATTATAAACATTTATATACATATGTTGTATAAACATTTTATAAAAGAAAACATTTTATAAACATTTTGTATTAACATTTTATAAATATTTTGTATAAACATTTTATAAACATTTAAGTTACAAATTTTTAAAATTAAAATACAAAAAAAAAATGATTAAAAAACCAAATTAAAAAAAAACTGTAAAAAAAAAAAAATAATAATACAAAAACCCGGGCCGGTCCGGTTAACCCGGCCTGAACCGGCCCGAACCGCCCAAGGCCCGGACCGGCCCGTGGTCCGGTTCAGCCCGGACCGACCCTATTTCTGTCCGGTCCACTGGGCCGGGCTGGGTCCAGAGCTGCAAAACCGGACCGGGCTTAGCCCGGACCGTCATTAACGCTGGGCCGGTCCTGGACCGGCCCGAATCCGGTCAGGCCCGCAGCCTTTGGATCGTGGGCCGGCCCGGACCGGACCGAAAACACCATGAGCGACCACCCACATCCTCGCCAAAAAATGGAATGTATGAGGATCAATTTCCAATCAACCACATCCTTCCAACATGAATTGCACTTCAGTGTGTAATGTCACTTGTCCCACTTTTCCCTCGTCCAAACTCCAAACAGCATAAATGGGAAGAGGATGTTACCTATGCAAAATAAAATAAAAATAATCCCCACTTTTATATGTTTATGCAACACCCAAACATAGGAGTGAGCATTATTCAGTTTTGGACCGAAAACCGAATCGAACCGAATAAGAGATTCGATTCGGTTTTAAAAAAATTCGGTTCGGTTTCGGTTTTGAAAATACTAATTTTTCTTATTCGGTTTCGATTTTGGGTTTCGATTTCGGTCCAAAATCGAAAACCGAATAAGAAAATTTTAGTTTATATATGTGTGTGTGTATATATATATATATATATATATATATATATATATATATATATATATATATATATATATATATATATATATATATTTTTTTTTTTTTTTTTTTTGAAGCAATGGGTACTTGTGGCGAACTTGCCTCCACTGAGGCTCGAACTCCCGACCACTTGGGCCGCATGCATCTCTCTTAACCAGTAGACTATATATATATATATATATAGGTATTAATATATATTGGTATATACTATATATATACGATAGATATATACTAAATATATATGTGTATATGCTATAGGTTTACACTAATAAATTTAGATATATTTAGTTACTATACATATTAACAAAAAAAAGTGCAAACAAACCGAATAAACCGAAAAGTGAACCGATTTAATTCGGTTCGGTTATGAGCCAATTCGGTTCGGTTTCGGTTTTGCTTATCCGGTTTTCGGTCCAATTCGATTTTGGGTTATTCGGTTCGGTTTGAACCGAATAAACCGAATGCTCACCCCTACCCAAACAGTCCTTTTGTGATAATTTTCTTCTTCATCATCATCATCATTATTATTATTATCATAAACCTTGTCTTGATTACCTAAATTTCCAATAAAAATTGAAATTGGAAATAACTCAATAGGAACCAGCTAATACAACAATAATTTTGTTCGATGGCATTTAGGTTGGTTAAAATTGGTTATTTATAAGGACACATTATATTTTGATCAGGACTATCTCATTTCTAAGTTTGATTTATTTACAAGTTTGTCATTAAAAAAATTACTCAAGACTATCCCATTTCTAAGTATAAAAGTCATTCAATCCTAATACAGTCAGGACTGTCAGAAAATTGGACAGTCCTTTATTTCACTTGCTGTGAATTAGGACTGTTACTATTTCTGGCAGTCATATCAGTTTGTAGGACTGCCAGAAAATTGGACAGTCTTATTCGACGCGGATTTGGGTGTCATCGGTCTTGAGTAGAAGATAAAGATGGTGGAGGAGAAGAGGAAGATGTTGGACAAGAAGAAGATGAGAAGTTGTTGCTTAGGGATGGAGGAAATTGTGGAGGAGAAGAGGAGAGAAATTAGGATTTTGGAAGAGAGAATGAAATTTGGAAATAAAACTAAAAATTTTGGTTTGGGAGGAGAGGGGGACGGGTTATAAGTAAAAAAAATGAACTGTTCTATGTAATTTCTTTTCAAATCTGGACTAGTTCCAATCCGGACTAGTTTCGATCAAAATATGATGTGTCCTTATAAATTATGTTAAAATTGATGCGTGGCAATATATATTTAAGTCGAAGGACGAAATCATGAACATTCATCGTTATTTTGGTGGGACATGAACAAAAATAGACTCGACACAGAGAGGTCGATTTTAGCAGTTGGAAGAAATTAAGGGGATTCTTGTGGTCACAGAGAGGTCGGTTTAGGAGTTGGAAGAAATTAAGGGGATTCTTGTGAGGAGGAGAAGAAGAAGAAACATATGGGATTCTCGTGCACATAAATATATATACACAGACAGAGAGAGAGAGAGAG
Source organism: Iris pallida (assembly GCA_029216955.1). Classification (NCBI taxonomy): domain Eukaryota; kingdom Viridiplantae; phylum Streptophyta; class Magnoliopsida; order Asparagales; family Iridaceae; genus Iris; species Iris pallida. The sequence goes on along the minus strand of JANAVB010032220.1, from coordinate 4,137,272 downwards.
AGAGTGAGAGAGAGAGAGAGAGAGAGAGAGTGCGTTGCCGTTGCCGTTGCCGTTGCCGTTGCCATTGCCATTGCCATTGCATGCATCAACCTTGGGTCTCACGTGCATCTCTCTGATCATGCTCTGTGATCTCTGCCAACTGTGCTATGTCGCTTCTCATGGATCACATGCATGAATGTAGAGAGTACTTAGAAGAGAGGAACTAAAATTTAAAAATTAGTTTCCCATGCATACATACATAGTTTGTACGCTGCTAGCTATTAACATGCAGCTAAACCACTCTGTAATAAGCATACGTAGTCTATAAGGTTTGTGATCGAAGACGTAATTGTAGCCACGTGACTGTCTTTTATTGACCAATTAGTTCAAATTATAACGAAAATGATATTTGGCCCGCCGGCGGACTAGTCCGCACGCCGGCGTGGCACTCTCCCATTGGCTCCCCCCCTATTCGCGTGGGCCCTATGCCGACGCCCTGCCAATGGGGGAGTGCCGCGTGGCCGCGGGCTAGCCCGCAGGCGGGCCATGTAGCACCGTCGAAATTATAAAGAAATAGGATCCGATAATAAGAGCATCTCCAACCCTGTTGTGACTTTGGAAAAAAGTTAATGTCACATAGGAATGACAAAATTTTATTCAAAAGTTCTTCTCCAATGCAATTGTCAAGTCAATTGTGAAGCTTATGTGGCAAAAATTAAAGAAGACATTGTGAAGTTGATTGTCTTATTCTAGACAAGGCACTTCTTCTCTTCCATGTCATCAATTATGAATAAAAAATATTAGAAAAAAAGAAAAAAGATGAGTAGTTGTCTTAAAAGTTGTCTTGGAAGTTGGAAAAAAATACTTTTTATTGTCTTCTCAATACTTTTGCATTGGAGAGAGTTTTTCTATCTCATTGTCTTTTGAGATATAATTTTGCCACATAAACAAGACATTGTCTTGTGGCTCATGCCACATAGGAGCCACCTAAGACTCACAACACTTAACAAGACAATAGGGTTGGAGGCCAACCCTATTGTCTTGTTAGACCATCTCCAATGGAGATTTCTAAAATTTGGGTTTCTATCTTACTTGGCATTGTACTTTCTATCCTAGTTGTAAGAGTTTCTATATAGAATTGTACAACAAAAAAATACTTTTTTAATAATTTAATAGTGTGGGGTCCAATAATAATTGTCATGAGAGGGAGAGAGAGGAGAATTTCTATTGAGAGTTTCTACATGTAGAAACCCTCATAGAAATTTTCCATCCTACATTATTGCCACCTATTATTATTGGGGCCCACACTATTAAATTATTGAAAAAAGTATTTTTTTGTTGTACAATTTTATGTAGAAACTCTTACAACTAGGATAGAAAGGACAACGCCAAGTAGGATAGAAACCCAAATTCTAGAAATCCCCATTGGAGATGGTCTTAAGGCCTCGTTTGGTTCGCGGAATGGAAGGGAAAGGAAATCAATTCCTTGTCATTTCCTTTCCTTTGGGAAACTTTAATTCCTATTGATTTTCCTTTCCGATGTTTGGCAATGCCAAGGAATTTGGAAAGGAAAGTAAATACTTCAATGTGGGAAAGTGATTCCTTTCTTGGATGGATGGAATCACTTTCCCCCCTAATTTCCCTCCCATTGGGAATCACTTTCCTTTCCTCCTCAATTCCTTGGACGCCCAAACATAGGAAAGTAATCACTTTCCTTTCCCAACCGGGAGATTCCGCGAACCAAACGTGGCCTAAGTGTTGTGAGTCTTAGGTGGCTCCTATGTGGCATGAGCCACAAGACAATGTCTTGTTTATGTGGCAAAATTATATCTCAAAAGACAATGAGATAGAAAAACTCTCTTCAATGCAAAAGTATTGAGAAGACAATAAAAAGTATTTTTTTCCAACTTCCAAGGCAACTTTTAAGACAACTACTCATCTTCATTCTTTTTTCTAATATTTTTTATTCATAAATGATGACATGGAAGAGAAGACATTGTCAAGTGCATTGTCTAGAACAAGACAATCAACTTCACAATTTCTTCTTTAATTTTTGCCACATAAGCTTCACAATTGACTTGACAATTGCATTTGAGAAGAACTTTTGAATAAAATTTTGTCATTCCTATGTGGCATTAACTTTTTTCCAAAATCACAATAGGGTTGGAGATGCTCTTACAGAGAAGATCAATAGTTAACTGCCACATAGTCTTGCAGTCACGTGTCTCCTGTCACAAGCTGCAGATAAAATATTCATTTTTCGAATGAACATATATGGAAGTCTATATCAGGTTTGACTATGATGCATGTAGCCAGCCAGCCTAATCAATAGGACATACTGCTGCTGCTCCTTGGACAGATGATGAAGTCTCCCTCCCTAGATTTGTTAGCAAGTGCACAGGTGTGCAACAATCCAAAAAATAACAAAATCAAACCGAAAAAACCATACTTTGTGCCGGATTGGATTGGTATTTTTATGTTCATGGTTCGGTTCGGCTTGGTCCCGTTCACTTTTAGCTTCTAAGTTTGTTCGGTCTGATTCGGAGTTGAGAATTTAAAAAAAAAAAATCAATGGGAACTGAACCGTACAGAACATATACTAATTAAATGACTTTATGAATTTAAAAATATGATGGATGATTAACGATTTATCCTAAACTTTTTATTTTTAACTGATAGTTAATTAGAATATGTCTTGATAAATTTACGATATGTTTGCTACATAAGCGTTAGAATACGAGGGAAAAATAAGTTTTTGAGGATTTTAGTGTAATTTTATTTTAATGGATAGAACCAAATAGAAGAAACAAACCGAACCGAAATTGACTGATCGGGTTGGTACTAGCGAGGATTATTGGGAAATTCGAATTGAAATCTCCAAAATCTCCCAGGAAAAAAAAACACTTGAATTTTAGTAATTTATGGCAATCGATTGGTTGTTAACATAGTAGATAGTCACTCACACATAACTGTAGAATATTTGGACAATATGAATTCTTCCTTAGAATGTTTGGACTTCATCGAAGTATGAAATATATATAAATCCTTTAACAATAAAAAATCATCCGAATCGGAGTTAGCCTATTATAATATTGGACTGGTCCATATGTCTTAAAATATAATTTCTACGTAAGGTATAAACCAATTCCAATTATCTACACCTTATAATTCCACCTCATGTCTGATGCGGGACTAAATTACCAACTCCACTATTACATTTTTGAGGTCTCAACCGGAAACGAAATACAATCCAAAAGTGAAAGAAAAAATGGTGTCCATATGGGAATTCGGAAGGAGGAATTTTTTTTTTTGGGGGTTATTTTGGATTGATGGAAATGATATTAGCAAGATTTTGAAATAAATCATGAAAAAAAAAAGAACACTGTTTTGATGTTGTTATTTTTGTTAATTTAGCATCCAACTGATTTTATTGTTTAGATTAATCAAAGCTTTCCTAAGATCGGGTTTGGAATTGCTCATTCAAAGCAGAAGGAAGTATTTCAAAGTTGGTTGGTATTAACGATTTATCAAAAAAAAAATTCAATTTTGAAAGTCTTTAACTACCACCACCTAGAACAGTTTAATTCTAAGGACATTTTGTAATAGGATCTCACATATATATATAAAAATTAGGGTATGAGTCTCGAAAATAACCATTGTTAGAATTTAGGTCTCAAAATCATTGTTCATTAACCTACATTAGTTTACGTGAACAGTGATTTCAAAATCCAAATTTTAACGTCGGTTATTTTTGAGACTCAAACTCTAATTTTCATATATATGAGACTACATAACCCTAATTCATTCTAACAACAAGCTCTCATAAGTAATTTCTATTATGACTTTTAAACAAACAAGTATTAATTGTTGGTGTTTTTGCCTTTGGACTAGAAAAGATAGTCCCACATCGGCTACACCAAATGGTGAGTATCTCAATATAATGCATTGCTTGTGTTGAGGTGTGCACATGAGGTGTAGTGGGGCACAAGTTTGTGCCATGTGGAAGTATTTTCCTAGAAGAAAAAAGGATTAAATCCAACAAGGATGCAAGTTAATTTTTGTTGTGCGGACTCGGACTCGGACACGGACTCCAGGATGTCTCGTGCATGCACGGGAGTGTTCGGGGGGTAGGCGTGGACTGACACACTTCTATGCTGATTGTGGGATGATCTAAAATATCAAACTCTATTTTTGAGTATTGGTATTTTAGTCCCACATCGGATAGGAGAAGAGGTGAAGTCTCAACTCCACTCTATAAATAGAGCCCCTTAGCCTCCTTTGAAAGATGCACCAAGAAGAGAGTTGAGGGAGTCTGTTAAGTCCAGGATGCCCGTTCAAGTCTCAAATATTGACTTACGAGCGTTCCAGAAGTTCTTCGTGAACTTGCTGGTTCCTGGAAGCTGTTCGTGCTCATGTGGGGCGAATAAAGCTTTGAGCAACGGTGGTTCATTCACCCCAGCATCTCATTCTCGCCTGTCATCGCTGCTGTTGCCTTTTACAGTAACTTCTTTTTAGAAGCTCTACTGCCGATAGTTGTTTGCACAAAGTCTCTTTAGATTTTTTGTGTATTACGTAGAATCTTTTTAGATCCTCGTAATTCAGAATCCTCCAGGATCTCTGTTGCACATCTTCTTTAAGGTGCTGCATTTGAAACGTTGTGTGAACCCACATTTTGTGATTTATTAATATCAGTGTTTTTGTATTAAATATTAGTATTTCTATTATTATTATTATTATTATTATTATTATTATTATATTTTTGAGTGCAAATGATTTCGAAAATAATAACAACATGGCTTTTTGAGTTGAACCCAGACCCGAGTCCGAACCCAGACCCAGGCCTGAGCCAAACCCAATCCTTTTCCCTCTTTTCCTATTAAATCTAACTTGGTTTAATAGTTGTTTAATTAAAAAAAAATTATATGTTAGCTGGTCCCGTAGGACCAACACCCCCCAACTCATTCTTCACTTCCTACTTTTTTCCCTGCCTTCACTCTTCACCATACGAGCACCTGTCACGCCCCGGAACCAGAATACTGGAGAGCGGGGGAAGACATAGCCAGCTACGTATGACGGAATGGAATCCACACCGCTATACGGTCACGGCTGTCTAGATATGTGAGGGTTTCACTACAATCCATCAGTCTCTTAAGGTCATAAAATAGCCTATTGTCTCAATCTCAACCAACTAATAATAATCACAAGATATCAGATCACCAAATATACAATTGTAAGGCGTCCCAAACATTACATATCCAGATGATCATGAAGCTAGTCGTACAAAATGTAAGAACTAGCAAGAGTTTAAGTCATACATGATCAACCTCGAGTTGCCAATCATGCATACAGCCCGTAGGCAGACAGTAAATAAAGTTGCAAACGAGCTAACACTTGCTCGGCGGCTAAACGCCTCAAAAGAATAATTCACAATTACAGTGGGAGGACAAAAGAAATCCACTCGTTGCCCAGGTTACGTCTGGCGGTCACCATCGGGCTGGAAAGCAGGTGGATCCTTTGCTGCTGCTCCAGAATCTGGCCATACAAAACCAGCTGGGTCAGACCCCAGAAAGAGCAAGTGCCACAAAGGAGGCTTCACTTAAGAACTAAAACCAGCAATTAGCACAAGAGTATAATTACATAATAAAAGGCAGTAGCTTAAGGAAAGCATGATGGGCAATTATAAAAGACAATCTTGCATAGAATCACTAAAAGACAGGACATATGGAGAAGCATGTCAGGATGATATACGATGAGATAACCATGGGACTATTCAGATAGCTAGGTTATAACCCGTAAACCAAACAAGGACCGGGGTTGTAACCCTTCGTCTGAACGGAACTTGGTTTCTCTCACCATTTATCGGCAAGATAAATATAAGAAATCAGGTCAAGTAACAATCTGGAGTGGCAATCATTATAGTGACAATCTGGAGTGACAATCATTCCATCATTCTGGTACAATCCTATAATCAATCAATTCTAGACAATACTATACTAGACAAGACTCCATCCAAGCAATCACGGCCAATCATTGCCTACGGCTTTCTACATTAACTAACTAGGGTTATCACAATCCTAGTTACTAGCAAGATGTAATGAGATTGATCCACAGCCACAAGCCCTGCAGACCATCCAGGCTACCCAGGACGAAAGATTAGGGTTGAATTCAGGTGGGTACATCGTCCAGGAGACAAATGTACCCTTAGGTGACTTAGAGGGTGCAACACTCGACGGTGTGCTGGAAATATGCCCTACTCGACGGCAGGCTACAGATCCCAAGAGCGCCCAGGTAACTGGATTGCCTGTAGCTGTGTTATCTCTTCATGACTACTGAGTTATTCTAGTTATTAACCTTAATCCATTTTAGTAGGTACTCCTGACCGAGGTACTCGGGAGTCCCATCCTAGACATGATGCACGACAGGACAAGTGGATTTAACAAGCAAGCAAGAAGACTACCCACGGTGTCAAGGCAAGTCAAGTAACAGCATTAAAACAAATCATGTCAGGGTACTTGTCAGGAGTGCGCCATGACGGGCCACTATCATGTCAGGTCAGTCATGTCAGGAGTGCACTACTACGGGTCACTGTCGTATTATGCTAGTTCCTTGTCCTACCATGCCATATACAATAGTCATTCCAAACATATTAAGTAAAATCAAGTTCATGACAAAAGGCGTAAGGATATAAAATGGGCATAAAATATCAATATACAGAGCCATAGAAAAACCAAGCTAAAAGAATTAAGACCAAAACTCCAAGAACCAATGGGTCAAGCAAGGGGTCAGGGGGGCAGCGTACGTAAAAGTCACGCACGCTCAAGGAAGCAGCGTACATAAAAGTCACGCACGCTCAGAGAGCAGCGTACATGAAAAGTCACGCACGCTCAGAGAGCAGCGTACATGAAAAGTCACGCACGCTCAGAGAGCAGCGTACATGAAAAGTCACGCACGCTACAGGAGCAGCATAGGTGAAAAGTCACGCACGCTGAGAGAGCAGCGTGGGTGAAAAGTCACGCACGCTGAGAGAGCAGCGTGGGTGAAAAGTCACGCACGCTACAAGAGCAGCATAGGTGAAAAGTCACGCACGCTGAGAGAGCAGCGTGGGTGAAAAGTCACGCACGCTACAGGAGCAGCATAGGTGAAAAGTCACGCACACTCAAGGGAGCAGCTGCGTGAAAAGTTACGCACGCTCAAGGAAGACACGCTTCCAACAGGAAGCGTACCCAAGGCTGCGTGGCATAAGCTAAGAAGCTCTGCCACTGCTCACTGTCTTCTCCAAAGAGCAAGAACAGCAAGAACAGCAAGGATGAACCCAAACTTCAAATGCTCATAACTTGGTCAAAACAAGTCCGAATCCAAGTTTCCAAAGGTCGAAATTGGGTAGAAGGGAATTCCCAACCACATGGAACCATCAGAACTTGCAAATGAAGAAGTTATCTAGATCAAAACTTCAAAATTCCAAGAAAGCATTTCCTAGATCTACAAAAACTCATGCACCAAAATGAAAATCTTCAAGTTCTAAAGTAGTTTAGAATCCTGCTAGGAAGCCATCAGAACCATCAAAATGAGTTCTCAAGTGAGAGCAAGATGCACTTGCCTATGGTGGTGTCGGTGGAAGAAGGAGAGGAAGGAAGAAGAAGAAAAAGAAATAAATGAGAGTTAGGGAGGAGAGAGAAGGTTGGTGGCTGCTAATAAAAGAGAAGAGGGTGGTAGGTAGGAGTGGTTCATGCTAACCCAAACCAAGCCAAACCAATCCAAGCCCAACCCGAACCAAGCTAGGCCAAACCGAGCTAATGCAATGCCAGGATGGACCAGAAAATACTCAATAAACCAAGCTCCATTAATCAGAATTAATTCATGAATAATAAATGACAATTAAACCATAATGCTAAATATGAAATAAACCATAATTAACTAATCAAGAAAAATGAAAAATTACAGGCCAGAAATATGAACACGTATAAAATACGTATTACGAATTTCGGGGCTCTACGGCACCCTCCACTCTTCCCTTTATCACTCACCACAACCTCCCCCACTCTCTGCTCACAGAGAACTCTCTCTTAAACTCATCTCTCTCTCCACTTTCTCACAATCCCATCTACAGAGGAGAAGCTCCCAAACCCACTTCCTCTTCACCCCCCCAAACCCCCCACTCGCCCAACCGAGCCCTCACCCTGAGCTGCACGCCGCGCCCCCTTCGGAGTTTCCCGGCCGACCACCCTCGGCCGACCGCTGACCCACTCCAGCGCGCCCCGCCGAGCTCCCCTCCGGCGACCCGCGTCAGCCCCGTCCCGTCAACGTCGCCTCTGGACCGCGCGACTCCCCGCGGCTGTTTCCCCGCGTCCCTTGCGCGTTCTGGCCGTGCCCTAGCTTCGGCGTTTTTCAGCGCTCTACGACGACGCTGCTGTTCCAGCGCTGTTACGGGAATTATTCGCTGTTTCGGAGCTCTATATTCTTTCTATTTTCATCTTAGAGCTCTAGCCGAGCAACCTGAGGTATAACCCCCTATCCCGCTCTTTTTATTTTAGTCGATGATGAGAAATGGTCCCCGATTCCCTTTGGGAATTCGGTTTTAGGAACGTCGTAATTTTTTGGGACTTTCGGAAAGGTCCTGTAAATTATTTGGATTTCCGAAATATTTCGGGAATTGATTTTTGGTATGTTTTAGCTTTCCGGATTTTTCCGGTAGCGTTCTGTGATTTGTGGGATTGGAATCGGACTTCCGAAATTATTTCGGGTCGTTCTGATTATTCTGCGGTTTGGTTGTGGATTTCATATATATATAAATTCGGGTTTTCCCTGGTTTGGGATTTGCAGAAAATTATCGGCGCCAATTTCCAGTTTTTGGGTTGACCAAAAACAGAGGAGATGCTGCCGAATTTTTTCGTAAATCCTGGATTATTTTAAAAATGAATTTAAAATAAATTTCGGAATTTTATTTGATATTTGGATTTGGGTGACGACCGTATCGGTCAATGGACCCGGCTAAGTGCAAACGAAACCGGCCACGCCCGGACGTTGAGGCATTAGCCAAGATGAGGATTGGACCATATCTGAGACTCCATATTTACCTTTATTTTATTATTAATTTTTGTTTATATTTTATTAATATTTCAGTTTAGGACTAACGGCGGTTTTGTCTTATTTCAATTTATGTAAATAAATTGTAATGGGCATAAGCCCAGCTGGCTGTGGTCTGTAACTGTAATTGGTAGTGTAGATTTTTAGTTATTTCTGGTTTTACGAGTTTTTCTATTTTACGAGTAAAATGAATAAAAGTATTTTCGTATAAAATTAATTAAGATTTTCTCACCTAAAATTGACAAGTTTCTATTTAATTAATGTATTTCTCACTAAATAAGAAAAATTAGCTTTATATTTATATACTATGAAAATACCAAGTTTTAATAATTAATCTGGCATCGACGAGTTTTTCGAATTCAAAAGTTAAAACGATCTTTTCCCTCGTATTAAATCAACGCACTAATAATCGCGTTTTGCTTGTGTTAGCTAATTAAAAGATTTAAAATTGACTAGGGAACAGTTTAGAGATTGCAACTAACTTAGTTAGCATTGACGATTCTTGGTTTCTGAGACAGCTTATCGAATGTAGGATTTCGAGGAAGAGTCTGAACTTCCATCCCGACGTATCAACCTTTCTAGTCCAGTCAAACCTGAGGCAAGTACATTTCGTGTTAGTTTACAATTATTTAGTAATCGTTTTATTGCAAGTTTAAACCACGATGCAACACGAGCACTGACTGTAACTACTGTAACTATTGGGGACTGGGGGAATAGTGTAATGAGTATGACCATACTGTAACTTTACTGTAACAAATCCTATATCTCTTACTGTAACAAGCCCAAGCCGGTCATATTTCATTGCCTATTCACATCACAGAACTGTAACTGTTTTAAAACTGTAACTGCTTACTTGTTGATTTCAAAACTGTTTAAAAGTGCATGATTCTATTATTATTTCAATTGTCAAATTAGCATGAATTGTACTTTGCTCCCTCCTGACTGGAGACCCAACATTTTAGGTATCACTGATGAGGCTTTGTTCCGTGATATTTCCCGAGGTCCCAACTAGAAGACGAGGATTTCGAGACTGATGAGCTGTTTGCCTAGAGTTTTCTTTTCTTCTTGATGTATGTAGAAAATGGTTTAAGTTGTATCTTTCATTTCATTGTAAAAGTTTAATAAAGTTTTAAATTTCCGAATTTTAAGCTGTGACAAATATAGACGTTGTTGTGGTTACCTGCTAATGGAACAGCTTACTGCCGCCGTCTCAACAACGGTGCAGGCTGGGCATGATCCGGTTTGACCTAAATTATTTGGGATCGGGTCGTGACACGTTGTGTGTACAATTGTTTCAGTTTCAGAATTTTCCATCGAAAATTGTGCCTCGGCATTAACAATCTCAAAGCTTTATTGAGAAGATGGATAATTCTCGTACTTCGCTCATCGATATCGGCTTTAACAAGTTAGAGAAATTCGATGGCGAACACTTCCAGATATGGAGACGAAAGGTCACTTTAAATCTTCAACTCGTGAATGTTGATCACGTGCTGTCAGAAGAAGAACCGATCGTTCCAACCACTGGATCTGCTGCGGCTGTGGCCGCTGCTACGACCAAGCAAGCGAAGTGGAAGAGAGAAACAGTATATGCAAACTACTGATACTCAATTCCATGGAAGACTCTCTGGCAGAGTCCTACTCCAAGAAGACATCTGCCAAAGAGATATGGGACTCCTTGGGAAAGCTCTATGAAGATGACGAGAACCGGTCCAAGATCTTCATGGTAGAAAAATACCACAAGTGGACCTTCGAAGACGAGAAGGCGATGCTGTCCCAAGTGAAGGAGTTTCTGAAGTTGCGTCAGAAACTAGAAGACGAGAACATGCCCCTCGTCGACAAGTTTGTCGTTGGAGGGATCGTCGCGAAACTTCCTACAGAATGGAGCAACTTCTATGCAAGGATGCATCGAAAGAAGATGAAAATTAGCTTGGAAGATTTCTTGCAAGAGATCCATGTTGAGGACGAGATGCGCTCTCAACAGAAGATGGATACTCTGTCCAAACAACTGGCGAAGGCAAATCTGGTCCAAACCAGAGAGTACCATGGGAAGCAGGCTGCTTCTCATCGCAAAAAGAAGGACTTCACGAATCTGAAAGTAAAGGGTCCTGCTTTCAAGCAGCAGAAGTCCAAGTCCCATATGACTTGCTTTAATTGTGGCAAGAAGGGCCACTACAAATCCGAATGCAAATCCAATCCCAAAGAACAAGGTGAGCCTAGTAAGGTTTCTATGATTACTAATCTAGTTGCCATGATAGCACAGGTTGCAACTGTGGGGGCTGACTTGGACTGGTGGATAGACACTGGTACGACCTGCCATGTCTGTTCAGATAAAGACTGGTTCGTCTCTTATGAGCCAACTTCAGAGAAGGTCATAATGGCAAACCAGGCACAAGCTGAAGTACTGGGGATTGGGACAGTGGAGCTGAAACTCACATCGGGGAACACTCTGACGCTTCAAGGTGTGAAGCATGTTCCAGTAATTGTTAAGAACCTGATCTCTGGAAGTCTGCTCTGCAACGCAGGCTTGAGGATGGACATCAATGCTGGGCAGTTGGTGATGTCCAAGAAGGGTACATTCTTCGGAAAAGCTTTTCAAACTGAAGGAATGTACAAGATTCAGCTTGTTGTAACCCAGCATGATAATATAAATGCAATCACTTTTTCTGATTATTCTCTTGAGTTGTGGCATAACAGGCTAGGACATGTTCATTGTAAAAGGATTAACAGAATGTCTAGTCTAGGACTTATCTCCAAGTGTGGGGGTAAGGTAGAGAAATGCGAAGTATGTGCTCAGACGAAGATCACAAGGAAACCCTTTCGCAGGGTCCATCGAAGCACAGATCTTCTGGAGTTGGTTCACTCAGATATCTGTGACTTCAAACAATTCTCTACAAAGGCCGGGATAAAGTATTTTATTACTTTCATCGATGACTTCTCAAAGTATGCTTTCGTCTACTTGCTCAAGTCTAAAGACGAAGCATTCGAGAAGTTCAAGGAGTTCAGGGCCGAGGCTGAGCGGCAAACTGGACAACAACTCAAGAGGTTAAGGAGTGATCGAGGCGGGGAGTATCGATCTCATGAATTCTTATCATTCTGCAAAGAACATGGAATCATCAATGAGACAACGACTCCGTACTCTCCTCAATCCAACGGAGTAGCAGAAAGGAAGAACAGAACGTTGACAGAGATGATGAACTCCATGCTGTTGACTGCGGGTCTTCCAAAGTGTTACTGGGGAGAAGCTGTACTAACGGCAACGTTCATTCTGAACAGAGTGCCATATGCAACTTCCGACATAACTCCTCATGAACTCTGGTTTAAAGTCAGACCTAACTTGAATGTCATTCGAGTGTGGGGGTGTCTGGCTTATGTGAAGCTCCCGGATCTGAAGATTCAGAAGTTGGGGACAAGGACTACGAAGGCGATCTTCTTGGGGTATGCCGAGAAGAGTGATGCTCGAAGATTCCTTGATATCGAGTCAAACCATATCATCGAATCTCGCGATGCTGAATACTTTGAAGACAAGTTTGCAAAACACAAGAATATTGTTCTCGCAGATCTTCCGGAGAATGATGAGGGTACAAAGCAGACAGAAGTCTTTAATGAACCAGTAGTCCAAGATGAAGCTATCGTCAATGAGATACTAGCTGAACCAGAACTCGCTGAGCCGTCAACTAAGCGAACGAGGAGGCCGAAAGACTTCGGAGATGACTTCGTCACCTATCATGTGGAAGCAGATCCGCTTACCTATGATGAGGCGATGAAGACCAGAGATACTGTATTCTGGAAGGAGGCGATAGACAACGAGATTGACTCAATCACCTCCAATAACACATGGGTATTGGTTGACCTGCCAGAAGGAGCAAGACCCATCGGATGCAAATGGATCTTCAAGAAGAAGATAAAAGCAGATGGAACCATTGACAAGTTCAAGGCCAGGCTAGTGGCCAAGGGGTTTGCTCAGAAGCAGGGGATCGACTACTTTGACACTAATGCTCCAGTAGCTCGGATGACAACCATCAGATTGTTAATTGCTCTAGCAGCAATACACAAGCTGATGATACATCAGATAGATATGAAAACGGCATTCCTTAATGCCGAGCTGACCGAAAAGATCTACATACAACAACCAGAAGGTTTTGTCATCAGAGGTCTGGAAGACAAAGTCTGCAAGTTGATGAAGTCTCTGTATGGTTTGAAACAAGATCCCAAAATATGGCATGAGAAGTTTGACAAGGTGATAAGGTCAAATGGCTACAGGGTCAGTGAAACAGACAAGTGTGTCTATACGAAGTTTGCTGACGGAAGAGGAGTAATCGTATGTCTTTACGTGGAGGACATGCTAATCCTAGGTACGGATTTAAGCTGCGTCACAGAGACAAAGAAATTCCTCTCGACCAAGTTCAGTATGAAGGACTTGGGGGATGCCGACGTAATCTTGGGGCTCAAGATCATCCAGACAGGCACTGGAATAGCGTTGTCACAATCTAATTATATTGAGAAGATTCTCACTCGCTACGGGTATCAAGATCTTCCTTTTATTGATACACCGTACCGGAGTGATCAGAAGCTGGAGCCAAATTCGAGGGAAAGCGTCAGGCAGTTGGAGTACGCTAGCGTCATCGGAAGCTTGATGTACGCTACTACTGCCACAAGGCCTGACATAGCTTTTGCAGTGGAAATGCTGAGTCGGTTCACTAGCAATCCAGGCGTTGAGCACTGGAAAGCTGTGAAGCGTGTTATGAGATATCTCAAGAAAACTCAGACATATGTACTTTTCTACAGCAGAGATCCGTCAGTAGTGGAAGGCTTCAGTGATGCTAGCTGTGTTCAGATATGAAGAGCGAGTATTCCACAGGTGGATTCGTATTCGCCATGTACGGGAGCTGCTATATCGTGGAAGTCAAAGAAGCAGACTATGTTATCTCGCTCCTCCATAGAATCTGAATTCTTTGCATTGGATGCTGCTGCAGATGAAGCAGAGTGGCTTCAGGAGCTCATGTATGATCTTTCGGTAGTTGGGGCTCAGATACCGACAATACCGATATACTATGACAACCAGGCGGCAGCAGCAGTGGCATCAAATGAACTCTTCAACGGGAAGAAGAGAACGGTGCGGTTGAAGCACAGAGCAATACACGATCTTATCAAGAGATGTGTTATTGCAGTGATTGATGTTCGAAGTCAGGAGAACCTGGCGGATCCGTTCACCAAGGGCCTCAAGCGCCAGCTAGTCGATGACACAACTTGTAAAATGGGCTTGAAGGCATTCTGATATTGTATTATTGTATTCCTACCATAAAGTTTTATGCTATTAGTTCAAAGATTTATCTACTAGCATCTAGCTTTTGGTTCAAGGGAGGACCACTAATCGGAAGAATATCAGGAACGGTGGGTACATGTTCTATTGGACATGGAGAGGTTACGGACCTATAACCACTGTTGTCTACTATTGTTTTCTGCGAAAAACGGTTTCTGTGGAAAGGTTGGCTTTAAATGCCTTAACGAGTTCTCAGGCAGAGTGAATGCCTGGAGTGCTTTACAGGAAGCACGGTAGCGCAGCACTACAAGGAGTGTAACTCCATGCTCCAGTGGGGTGACTCCACCATGAGGTTCACAGGTAGGGGTAATGCCTCGGCTTTACAAGCCAAGTCACAGCGGAGTAGCACCGCAAATAGGCAGGTAGCCTAATGATGTATGATAGTCGTAATAAAGAGAAGTAGACAGCACTACAAAGAGGACGATGTCTGTGAAACCTAGCTTTGTTTCATGAAATTATTATTAATATTATTATTATTATCACTATTATTATTAGTGTTAATTTATGAGTTTTAAAATTAATTTCAAAATTAAATTCAGGGTTTTTGATTTCAGACTTGAGCCCGGACCCGATTCCTGAAACCCAGACCCAGTCCTGACCCAATCCTCTCTTTTGAATCCTAACTTCTACCTTTGTTTTATTAAAAAAATATTAATAAATTACTTTTGAACTGGTCCAAGTGGACCAGATCCTCAACTCCACACCCCACGTACTCTTTTCCCCACTTCCCTCTCTCCCTACAAACACTCACGAGCAACCCACAGCCCTTCTTCCCTTCTGTTAACACCACACACACCATCCCCACCCCCTTATAATATTACACCTACTTTCACTTTCTTCCCACTCATCCTATTTCTCTCCACAGCACTTCTCTAACCCAACTCTCTACTTCTTCCTAACCCAACTCTCACTTATCTCCAAAGAACAAACCCTTTCTCTTCACCTTTCCCTCTCTCCCGCTCAGAGCCGCGCCCCGACTCCTCTCGGCCAGAACCTCCGCCCCGACCCCCGGACCTCCGGCCACCCGCCGGCGCACCTCCCGACGCCCCCAGCTGCGGCCGCCGACCCCGCGCCCGACGTCGGCGCCCCCTCCCAGCGCGGCCGACCCGCTTCCGGCGCGCCCGACGCCGGCACATCCCCGGCTCCCCTAGCCGACCCCTTCGCAGCGGACCCCGACCCACTTCGGCCTTCTGCCGGCGCACTCCTCGCGCCCTGGCGGCCGTTCCCAGTGCTGACCAAGTGCCTCGTCGCACCCCCGGACCCCGATCCAGCGCAACTTCCGCTGTTGCCGTGCCCGGCCAGCACCCCAGCGCTGACCCCGGGGCTGTCCGTTGTTCTGGACAGCGTTCTTCGCTGGACTTCGTCTTCGAACTGTGGATTTGCGCGTCCCGAGTCCGAGGCAACCCTTCAGATTTCGTCTTTCTGGATAATTCCTGGTTAATCACAGTAGTTCATCCCTCCCCGGTGTCGATGATGAGTTGGTCCACGAATTCCCTTTGGGGAAATTCGATTTTTGGGGTGAACGTCGTTTTCGGGATTTTCCGAGGAACGACGGAAAGTTCTGTTAGTTAGATTTCTTTATTTCCGAAACTTTCGGAAATGGTTTCTTAATATTTTAGCTTCCGGATATTTCCGGTATTTTGCTGTGATGTTTTGGTTAGATTCGGACTCCCGAATTTGGTTCGGGTCGTTCCGAATTAATCTGTGGAATGTTTGTGGTTTTTTTATATAATATTTTGGGATTCCCTGGTTTGGGATTTGCAGGAAAATTATTGGCATATTTTCCAGTTTTTGGGTTAACCAAAAACAGAGGAGATGCTGCCGGATTTTTCGTAAATTTAATAATTTTTTTAAAATAATTTTAAAATAGATTTCGGAAATATATATTAAATATTTTGGTTTTGGGCGACGACCGTATCGGTCAATGGGCCCCGGCTAAGTGCAAACGAAACCGGCTTCGCCCGGACGTTGAGGCATTAGCCTAGTTGACGATTAGACCATATCTGAGACTCATCAAATATTTATATTTAACTTATTTTATTATTACTATTTATTTATTTATATTTAATTTATAGGAAGTTTAGAACTAACGACCGTTTTTGTCTTATTCAATTTATGTAAATAAATTGTAATGGGCATAAGCCCAGCTGGTTGTTGGTTCTATAACTGTAAGTCTGTAATTTGGTAGGGTAGGATTTTTGGTTATTTGCTGATTTTACGAGTTTTGTAGCATACGAATAAATCGGATAAAAATTATTTTCATATAAAAATTAATAAAGATTTTCTCACCTAAAATCTACATGTTTTAATATTAACTAACGATCATGTATTTCTCACTAAAATAAGAAATTTATTTTTATATTTATAGTTACTAAAATACAAGTTTTAATCAAATAATTTGGTATCGACGGGTTTTCTAAAATACAAAGTTTAAACGATCTTTCCCTCGTTATAAATTCAACGCACCAATACTCGTGTTTTGTTCGTGTTTTGTTAATAAAGAATTAAAATTGATTAGGACACAATTAGAGATTTTAACTAGCGTAGTTAGATTGGTAACCCTGGATTCTGAGTCAATTTCTCGAATGTAGGAATTCGAGGACGATCCTAAATTCCCATCTCGAAGTCTCCAACCTTCTAGTCCAGTTCATTTGAGGCAAGTACATTTTGTGTTAGTTTATAATTATTTAGTAATCATTTTAATGCAAGTTTAAACCACGATGCAACACGGAACTCTCTCTGAGAGCACTGACTGTAACTACTGTAACTGTTTGGGGACTGGGGAAGTAATGTAATGATTATGACCACATCCAAAATAATAACTTAGGCCAGTATTAGCTTACCCCTCTTACACACGGGGATAAGCCGAATCGTATCAATAGGATACAACTGTACAACCCAAGCCGGTCATATACATTGCCTATTCAAATCACACTGTTTTACTGCTAGAAAACTGTTTACTTCAAATTGTTTAAAAGTGCACGATTCTATTATTATTTTAATTGTCAAATTAGCATGAATTGTACTTTGCTCCCTCCTGACTGGAGATAATATTTTTAGGGAACATTGGGGATGCTGAGCTGTTATACTATACAACAGCTATACTATACAATAGCTAATATGACCCGGTTCTGTACCCTGTTGGAGGACGCAGGACTTGAGGCCGGCGAGCCGAACGCTTAGCTAGACTTTCTGTTTCTAGATTTGTTGTTTTAGAATTTTGTAATTTGATTTCAGCTTTTAATTCAGTTCTTTCACATTCCAGTTATACTTATTCCAAATGTTTAATAAAGTTTCATTTCCCGAATTTTGAGTTGTGACAAATATAGATGTTGTTGTGGATTACCTGCTAATGGAACAGCTTACTGCCGCCGTCTCAACAACGGTGCAGGCTGGGCATGATCCGGTTCGACCCAATTATTTGGAATCGGGTCGTGACATGTTTTTAGTGGTGGCCCATGCAGGTCATAACAACAACTTAGAAAAACATACCTAGAAACAATTAGAACACTAGAACATTGATTTGTCACAACATAGGTCCGAATTATATATAAATAAATATTTTTGTTTGATTATAGACTGGTAGGCTACCTTGCTTATGTGTGCATCCTAAACCTTCCAGAGAATGGCCATTGACAAGACCAATCCTGCTGGTGATGAGGTGTCATCTCCGGATCATACCCCATCTCCTCAACCAAGTCCAGGGTTTATTCCCTCGCAGCTGATTGACCGTCCCCATAATGCATCCAGTGAAGTTTATACTACACCGGCGGATCCTACCTCTTCTCAAACTGAGCTGCATTTCCTTGAGGAAGGACCCATTCATGATGCTCCACCAGTGCCAGCAAACACCTCCCAAATGGTTGCCCTACTTCAAAAAATCGTGGAGTCCCAGAAAGCTCAAGCTGAAGCCCAGCAGGAACAGATGGATATCACGAGAGAAGTCATGAAGAACGTCAATGATGTAGCCTTAGCTATCTCCAACCAAGTTGGAGCGGAACCTCACCCTAGGAGGTATACCCCTGAATCTAGAAGATATTTGGGTCCCATCAAGTACTCTACTTTTCGGCAGTCTTGTCGTAAGAGGCTATTGGCTTGTGACTACTGCAAGAGGCCTGGTCATCATGCCGTTAGTTGCCGCAAGAGATTGGGACAATGTTTGGCATGTGGATCCGCTGAACATCGGGTAAAGAACTGCCTCTTATCTTCCTATTTTACCAGAGCACCTATTCCAGCAACACCTGCTACGCTGCAACCTAGGGACTCTCTTCCTATCGAGCAGACCTTGCCTCCTACACCCATTGCAGAAGGGCATGATGCAGACTCGAGGATCATAGAAGAAGATGAAGCAGTTGGAGAATGCTCGTACAAGAGCCAGAGCTATGAGGATTAATACCTAGGACTGTTGAATAGCATTATCAATTGTTATAAGAAGTTGTAACAGGATGTCCTTAGAATAATCATGAGAGTCTTGCTGTAATTCTCCTTCATGAATAAAATTCTTAGTTACACCTTTGTGGCAGATGTTTTTCCTGATAGTCCTCCCGGATTACCCAGATCTAGACATAGAGTTCACTATTGACCTAGTCCCCGGCTCTTCCCTATTTCTAAGGGATGCTACAGAATCAACCCAAAGGAGGCCAAGGAGATGAAGGACCAGATCAATGAACTGAAGGCTCTGGGATTCATTCGAGACGGAGCTTCACCCTGGGGAGCACCTGTCTTGTTTGTGCCCAAGAAGGACGGAACAGTACGGATGTGCATCGACTACCGGGCGCTGAACAATATCACCATCAAGAACAAGTACCCTATGCCCCGGATCGATGACATATTTGATCAATTGAGCGGAGCCATGATGTTTTCGAAGATTGATCTTAGATCTGGCTACCATCTGTAAGCCCCTGTTTTTCAAATTTTAGTTAAATTAGTGCTAATTAATTTTTAATGTTAATTTTAGCCTTAAAATAATTATTAGGATTTTTAGGAATTTTTCTATAATTTTTAAATGAGTTTTATATATGAAAATATTAATTTATAAATTTTCTAAAAAGTTTTAATTAACTTTTGTAATTAATTAGATTGTTTTAATAGCATTTTGTAATTTTTAGAATTGATTTAATATCAATTTGCAATTTCTTAAATGTCTTAAACTACCGAATGCAAATGATTATTTGCATTTGACTATTGCTAGGACTTTTGTGCAATTTCCTAAACTATAGGGGCCTAAACACAAACCCTAAACTACCCCCCCCCCCCACGATCGGGCTCACCCACCCCGACCGACAACTGCCACGCCGACGGGCAGCCCCCGCCATTTCCGGCTGCCCCGACCGACTTTGAACCCCTATTTAAATCCCCCCCTCACCCCCTCAGCCTAGCTACCACTTCCCCCGACCACCATCGACGCCCTAGCTACGCCCTTCCCCCAAAAACCCTAACCGTAACCATAACTCCGATCATCTACTCCGCCCAGCCCCACCGACGAGCACCACCGCCCGCAACCACCACCATCAGACGCGTCGCGCTGAGCCGCGCCAGCGCCACCGGAGCGCCACCGCCACAACGCCTACGCCGCCGTCCAACCTCTTCGAAACACCCCCAGCAAGTCGGACACGTGAGTAACGGGACCCGAATCGTGTCGTGCGTGTCTCGTTTTCACGCACGAGACTCGCCAGGACACGACGAGCTTAACGCTGTGCTTGGACACGCGTCTTAGCATTCGTACGTGTCGTGCATAGCACGGACACGTTGTTACCTGTGTCCTTAACTGTCTGGACACAGGACCGATTTATATTTTTTTTTTATATAATCTAACCTAAACAGAAATAAAACTAAACTAAACCCCTAACACAACTGATGGGCTGACCCCCTGGCCAGCCCGACCCGTGTTAAAACCCCCCCCTGCGCGCTCGGGTTCGAGCCTCTTCCTTTCTGTTTTCTTTTCTTTTCTGTTTCTTTTTTTTCTTTTTCAGTTTTATATATATATATATCTTTATATATATTATATTATATATATATATATCTATATATATATATATATATATATATATAATATATATATATTATATGTGTACTGTTTTTGACAGTATTTTATATATGATTATTTTATAGTTAGTAAATTTATATATATATGTATATATTTCATATGTATTATATATTATTTTATTATTAAGTGTTTTCTATATATATATATTTTTGTATATATATATACTTTATAAATTAAGTATTTTCCTTATACATAGATATATGTAATTTCAACATATGTATGTATATATTTATTTTGTATAATTTTACCATATTAAAATAATAATATTTATTTTGCACTATTACTAAATTATATTTTTAGTATATTTAAATTACTGCAACCATTTGGTGTCCAAGCCTAGCATGGGTATTTGGGCCCAAATGTGTTTCACACATTCAAGACCTGTACAAGTCATATTGGACTTGATTCATGGCCTTGGGTCCTGTATTTGAACTTTGGTTCAAATTATATACATGGACAAAATACGCAGATAATTAATTATTTAATTTCAATTGTGTGCAATGCTGTTTTTGATTTTCTAAAAATACTTAAAGTGCTGCTAAAATTATGGAAAAATAGTATTTAGATACCATGTTACTTTAGCTAATTTAGTATAATTTTTGTAGTATTTAATTTACTGTTTTGCCACTAGTTTGGCATATGGAACCAAAACTTATTTTCTGTATACTTAGGAAAAACTGATTTTTATAAAATACTTGTACTGGTTAATAAATTCCAGAAAAATTATAATAAATTTCTATGATTAACAAGGATCACTTTAGTACTTTACTTTAAGTAAAACTAGGCTTTGTGTCTATCTCTAAAATTGTTAGAACACAATGGTCTTTTAATTTATTTATTGATTAATTACGACTTGTAGCTTTTTGTGTTATTTTGAGTTTTAGCGTGTTGAACCCCACCCCACTAGTGTAAAGACCTAGAAAGTTAGTTAAAGTAGTGTGTCACCCCACATTGGTCTCCTTGCCAAAGTCATCATTTTGGCTAGGTGCCCAGTCACAAAGTAGTTGTGTCAAAAAATTAGGGTTATTGTGTTTATGTCTACAGTGACGAGTTACGGACATCCATAGCACTTTTATCGCAGCTTTTTGCTTTGCTATAGGCAAGTACTTTCTACAACTTTACATATTGTCACATAAATGAACTGCAAACCCCACCATGTTAAATGCTGATCTTGGGGTAGCAAGTTAGAATCTCTACATGTTGTACTTCCAGTACTACCATGCTTAGAACTGTCTTTATGTATCTCACATGATAGAATACGGGTTATGGAAAACAATGGTAGAGTACGTGATCATGACCCTCTATGTAGCGAGCCGGTCGCATTTATATGCATACCTTGTCGTAGGCCATATCCCGTATTTCTGTACGGATGTACACCTATGCCTGTTGACTTGTACGTAGTATATTTTATTTACATGACCACAGTACATTGTACATCTATTGACCGATCACGTACTTCTACAGTTT